>CM072515.1:11810382-12017882 GCA_036898135.1 Oncomelania hupensis
AGAACAGGGGTGGGGAGACAAGGCGGAAGGAGCGTATAGAGAGGAGGGGGGGGGGGGGAGAGAGTATTGAATCTTAGGATTAAGATTACGTACAGGTAGAAGTGTGTGTTTGTGTTTATATGTGTGTGTGCATGTGTGGAGAAGGAATGGGGCGGGAGAGGGTGTACAGGTGGATGCGTGTAACTGTAGTCTACGTATCAATGTATAGTATGTACGTGCGCGCATAACTAGACAAAGAGAGAGAGTGTGTGTGCGTGTATGAGAAAGAGAGAGAGAGAGTGAGAGAGATAGAGAGGTAAAGAAGTGCTGGGGGGTAGCAGTGTGGGAAACAAAGCAGGGGCTTGGTGTCTGTGTCAGTCAGGAAGCACGGTGAATGATTTTTGGGCACAGTGTGAAAGGGCGGGATAATAAATACAAAAGCAAACATTTTGCAGCAAAAGCAAGGGCTGCGTCACGTGACGTTGTTGTTCGGATCATTATAGTAGTAGTTTGCAGTGGTGCCACTGTCGTTCCACACACACACACACACACACACACACACACACACACACACACACACACACACACACACACACACACACACGCACACGCACGCATGCACATTTCAAGAATGTAGTGTCCATAAACCGCATGAGTACATGCATTTAGCGTAGTGAAGTCATCAAAGACAATATTCAAGCTTGTTCATGATTGTACAAAGGCCTTATTGCAGGCATAAGCACACACACCTCATCAATATTCTCATTCATTGTCCCCTTTCTTTCTTTCTTTCATTCTTTCTTTCAGCATTCACACTAGCAGATGGGTAGAGTTCAAATGACAGTTACCTCTGAAAATTTTCATTCACCAATTGCATTGGGTTTCTCGCTCTTCACACACACACACACCCACACACATTCACACAAACGCGTGCACATAAACACTATATAAATAATGAATGAAACAATCTGCAGTTGGCCAGGAGATTATCCTATCAAGATTAGATCCTAGTCAAGCCAGCCTCACGGGATGGTAACTATGTCCAAAATGTCAAAGGGACATAACTGCAGCTATGATGAGCGCTACTTGGACTGGAGGTAATCATGTCCACGTTGAACCCTAATGTAGCCAACGCCACCGTGTGGGAAAACTAAAGCAAAATCGACCGTTTTGAATTTTTTTTAAAAGGCGCCATTTTGCTTCCTGGACTCGAACTGCACGTATCATCATCATCATCATCATCATCATCATCATCATCATCATCATCATCATCATCATCATCATCATCATCATCATCATCAGTCCCGCAGTCGGCCAGGCCGTTGGGTAGACATGAGGGATGCCGACGCAGAACGTTTTCGCCACTTCGATGTGTCTACAGCTGTCGTCGGGAGGCGTGGCATGTCCAGAGCCGTCCATGTTGTGACATCTTCTGTCTAGCTCTTTCTTTGTCGTCCTCTTTGCCTGCCTACTTTCACTGTTCCTTGCTGATAATTTTTTTCCCCAGGGTGTCGTGCCGCGCCTGACATGGCCAAACCACGCCAGCTTCCTCCTCTTCGTAATGGCAAGGAGTGGTTATTTAGGGTCTGCAAGTGGCGTGACCAGGTTTTCTGGCGTGGTCATTTGTCTTGCGTTGATGCCGGGCGATCTGCAGCAGTCTGCGATAGCATGATTTTTTTTTTCTCTTTGATTTATTTTTTTCTTAGACAGCAGTACACTGGTCCTGATTTGGCTGGGAAGAGTCCGCTGGACCTAAAGCAATAATCATGTCATGTAATGTAATGGTAAAAAAAAGGTAAAGGTAGTCCCATAGCCTTGTGGCCGTAGGGGAGCGTGATGTTGGAGATCACACTTATCTTGGGCCAGCGTAATGAGGGTGATGCCCAACTCTCTCCCTCGCTGCTTTACCTTCCCCACCCTCAAGAGAGTAGGTACTCAATCACAGTTGAGTCAACTGGGGGCGTTGTTGTTTGTCGCTTCACACCTTAGCGGTCACCCATCCAAGTGCTAACCGCACCGGACGGTGCTTCACTTTCGACACAGTAGCGAGTGCTCCAACCACTGCACTATCCGACAATGGTATACAATATGCATTTCAATGTCAATCCGTTATGTATGTCAAAGTATTTTATATAAACATACATATATAAATATAACAGTACAATATAGATTAGCCAAATAGATTACGCGATAGCATTTTTTTTACCCAGCTGCAGTGGTTTTGTTCATTGCGGTAGTTCACCAACTTGAACACGTATAACACAACAGGATACAAGACTTACCCAAAACTTGAAGAAAGAAGAAGGAGGGGACTGAAGAAAGAAGAGGGAGGGGACTAAAGAAAAAAAGGATGGAAGGAAGGAGAGAGAGAGGTTGCGGGAGAAAGGGAGGTCCCGGGGATTTTAGCTAACTAAAACAGACATGTATTGTATACCCAGGTAAAGATGGCTACATGTCTTCCACAAACTTACAAAAGGCGGGTTGCGTGTTGTAATTTATTTTAGTTTTAAATAAAGAGTGAGAAGAGAGAAGTCGAAGTCCAGAAACCCTCAATAGCATAATAGCATTAGGTCCTATGGACATGTCTTACAACTAGTCCTTAATAAACTATTAAGAACAAATGAAGTAACAAAATTAATTTGAAACCTAAATACCTAAATATGCATACTACTACCTTCTTTCCTTCTTCACCCCCCTCCCCACCCCCACCCGCCATACCACTTTCCTCCTCCACCACCACCATGCCACACACACGCTAATTCACACTTTCTCAAAAAAAGAATTGTTGCAGAGTAGGAATGAAGAAAAGTATATAATCTTAAATATTAAGAAAAAAAAAGGAGAGTACAAATTTGTGGAGTCTAGTTTTTTAACGATGTTAATGATTTACTATCCTTGATCTCTTGTGGTAGAAAATTCCACAGGCTTGGACCAGAATACGACAGAGTTGTTTTAAATATGCCTAAGCGTGGTTGTGGAAATGTTAAATTGTGTCTGAAAAATTAATAACGAGATGACGATTTGCTAAAAAGTGCTTTTAAATAAGCAGGAGCTTCATCGTTTAGTATTTTGTAAGCCTACATTAAAACGGCTTTATTGTAAGTTAGATGTTTGTTAAGAGGGAACATACAATACAATACAATACAACAAATCTTTATTATCCCATAAGGAACTTCACAGCAATGTATGTCAGGCATATAAAACATATAATTAAAAACAGTCATGTTATAACATTTAACAAAGCTACAAAATCAATACTAAATTTATATACATGCTAGCTATTTTTAATTTTAAATCAGTTGTGATGGAAGTATTGGGGATAAATAATTTTGCAGCTCTGCGATGAATAGAATTAATCTTTTTAAACAAGGCATCAGTGCAGCCGTCCCATATTGTTGAAGCATAATCAATGTGAGGTTTGGTATGAGCATTATTTTTTAAAAAAAAGTTGTTAGCATCTGCGGTTATGATAGATTGAAGCTTAGACAGCATCAATAATTTTGTGGAAAGGGTTTTACAAAGACTTTTAATACGTGGATGCCAACTGATTTTGTTTTCTACGATTATGCCTAAGATGAGAGAGAGAGAGAGAGAGAGAGAGAGAGAGGAGAGAGAGAGAGAGAGAGAGAGAGAGAGAGAGAGAGAGAGAGAGAGAGAGAGAGAGAGAGAGAGCAGGGCGGAGGTTGGGTTGGGTTTGGGAGAGGGGTTAGGGATGGGTCCTAACTAAAACAGACAGGTAAGGTAAACACAAGTAAGGAGGAAGAACTGTCTTTCCAAAACACGCAACAGGCAGGTTGAGAGAGAAGGAAGAAGAAGACAAATAGAGTGAGGTTGTTGTGGGAGAGAAGATAGTATACATGTGTGAAAGAGAATGAATTATAGAGAAGGAATGATGGGGGGGGGGGGGGAGAAAGGGTTTGAGGGAAGGAGATGGGGCTTCAGGGAGAAAGAAAGAGACAGAGAGAGAAGGACAGAGAGAGAGGGGAAGCTGAGAAGAGAGAGAGAGACATAGAAAGAAGGACAGAGAGAGAGAGGGGAAGGGGAGAAGATAGAGAGACACAGAGAGAAAACCAGAGAGAGAGACAGAGAGAGGGGAAGGGGAGAAGAGAGAGAGGTGGAGGAGAATCAAAAGAAGAAGAGCAACAACAACAACATAACAACAACGACGACATCAAAAAGAAGAATTAGAAGAAGGATTAGTAGGAGGAGAAGAAGAAGAAGGAGAAGAAGCAAACATGTGTGAGTGGGATCATAGAGGGATGGGTGCGTGGTGTGAAGGGGGAAGGGGAGTTCGAGTGCACTTGTTTGTGCGTGCGTGCATGGATGCATAAACTTGAAATTTGGCAAAACAGGAAAATAACAGGAAAGGGAGGGAGAAAAGAATATATATATATATTTGTGTGTGTGTGCTTAGTGTGCGTGGACTCGTTTACGTGCTTTGCGTAGTGTGTGCACGCGTGTGTGTGTTTGAAGAAGTTGGAGTAAAGGTAGAACAAAATGGAAAATAAATTAAAAGTCAAAGAAATCAGGAAGGAAAACGATGAAGAGTAAATTTTGTCTGCTTTTGAAAGAAAATGTGAGCTTGTTAGATAAAAGTAGTAAATCGTTGTAGAGTACAATCGGCGTCAAATCTCGATAAGATAATATGAGATAAGATAAGATAATATTAGATTAGATAAGATAAAATAAGATAACTGTATTATCTCTTTGAAACACATCGCACGCTATTCTTCAAACGCTGGTTAAAAGTCAATGTGGGTGTTTTTGCGTAGGTCTATAACTCGTGCGCAGGCGCTAGGCGCTCGCCCGTAACACGACGTGCTTGCATGTTGGTGTAGTTAAGGACGGATTGTTGGAAATATGGTGTGGGTTTGGATGGATGTGAAGAGGATGATGGGCATGGGATACAAATAAGTATTAGGGTGGAGAGGGGGACGATAAGGGTGGGTGGTGGTGGTGATGGTGGGGTAATGTGGGGGTTGGTCCGGGGGACAGGAAGTGAGGGAGCGGAGAAGAACAAAAAGAAGAAAAATACCTGTATTGTTTCGTCATTTTTACATCTGTCGAGTTCCCGGCTTCAATGGTTCACAGGGTATATCAGTGCTTTTTAGCTCAGTAACTGGGAGAACACCCACAGGTGGAACCACGTCTGTGAACTGTTCTTGCAGGTGTAGTTGCAATTCTCTTGAACTGTGATCTTTGACTTTGCGTTATAGACCTTTAGTAATCTAGGCTACCTGTCCGACTTTCTTATGTTACGCGACTGCAGTGCAATAGATTTTGCTGGTGGAAAAGAAACGCCTTATGGAAACTTTGCTTATAACGTTTTATAACAGCATTTGCATGACAGACAATGTATTGTGATCCTTTGTGAAGATGTTTGACAGTGTGATATACCTCCAGTGATCTTGTGTGATTTGAGCTACTCGTCCGGCTTCTTACTGCACTGCAGTAGAATTTGCTCTTACAGTGCTGGTTGACAAGAAACTCCTTATGGAATCTTGTTTATAACTTGTGATGCATTTGTATGAAATACAATGTTTTGTGATCCTTAACTTCGTAATATACCTCCAGTGATCTCGTGTGGTTTATGTTAAGCTACGTCTGACGTGTTATGTCCTGGTGCTGCGCACTAGAGAGGTGGAAAAGTATCTCCCGGGTTAACATTTGCTTATAACCTTTTTTGGGGGGTGGGGGTGGGTGGGGGTGGAGTAGGTAAATAGGGCTGCATTTGCATGAAGTGAAATGTATTATGACTCCTTTGGAAGATCTTTGACTTCGAGTTTTGATCGAGTGATCTTTCTGATATCCCGGTGCAGTGAGGTAGATTGTGTTCGTATAGCATTGTACAAGGTGGCTGAAAATTAACTCCCTAGTGAAACTTGCTGATAATTTCGGTAAATAGACCTCTTTTGCGTGACATCACATGCATTGTGGTCTTTTAGATTGGCAGAATTTCACTGGTCTCTTAAATTGATCTCGCATTGATTAAAAATTAGGCTATTTTGGGGTGATGTGATGTGATATAAATACAGATACAGCCATACTACCGCAACGATCCCTTAATTTTCCCAAAACAGCTGTACTGTTTCTACTAGAGAACTACAACATCTTTTGTCTCAGTGGCTTTAATAGTAGTTATAGCGTTGGCCAAATTTGTTTTGTTTTGATAAAACGTGGTGATTGTCATTTCGAAAGAAAGAAATGAGCTATGAAATCAAGATCTGCTACCTTGAACTTCTGCAGGAAAAGGAGTTCATTTCTAGGAACATTGAATATCAATATTTAAAACTGAACGTCCGCACCCCGCCATACGACAGACGAGGATAACCATCTCTGGACAAAGGGAAGTATGGATCTTAATCAGCACTGAACCACCGGAGCGGGATGGCCTCGTGGCGCAGTGGATTAGTCGCCGAAGGTCGCGGGTTTGATTTCCGCAAGGGGCGAACGTAATGTGACTTAGGTACGAGACTATCGAGGTCACCGAGGGTTTTCTCCGGGTACACCGGTTTCCTCCCTCCCTTCAATAATTGTCATATAAAAATTTCAAAAATCAAAATTCGATTTTCTTTACGTCTTCCAGTAGCGATCTCCCTGCCTTTACACCACCTGTTTGAGTGATAGATGTGTGTGTGTGTGAGGGTGGATGAGACAGGTGAGCGTGTCTGTTGGTACAGATCGCCGCGCTTTGAGCCTGATTGATTTGGGGAAAGGCGCGTATATAGCATCCAATATTATTAGCAAACATAAGGAAGTTGGATAGCGAGAAATTGCCACTTTTATCTCGCCCACCACTGGAATCGAACCGGGTTGATCGGGGTGCCAGGCGAACGCTTTACCGCTGACCTACGACGGTGGGCCGGAATTTAATGAAGGATACCCAAAGACTACAACCATAGGGTTAGCTGATTCGGCAAGTTTTCTAGTATTTGTAGCCTTGACTTTTGTGTTCAGTCTTCCAGACATCTGCACATTAAAATCTTCCGATTAGGTGCTGATAGGCTTGAACAGCAGTCTAAGCATTGCCTGGGGATAAAGAGAAATATTTATCTTAACAGTGACAATGAAAGCGATAGGAAGAGAAAGTGATGCTTTTTGCGATGGTAACTGTTGATCGCGTTCGTCGTTAGTTTGTAATCATTTGCTGTTTTAGGAAAGTGGATGGGGATTTATAGCTCAGTCGGTAAAGCACAAGGTTGGTGTTCCATTAGAGGTCGGAGGTTGAATCTCCGGTTGCCCCCTCAAAACATTAGACTGGATGTGCTCATGGGTCATGGTATTTTTTTTAAATCAATCTGCTGGTTATTTAATTACAAATATCGTGGGTTAGGGTGTAGGCTCAACTAGGAAGTGGTTGCTGTTTAATCTACATAATTAGGGAGATTCAAGTCGTTCTAGCTTCTCCCACCCTATCCCCAACCCCCCTCTCTCCCCACCCCTCCTCCTGTTCCTCTCTCACCATCTCTACCCCTCTGTCCTGTGTTATAGTCTGACGTAGGCTACTGTCGCCATCAGATCCAGCCGAGTTTTAGTTATATGATGATGAAGATGATGATGATAATAATAATAATAATGATGATGATAATAATAATAATAATAATAATAATAATAATAATAATAATAATAATAATAATAATAATAATAATAATGGATGGTATACGCGCCTTATTCCTAAATAAGACCCAAAAGTGCGGCGATCTGTAACCAACAAACACGCTGACATGTTCCATACACTCCTACTTTGACAATAAACACACATCTTTCACTCAAACATATGGTGTAAAGGCAATACGCTATTACAAAACGGAAATGAAATCGAATTTTTATTTTGACATTTTAGATAAACTGCATCCAATACCAATATTGAAGGGAGGGAGGAAACCAGAGCATCCGGAGAAAACCCTGGGTCACCTGAAAGTATCGTACCTATGTCATATAAGTTCGTCCCCTGCGGGTTTCGAACCCGCGACCGTCGGCATTAAAAAAAAAACAAAACAGTTCACTGTTAACTGAGTTACTAGGCCAACCCTACAAATGATTTCTCCATTAAAAAAAAATCCATCACTAAATAAACAATAGTTTAAGGCGTGACGCTGTTGTGCAGAAGTGTAAGTGTGCGTCTTGAGTTATCTCTAGATTTTCCAATATTGCATGTTCGGTGATGCAGAGGATGTGGTCACATGGATAAGAATCATCTAAAGAAGCAAAAAAAAAAAAAAAAAAAAAAAAAAAAACGCCAACAACTGTAGTATTGTTTGGCATTGAGAAGACAGAGTGACATGTGTTTATCACAGAGGTGGAAACAGTTGCATGAAGAAGATAAGGAAAAACAATAGACACGACGAGTCCTGCCACGCACCAACTTTTTACTTTCCTCTTCTCCTACTTCATTTGTCATGCACTGCACCTACGCCCCAATGGAACACACGCCTGCGCTGACAAAGTGGGGCAAGTCCAGCACCCCTTGACTCCATGAATGCAAGACCACACACACACACACATGCACACACACCCCACACACACGCACACACACACCAAAGTTTGGGTTGAGAGGCTCGAATAAATCAAAATAAAACACCATCATCATCCCCAGCATAGGTAAACTTTTGTTATCAATAATGCTGATGTTAATTGGGGGGGGGGGGGGGGGGGGGGCCCCCCATTGGGAAGATGTCATTGAGAAGATGCAGAGTCGGCGCTTGTCTTGTAATACTTTTCACTAACCCTGTAAAGCTAAGAAAGTTTAGTTTGCTCAAAACACCTGGTCTTCCTGACCGTTGCTGTGGTGAGTAGGCCAAACAATAACAAAGGGACATAACTGCAGCTAGGTTCATCAATCGCAAGCGACATTTGGACTAGAGGCAGGTAATCCAGTAAAAAGTTTTGACTCTACGGAAAGGGACATAAGTGCACAGCTAAATCGACCAATATTGAGCGAGAGAGATATCCTGCAAGTTTGGCCTTGTTGCAGGAGAACCAGAAGAAGGTATAAATAGAGCGACGTCCCACAGGTCCAGCTTTTTAACATTACCACATGTAGCATGGGTATTACTTTTCACCAATTGCTTTTGTTTAAAAATCAGCTTTTCAGTAGTGAGTAATAATGTCAGCCAAGTCGACCATTTAGTGTGAAATGAATTTTCGGGAGACCAAGGTAATTTTTAGATAACAGCAAGTTCTTGAACCCTTTTGATATTATATATTACATTAGACTAAATTTAACGTAGAGCTTGCTTTTTTTTTTCATCTTCGGAAAACGAGCGTCGCTTTGTAGATTTTACTCGACACGTTGGACTAGACTTTGATCGTGGATCACAAGAAAATATGAAGTCGATTTTGGATTTATTAAAGACTTTCTATTATTATGACATTGAAAATGTTGGACTGGGCTTTGGTCACGGATTGTGGAAACTAAGCATCGATTTTGGATTAATTGGACATGTTACGGTGAACTTGTTGCGATGAAATGTTGGACCAGAGTTGGGCTTTGATCCTGGATTACATGAAATAAGGCATCGAGTTTTGGATTTACCAGTGGGAATACTGCTGATCATGTTTCAAAGAGCGGCTTACATCGCCAAATTCAAGTTCAACTTGAAACACGCCGTGAAAAAGAACAAAGAGGATGTGGAGGTATGTGTCGAGGACTTTCAATAGTTATTATGTTGGATTATTTACATGGACTTTGTGTGTCAGTGCGTTCCTCAATGCAATCACATGTCAACTCAGTGGCGTAGCTAGGGAAGGGGGAGGGGGAGGGTCCAAATTCGAAAGTCCCCCCGGGCCCCCACTTGAGGGTGGCCCCCAAAGGAGAGTCCAAAACCTTTTTAACATTAAATATTAAATATTACGCCACCGCCGTGTAATCTTGCTATTCACGTTGTTATATAAGTTAGTGAATTTAGGCTTAGATATTTGTTAAGTACATTATCTCATGTCATGAAGTCGAATGTCAAAAATTCCTAGCTACACCACTGTGTCAACCCTTGCGTTCTTTCGTCTAATTGTCAAGCAATTTGTGCCTTTGCTTGGTTTCCAGCGTGCCCATTGCACTATCATCCTCATCACCCTCATCATCCTCATCCTCCTCCTCATCATCATCATCAGCGCAGCAATACCAATGTAAGAAACATCGCCCTCAATTATCCCATGAATCGCGATGTACCGTGAGAAATGTGCGCTATATAAATCTACGAATTATATTATTATTATTATTATTATTATTATTATTATTATTATTATTATTATTATTATTATTATTATTATTATTTTTATTATTATTATTATTATTATTTATTTATTTATTTATTTTTTTATTATTTTTTTATTATTATCATCATTATCATCATCATCATCATTATCACCAACATCATCATCATCATTATTATCAGCATCATCATGATCGTCGTCTTCATTATCATCTTCTTTGTACTCCCGCTTCAACGCCGCATACTATGTGTTAGTTTTGGGTGCAAAACAGAAAGGGCTTGTTGTACCTGGAAGGGGAACAATCGCGTTGTTTCTGCCACACTCTATCTCTATGTCCAGTAGGAGTTGTCTTTGGCAGAGAGAGAGAGAGAGAGAGAGAGAGAGAGAGAGAGAGAGAGAGAGAGAGAGAGAGAGAGAGAGAGAGAGAGAGAGAGTGGCGTAAAGCACTGCCAGAGAACTCTCTCTCTCTCTCTCTCTCTCTCTCTCCCTCTCTCTTTCTCTCTCTCTCATCTAATCATCATCATCTCGTTGTTCTTCTTTAAGACACAATTTAACATTTCCACAACCACGCTTAGACATATTTAAAACATCTCTGTCGTATTCTGGTACAAACCTGTGGAATTCTCTACCAGAGGTCAAGGATAATAAATCATTAACATAGTTTAAAACTAGGCTCCATACATTTCTACTCTCCCTTTGCTCCTAATATTTAAGATTATATACCTTTTGTTCTTGCCTACTCTGCGACAATTTAAGTTTTTGAAAATGTGTGAATTTGCGCGCGCGCGCCTGTGTGTGAGTGTGTAGGGGAGGGGAGTGGGTGGATGAAATGGGAATCGGGAGGTGGGGGTGGAAATAAAGGAGTAGTATGCGTATTTAAGTGCAGTAATAAACTTAGTAGTTTTTTCTTACCATATTTAAGGTACATTATATGTTAGTTTCAAATTAATTTTATGTTACTTCTTTTATTCTTAGTTGTTTATTAAGGACTAGCTGTGACAGGTCCCTAGGACATAATGCTATAATATATCCTGTTAAAGATTTCGACTTCGACTTCTCTCTCTCTTTGTCACCCCTCTCCCTCTCTCTCTCCCACTCTCTCTGTCTCTCTTTCTTTTTCTCTCTCGCCCTTTCGCTCTCTTTCTCTCTCTCTTTCTCTCTCTCTCCCTTTCTCTCTCTATCTCTTTCTTTCTCTCTCTATCTCTTTCTCTCTCTATCTTTCTCTCTCTCCCTCTCTCTCTCTCCCTCTCTCTCTCTTTCTCTCCTCTCTCTCTCTTTCTCTCTCTCCCTCTCTCTCTCTCTACTCCACCTACTTCTTCTTCTCGTCCTCCTTTTAAAAATTGTCAGCGCGTCTTGTCAGCGTGTCAAGAGGAGTAATTCCTGGACAAAAGACTCGGCGAGAGCTTGTCACAAACAGCGGAAATCCGAGATTCCCCGGACAAAAGGTCCGTGTCCGGGGAAATCGATGTTGGACAAGTCGCGCTGTCGATCTGCGCGGACACTTGTTAACCCAGTGATAAATTATGCAGCAATCAGCATCGCTAAGACCGTGGACAGTTTGCGCCCCGAGCCTGCTGTCAAGTGCGGAGTGGTGCGCCTAACAAATCAACATCGTCGTCATCGTCGTCGTCAACAGTTTCCTCATTATTTCTTTCAAATTGTAACTCGGTCATCACACTTCCTATCAAAAATCGTCCGTCAAAGGAAGTTTATTTTAAAAAAGGTTCATTTTTAAAAAGGTTATCTTCATCAATGTCTTTGATAAGTTTCTATTTTATCTCGTCGTCATGGTCTTCGTCGTCGTCATCATCATCATCATCATCATCATCATCATCATCATCATCATCATCATCATCATCATCATCATCTTGTTCTTCTTCTAGTTCTCCTCCTCCTCCTTTGTTGTTGTTGTTGTTCTTCTTCTTCTTCTTCTTCTTCTTCTTCACCACCTACTCATCTTTCTTCTTTCAACAAGAAAGACGCACAAAGCATTCCATTGAGAACTTATTGTCTTTCAACAACCTGCAAATAGACAGTTGTGCATGCCAAACGAGTCACCCACGCGAACCAACACACAGCGCACCTGAGGACTTCTCCCTCTCTCCCAGCTTGAGGGGCCTTAAAATGGGTCCCAGCTATGCTGTATTCGGAACCCACTCACAACACTTTGGCGAAGTTACCGCTGACTCCACGTGCAACACAGTTACTGTGCCTTGTGTTTGGGACGGAAAGGAATGGCTGTGATGGTTGTCTATACAATACAATACAATGCAATACAATACAATACGATACAAATACTACATAATACAACTTAATGTAATCAATCTTATATAGCGCTTTTCCAGCTCAATAGCTACTCAAGGCGCTGGTCGATTCAGGATTTTACTCAACCCGCCCGAGGCGACCACCTGCAAACCTTTGGCCGCATAGTCTGACGCATAGACGACTGAGCCCAATCCTGGGCGACCGGTGGTTTTGGGGGAAGGGACCTTGTGCGTGCTGGGTGTATTTGTGTAGCCGGCACTCACCCGTCTAGGACATGAGCGTCAGGATCTTTAAAGTCCATGCAATGGAATGCGTGCGTGCACTGACTAGATCTTGGTTTATACTTCCATCCCAAGAAGTACATTACAATACAATACAATATAATACAATGAGTGTCGGATAGCGCAGTGGTTGGAGCACTCGCTACTGTGCCGCAAGTTAAGCATCGTCCAGTGCGGTTAGCACTTGGATGGGTGACCGCAAAACGTGAAGCGACAAATAACAACGCTCCCAGTTGACTCAACTGTGACTGAGTACCTACTCTCTTAAGGGTGGGGAAGGTAAAGCAGCGAGGGAGAGATGGGCATCACCCTCATTACGCTGGCCCAAGATAAGTGTGATCTCCAACATCACGCTCCCCTACGGCCACAAGGCTATGTGACTACCTTTACCTACCTTTTATACTGTAGGCATTTTATATGTATGTGTTTTGTTGATAATTTATAATGATGTTTGTATTCTATTTTGTTTTTGTAAACGGGGGTTCGATAAGTTGGGGTGAAGCCTCAGCCGTTGTTGTTTGTAGATTATAGTCACACGACACTTTCGCATATAGGTGACTACTGGACCGATTTATACTGACACCAGCGGGCCAGTTGTTGGTAAAGGGGAAAATAATATGATCACACGTTGACCAATCCGGGATTCGAACCAGCGACCTTTCGGTTACTAGCAAGACGCTCTTACCAACTGAGCTACCCGGCCCCTCCCTCAGCCGTCCCCTGCGTGGGATGTCTTTATTGTAAAGTGACTGGCTGGTGGAGAGCTTTCGGTTTTACCACTAGGGTTGTTTCAGCAGATCTTTTATGCGGATCGGGGGTTGTCCGGTCCTGATTTGGCTCGGAAGAGTCCGCTGGACCTAAAGCAATAATAATGTAATGTAATGTAATGTACCTACCTTTTATAATACAATACAATACAATTGTCACGAATGGACATGCAAACATACGATAAGTTGAAATAATGTAAAGTTAAACTGCAATCATATTTAAATTTCCTTCTGTAAAGACAAATCATTCTTGTATCTTGTATCGTGAACAATAACCTTCCTACACAACTGTACAACTGCGGACATGTAAATTATTGGGATTATATCTAGCATTGCAGGATTATGCAATAAAAGATCAGTTTTTTGTTGATATCCAAATTGATGTTCTTTTCTATATAAAATGGGGTCAAAATCACTTGAGGTAGTCTAACATCACGTGTTGGTGAAGAGAAAGATAAAATATTGAATTGATTATACTGAAATGCAATACAATACAGTCAAATACACTACACTACAGTACAATACTGTCCAATGCAATACAGTCAAATACACTACACTACAGTACAATACTGTCCAATACAATACAATACAGTCAAATACACTACACTACAGTACAATACTGTCCAATACAATACAATACAGTCAAATACACTACACTACAGTACAATACTGTCCAATACAATACAGTCAAATACACTACACTACAGTACAATACTGTCCAATGCAATACAATACAAATTAATTATCTCCAAGGGATCATCGTCACAGAAAACAAAACGCGCATTTGTTAAAACTTACATATTTAAAAACGAGTGCGCGCGTTTGTGTGTGTGTGTGTGTGTGTGTGTGTGCGCGCGCCTGTGTATGTGTGCGTGCGTGTGCGTGTGCGTGCGCGCACGTTTATATGTGCGTGTGACTGCTCAGCCGACTGTCTATAACCAAATGGTAATATTTTGCGCCTGTCCATATGAAGAACTAAAGAAGAGGATTATGGTATCATAGTTTATTTTAATTTAATCGATCTTTTTATATAGCACAGTTTTAGCTCAAGGCTTGGGGCGCTTACCGTAACTCAAGCGGCCCGAGGTGCCCATTCGGAAATTGTTGTTTTTTTCATATAACCGGCGTTGTATGTTTTTTTTTTAAAAGTTGTACGTGAATATTTTAAAGATGATATTTACAGCGAATTTTTGTAGCATTTCTAGTCAAATTTGCCATTAGACTATAGCTTCTATGCATTAGCACGTATGATTGCCATGATGAAAGTTCCCAAGTTCAAGGGTGTACAGTAATGCTGTGCAAGCTGTGTGGATATGGATTAGTTTTTTGTCATCCTCGGTCAGTCCCTGTGAACCGGTTGGTGTTATACGTTTAATCTGGTTGCAGGCGGGAAGGGCGCAGCGAGTAATAACCGAACGAAACCCTATGTGCCATGCCGGAAGGGAGACTATCCCTGCACTATCTGATTACTGCAATTATGGCCCTTTGTAAATGGAGATAAGATGGGGATTCTTGTAGGTGGGTTGATGGTGGCTGGGAAGTTTCAGCGTGAGAGAGAACTTAATATCTGTAACAACTGGATGTTATGGTGTTAGAGAATGGAGAACCTAAGATACAGTTAAACCAGCGCTTCTCATCTGGTGTTTTTATTAGTGTTCAGTGTGTGTGTGGGTGTGGGTGAGTGTGTGAGTGTGTGTGTGTGTAATAATAATAATAATAATAATACAGTACATTTGTTTCGCGCGGTACCTCGCAAACGGTAAAGAAAGCGAGCTCGCCGCGCTTGACAGCACACGTGCAATCACACACACACAAACACACACACCCACCCACACACCCACACACACACACACACACGCACACAGAACACGTATACACTTATCAGATAATTACAGTAAAACATGGCCATGCAAAACAACAGATAATATGAATACCAAGAACCGAGCCGGTGCCGCCACCATCCATGAACAGAGACGTGACTTGGTAAAAGATTACATATGGGGATGGAAGGGAGGGGGAGTGAAAATTATTTAGTTTGCATGTTAAAAAGGTGGGTCTTTAATTGGCGCTTGAAGGAAGAAAGTGATGGAGCATGTCGGAGTTGCATCGGTAGTGAGTTCCAGGCAGTTGCAGCAGAGAAAGAGAAAGATCGTTCACCATAGGTCTTTGAGTGAACACGGGGGATAGAAAGCAGTCTTGTATCAGAAGAAGAGCGGAGTTGTCTTGCAGGAGAGTAGACAGAGAGAAGGTCAGTAAAGTATGAGGGGGCAGAACCAGTGAAGAATTTGAAAACAATAGTTGAGAGCTTGTACAAGATGCGAGCTCGAACAGGGAGCCAATGAAGAGATCGGAGTAGAGGGGTGGCATGGTCTCGTTTTTTAGCTTTAAGAACAAGGCTGGCGGCAGAGTTTTGGACTTTCTGAAGTTTTTCAAGAAGGTAGAGAGGGGAGCCTGTGTGTGTGTGTGTGTGTTTGTGTGTGTGCACGCGCGCGCGTGCGTTTTGTCTGATATGCTTTGTATGTATATATGTTTATGTATGGGGTTGGGTTGGGTCCAATTTTATAAAAGTGTCCGACATTGTAATGGATAATCTTTGATTAATGCTGTTGTATTATTTATTTTAACACAAAGCTTACTTTGAGATACATTTGGACAGAAGATAATTAATCTTTCTTCTTTGAGATACGTTTGGATGGAAGATAATTAATCTCTCTTCTTTGAGATACATTAGGACGAACGATAATTAATCTCTCTTCCTAAGAGATACATTAGAACGGAAGGTAATTCATTTCTCTTCTTTGAGATACATATGGATGGAGGATAATTACTCTCTCTTCCTATGAGCTAGAGCATAAACCGAGGAATAATCTGTGTACGCACGCATTATTATTATTATTATTATTATTATTATTATTATTATTATTATTATTATTATTATTATTATTCCTATCCTATCCTATCCTGTCCCATAACCCGAAGGTCGTAGGGGCACCACAGATGATCGCTTAACCAGCATACTCCATCTTTCTCTGTCCTCAGCAGCCCTCATGGCTTCGCTCAGTGTCAAACCAGTCCATTCTCGAATGTTGTCCTCCCACCTCTTTTTCGGTCTCCCCCTTCTTCTACCTCCTTGCACTGTGCCTTGCAGAATGGTCTTTGCAAGGCCTGATGATCTGGTGACGTGGCCATACCATCGGAGTTTCCGTTTCTTCACCACTGTGAGCAGGTCATCGTGTTGTCCAATGGCTTGTGTGATGGTCTGTCGGACTTCAACGTTGGTGATGTGTTGGGTATAGGAAATGCACAGAAGTCTTCTGTAGCACCTCATCTCCATGCTTTGTATTCTTCGTTGTTATTATTATTATTATTGAGGATTTTTATAGCGCACTTATCTCGCCGTACTTGATGTAACGAAAGGGGTTATTTCCAGAGTTGCGTGTATGCGTGCGTGAATATTCTGCGTGTTCGCCCGTCTCACACTTCCTAACTCTCAAAACTTCTTTTGCTGTCACACCCCCTTCTATTACTAGAAAATAAACAAGAATCAACAAAGTTTACATAAGTACAAACCACCCAATCAATAATATGGAAAATATGTATATATATAGTTTTGGTACTCACGTACTTTGTAGAAACAATCCGTGAATTAATATATCATTCACAAATCACACACATAAAGTTCCAAGGAAACAATCCGGGAGATTGTACACTGATCTCACAAACCCACAAATAATTCTCAGTCAGAAAATCCAAATGTCACCAGTCACAATAAACCAATATCGATCTGGTCAGTTAATCCAAGTGTCACTAGTCACAATAACACCAAAGAGGTCCCAGTCCCGTCGACAGAGAGAGTTATTCCCCAGAGTTTCACGGAGGCTATGAATCGCTATGTCTTTCCTTTGTTCTGAATCCTCTGTCTCTGTCCATGAATATTTCCTTCGTTCCTTTCAATGTCTCCTCATCCTTATCTCTATCTGTCTCCTCTCTTCACCTCCTTCAATAACTCCCCCCAGCCGCTGTCGCTACTACTGCTGCTGTGGCCGCTGTCACCGCTGTGGCCGCTGTTGCTAATGTGGCCGTGGTTACTGCTGCTGATGATGCAGCAGTGGTTGCTACTGCCGCTGATGTAGCAGTGGTTGCTGCTGCTGATGATGTAGCAGTGGTTGCTGCTGCTGCTTCTTCCTCGTCTTCTTCTTTGGCTTCTTCTCTGGCCCCTTCTTCCTCTCCTTCTTCTTCTCCTTCCTCTTCTCCCTCTTCCTCGCCTTCTCGTCTTCTTTGGCTCTTCTCTTGTGATATCCTCTTCTTCTTCTTCTTCTTCTTCTTCTTCTTCTTCTTCTTCTTCTTCTTCTTCTTCTTCTTCTTCTTCTTCTTCTTCTTCACGACTTCTTCTCCTTCTCCTTTACTTCTTCTTTCTCATTCTCTTTCTCTTTCTCTTCTTCTTCTGCTTACTCTCATTCTTCTTCTTCTTCTTCTTCTTCTTCTTCTTCTTCTTCTTCTTCTTCTTCTTCTTCTTCTTCTTCTTCTTCTTCTTCTTCTTTCTCTCTCTTTGCCTCGAGGCCCCTCAGCTGGAGACTTCTGAAAACATACAAGTTTTTCCCCACTAAATATCTTGATACATAGACTTTTCTGTATTACCACATATACCTTTTCTCTCTCTCTGTGACAGGACCAGACCAGCAACATATAATTCAAATCTCATATGTGTAGAACACAGTTCACACATACGTTAAAATTGTAAAACTAATTATAACAACTTATTATTACATTCTTAGCGCTAATTACTTTCATTCACAAAAATAAATATAATACTATACATTGCAAGTTGAGGTTTCAACCTCAAATCAAATACTAATCCAATTTCAATTCGTTACTCAAAAATATACAACGATCCACCATCTGCATCACCTCCCTAATCCATCTTTCATACTAATAACAAAAATTATTCATTATTAATTCTTATTCCACAATAAGTAGAATATAATCATGGTTAAATATTATTTCTTACGTTTCATAATACAATATTTCAATGATAAACAATATATATACCTGCAGACGCAGCTGCCAGAAGTACACACACACAACGACCACCCTTGGTACAACACAAGAAGAGACTGCCACATTTTCAAAAATGTGATTGGTGAACCGTCACATGACTAGCTCAGCCAATCAGCATTCAGTTTTCAATAAAAAATATTATAATTTATATGTCTTCACACAGGAAGACTACAACACACAAAAAGTCACCGGACCTAGTATAAACCGGTCCGTGACAATACCCCCTTCCTGCAAAAAGAAAACGCCCGAGTTTTCTGAATTTTATCAGAAAGAAAAAAATTACTACAATCATGTCCGACTAAACTGTACAAACAAGCGAAAAAAGATAACTGGTCATTAGCACTTATAAACATAAACATATTGTATTAAGCAATCACCCAAAGCGCAATAGACATACAAAAGTACAAAGGAAGTCCAAGCATGTCACCGTGATACAGTGAAATCAAAAATCAAAAAGGTACATAACAGATCATTTTACAGATTATTACCATAGAATTAAATATACAATAGCAGAAATATACACAAAGCATGATCATTTTCCACAGATTTTATGGAATACACTGATGATAGTGTCTGGTTTTGGCTACAACTGTTTCGATGTATTCTTGAGCTAGTTTGCAAGAGTCTATGATCTTGCTTTTGACGTGTTTGAGCTGAATAGTGTCAGGGTAACGCGTTACCATATCAATGATACCGAGTATGCATCGGTGACCTTCCTCAGACGGTGGAGAAATCGGTTCTACTAAATCAGCTGTAACCCGTTTGAATGTTTCTGAGATAGTCGGCATCTTGTCTAAAGGAATCGGTGGAATTTGACCTTGATCTTGGATGAGTGTGGAAGCACCCGAAAAAGGGTCGGACACACCTGGTAAATTCCCTACAATCAAGTCGGCCACTGGTTGATCAATGACACAACACAACACAGTGCCAGAGAAAAATGGAGTGTCAACAGGTACTTTGGCCAACGGAAATTCCTCAATGTTTCCGCCGAATGTCAAACATTTACCCTCTTTGCCAGTGTACTGGTCGTGCGAAACCAGTCTCTTGCGAACTCCACAGATAGTAGCACCTGTGTCTCTGAGCACACTTGCTTTGAGGCCATTTACGGTACCTGAGACTAGCTTGGGCTGACCACAGTTTTCATCGCCAACTGAGCAAATCACTTCCGCGACTAAGGCTGACTGAGTGTTAACTGGAGGGTCCTGATATTTCTGCGAACCACTTTCAGTGTCTTGAGTCTCTGGGTATCCATTGCCACAAGCAGAAGGACACCATGCAGCTATGTGACCTGCACCCCCACAACAATAGCAAACTATGCCCTGCCTATTTTGTCTTCTGTTGAGAGGAGGACTACCTGCGAAACGAGAACCAGGTCTCGAATACGTATTGCCACGTTCAGGAGGAGCCTGATTGTTCTGAGCGCCCTGTTGAGTATTCATGTTCTGATTTGCAAAACCCCTATTTGGAATAGGACCTGCGGGTTGGTAGTTTCCACGCGGAGAGCCACGAAATCCCGATCCCCGGAAATTATTCCATCTTTGGCCAGTCCCACGAAATTGATTCTGAGTGGGAACATTCTGAGAAATCGACGCGGATGCAAAAATCGAGTCATCCGACTTCCGTGCCAGTTTCTTCTCCGGGTGAGCCATGCGAAATGCTTCAGCACTGTCTATCAAAGCCGCGAATTTTGTCAAATTTCTTTCTTTCAAAAACACGGCGAGATCTCTCGAAACAGAAGCAATAAACTGCTCACACAAAATCAGATTCCATAGTCCATCAAAAGTCTTTTCACAATCTGATAGTTGGATCCATCTTTCCAACAAGTGAGAAAAACGCTTTGAAAAAGTTACAAAACTTTCCCCCACCTCAGGCCTAACTGATCTGAATTTTTCTCTGAATCCATCTGCAGTGCACTGAAATTTCTTAAGAAGTTCTTGCTTAAGATCATCATATGAAACTGTACCGGTAGCAGACAAAGAATGATACACAGCTAAAGCCGGGCCTTGTAGCAGTGCAGTTAAGTAAACAACCCATTTACTGCTATCATAATTAAGAGCTTTAGCATGCGCTTCAAATCGGTACAAAAAAGAATCAATGTCATCCCTATCTTCTTTGAAAACAGGTAGTTGGGGCAACTTCGGAAACGAAGGGTTAGAACCTCGGGGGGTCCTAGGGGTAGTGTTCTCGCTCTGCAATTCAGCCTGTTTTATCTGAAGTTCAATCTCTTTTTCCTTTAGCTTAAGGCTTTGTCTATCAAGTTCCATCTGATAATCCATCTTCAATTTCCTTTCCTCACGTTCTAATTTTTTTTCATCTCTTTCCAGTTCTAACTGCAATTTTTTTGCATCCTGTTCTAACTGCATTTTTTTTGCATCCTGTTCTTGTTTAACCTTTTCCCGTTCCAGTTCCTGTTTAACCTTTTCCTGTTCCCTTTCCTTAGCCCTATCATGTCTCTGAAAACACTGCTCAATGTACTGCTGTAGCTTTTCGTCAGAAAAACCTAACTTCTGGGCTTGAGTCAAAAATGAGTTAAACAGAGTATCGTATTCCTCAACAGAAGACATGGTCAGTTGAATTCAAAAGCAAATTACTAAAAGTAAGACAAAGCGAGTGACAACTTAACTAACTTAATGTAATACAAGGTAAAAATTATTTTTCCCAAGTTTCACAAGGCCAGAATTATTACAAAAATCAAAAGCAAATTCAAGTTTGACAAAAGAAAATTATTCAAAATCGAAGCAAGCGAAGTTTGTCAGATGAAAACCATGTCGAAATCAATGCCAGTTCAAGTTTACAACATAAAATTATTTCAAAGTCGAAGCAAGTTTAAGTTTAACAAAGGAAGTTATTTCGAAATCAATGCTAGTTCAAGTTTGACAAAACAGCATACCATAAAAGAAAAGCAAAACAATGTTTAGATTATATTCAGTCTAAGTACAAGCAAGCATAAGAAAACCATACTAAATGCAACAATTAATAACTAACAATATTCAAATCTAAATTATGACAGGTGAAATTTTACAAGTAATTTGTTTTGAAATGAAAACAAAACAAAACAAAACAAATAATAATAATAATAATGAAACACTATACTAAATAAACGAACAACGACAACAACATCACAGCACAACGAGAGACCTAAAATTCTAAGCTAATATCGGTACAATAGAATACCAGAAATCAATAGAAAAACAACTAAGTTCCACTTTGGCTAGAAAACACCGGAAGTTCCGTTAAAATGCCAAAAATAAATCCTAAACACCTACAACAACTAAAATAGGGATGTGACAACTATAACTATACAAGACAGGATCCTAATAAGTATAGAAAGAAAACAAAACAATTACTGAAAAGCTGAACTAGAATTAGCAATATATATACAACAGGAAGAAAAATGAACCTAAGCCCTTTCTGATCCCAGAACTATACAAGGAATCAGACCCGTAAGGAAAGAATCGGAGACGGGGTATAATCTATATAAACAACAACATCCTACCCAAAAAGAAATGGAACAATTTAACAAATCAGTTACACAGTACACACTTGTACACCAAAGTTAGCACACCAAAGTTACCTGCCCAAAATTTATACCAAACCCTTTTACTGTTCAACTTATTCAATTAACTCCCACAATATAAACTCCCACTAAGATTATTTAATAATCTAACTCCCACTAACTAACTACGGGTTTCAGGGTCACCACTGTAACGAAAGGGGTTATTTCCAGAGTTGCGTGTATGCGTGCGTGAATATTCTGCGTGTTCGCCCGTCTCACACTTCCTAACTCTCAAAACTTCTTTTGCTGTCACACCCCCTTCTATTACTAGAAAATAAACAAGAATCAACAAAGTTTACATAAGTACAAACCACCCAATCAATAATATGGAAAATATGTATATATATAGTTTTGGTACTCACGTACTTTGTAGAAACAATCCGTGAATTAATATATCATTCACAAATCACACACATAAAGTTCCAAGGAAACAATCCGGGAGATTGTACACTGATCTCACAAACCCACAAATAATTCTCAGTCAGAAAATCCAAATGTCACCAGTCACAATAAACCAATATCGATCTGGTCAGTTAATCCAAGTGTCACTAGTCACAATAACACCAAAGAGGTCCCAGTCCCGTCGACAGAGAGAGTTATTCCCCAGAGTTTCACGGAGGCTATGAATCGCTATGTCTTTCCTTTGTTCTGAATCCTCTGTCTCTGTCCATGAATATTTCCTTCGTTCCTTTCAATGTCTCCTCATCCTTATCTCTATCTGTCTCCTCTCTTCACCTCCTTCAATAACTCCCCCCAGCCGCTGTCGCTACTACTGCTGCTGTGGCCGCTGTCACCGCTGTGGCCGCTGTTGCTAATGTGGCCGTGGTTACTGCTGCTGATGATGCAGCAGTGGTTGCTACTGCCGCTGATGTAGCAGTGGTTGCTGCTGCTGATGATGTAGCAGTGGTTGCTGCTGCTGCTTCTTCCTCGTCTTCTTCTTTGGCTTCTTCTCTGGCCCCTTCTTCCTCTCCTTCTTCTTCTCCTTCCTCTTCTCCCTCTTCCTCGCCTTCTCGTCTTCTTTGGCTCTTCTCTTGTGATATCCTCTTCTTCTTCTTCTTCTTCTTCTTCTTCTTCTTCTTCTTCTTCTTCTTCTTCTTCTTCTTCTTCACGACTTCTTCTCCTTCTCCTTTACTTCTTCTTTCTCATTCTCTTTCTCTTTCTCTTCTTCTTCTGCTTACTCTCATTCTTCTTCTTCTTCTTCTTCTTCTTCTTCTTCTTCTTCTTCTTCTTCTTCTTCTTCTTCTTCTTCTTCTTCTTCTTCTTCTTCTTCTTCTTCTTCTTCTTTCTCTCTCTTTGCCTCGAGGCCCCTCAGCTGGAGACTTCTGAAAACATACAAGTTTTTCCCCACTAAATATCTTGATACATAGACTTTTCTGTATTACCACATATACCTTTTCTCTCTCTCTGTGACAGGACCAGACCAGCAACATATAATTCAAATCTCATATGTGTAGAACACAGTTCACACATACGTTAAAATTGTAAAACTAATTATAACAACTTATTATTACATTCTTAGCGCTAATTACTTTCATTCACAAAAATAAATATAATACTATACATTGCAAGTTGAGGTTTCAACCTCAAATCAAATACTAATCCAATTTCAATTCGTTACTCAAAAATATACAACGATCCACCATCTGCATCACCTCCCTAATCCATCTTTCATACTAATAACAAAAATTATTCATTATTAATTCTTATTCTACAATAAGTAGAATATAATCATGGTTAAATATTCTTACGTTTCATAATACAATATTTCAATGATAAACAATATATATACCTGCAGTCAACAGCTGCCAGAAGTATAACACACACAACGACCACCCTTGGTCAAGTCACAAGAAGAATGCCACATTTTCAAAAATGTAATTGGTGAACCGTCACATGACTAGCTCAACCAATCAGAAATTAGTAATCAATAAAAATATTATAATTTATATCTTCACACAGGAAGATACTACAACACACAAAAAGTCACCGGACTAGTATAAACCCGGTCCGTGACACTTGACCAGACTCTAGGCGCTGGCCGATACAGGATCTAACTCAAACCATTCCATCGCATAGCTTTTAAAGATCATGACGCTGATACCCTTAGTGGGGTTAGTGCCGTCTATTCGAATACCCCCATCACGCACTAGGTCCCTTCTCCCCATCCCGGGTCCTCCATGCTTGTGCTCAGTCGTCTGGGCGTCAGACTATTTACCCAAAGGCTGCGAGTGAGCGCCTCTGGCGGTTTAAGTGAGATCCTGTATCGGCCAGCGCCTTGAGCGGCCCTTGAGCTGGAAAAGCGCTCGATCAAACGATGGAATAAGTAAAGAAATAAGTTTGCCCCTTAATGTAGCGAGATTTTGCTCCTTAAGGCAACCTTTTGCTTGTTGATCAAGTGTTGATTGGAGTTGTTGGTTTCTGTTTCATGTGCTGTTGGACTGGCTTCATCAACATCAACAGGTAAGCTTTGCAGTTCTCCGAACTTACAGCTGTTTTGCTTTTGGTTTCATGTTGGACTGCGTCAGTGATTGTCTTTGTGTTGTTTTCTGTTGCTGTTCTGCCTATCTGCACAGAGTTGTTATTATTGTTGCCGTTGTTGTTGTTGTTGTTGTTGTTGTTGTTGTTAATTAGTTTTGTTTTTCTTTCTCTTTTCCTTGTTCTTCTGTCCGTCTGTTTGTGTGACTGTTGTGTGAGGTCTAGCGATCCGTGCATTTTGAATTGTCTTCACCGGCATTAATGTTGTGTGCATAATAGGCAGTGGTATGTATGTGTTATTATGTCTGTCGTGTATGTGTGTGTGTGTGTGTGTGTGTGTGTGTGTGTGTGTGTGTGCGTGACAGAGAGACTGGGTGCGTGTGTGTGTGCTCTGTCTGTCTGTTTGCGTGCATCTCTAGGTTTTTATCAGCTTCAATCTGTCTGTGTCTTTGTTGGCCTCTCTCTCTCTCTCTCTCTCTCTCTCTCTCTCTCTCTCTCTCTCTCTCTCTCTCTCTCTCTCTCTCTTTCTCTCTCTCGCTCGCTCTGATCTGTCCCGGTCTGTCACCGTTTCTTCATCGCCATGGGCTGAGGCACAAAATGCCCTTTATGACGTGCATTGTTGTCGTAATCAGTTACGTCATTATGACGTCTGCCGCTTCCCAAGGGAGACCATCTGTTCATACCACAGTTCTCTCTCTCTCTCTCTCTCTCTCTCTCTCTCTCTCTCTCTCTCTCTCTCTCTCTCTCTCTCTCTCTCTCTCTCTCTCTCTCTCTCTCTCTCTCCCGCAGCTCTTTATACCATTAGGTCATTTAGGCATTCACAATTAGCGCCCGTTTCCGGAGGACTAGTGGCAGGCAGCAGGAAAAGAGAAATCAAGTGACGCTTCATAAACTTACCCATAATTCAGTCTTGTTCATTTTAGTTGAAGAATCGCGCCATATGAAAACACGATGATGACGATGACGATGACGATGATGATGATGATTATTAGTATTAGTATTAGTATTAGTATTATTATTTGTTCATGTTTTTAGGCAAACGTGCCTCAACTGGAATAAGAAGCTGAGTAATAGGTAGTCTAGCGTTCTTTTCTTAATGTTTCTGTGATCGTTTCTCTCGTATTTCTCTATTTTAATGTGATATGATGTGGTCATTAACCGAAGACTTTAGAACTGAAGCGGATACTGAATATTATACGCAATAAAAAAATCTAAATATCCAGCTGCACGGAAGTTGTTAACATGAAGGTGGAGAGCGAGAGAGAGCGAGAGAGAGAGAGAGAGAGAGAGAGAGAGAGAGAGAGAGAGAGAGAGAGAGAGAGAAAGAGACAGACAGAGACAGAGAGAGAGAGAGTGAAAGAGAGAGAGTGAAAGAGAGAGAGTGAAAGAGAAAGAGAGAGAGTGCTGTGAAGGAATAAAAAGTATTGAAGCTCACTGACCTTAAAATGGCACCCAGAGTATGAGGAGTGGGAGGAAAAAAAAGAAGAAGAAGAAGAAGAATAAGAAGAAAAAGAAGAAGAAGAAGAAGAAGAAGAAGAAGAAGAAGAAGAAGAAGAAGAAGAAGAAGACCAACAACAACAACAACAACAACAATAACAAGAACAACAATAACAAGGAAACAGAAGGAGAAAAAGAAAATGAAGAAGGAGTAGAAAGAGGAGGAGGAAACAGAAGAAGAAGAGGAAGAAGAAGAAGAAGAAGAAGAAGAAGAAGAAGAAGAAGAAGAAGAAGAAGAAGAAGAAGAAGAAGACCAACAACAACAACAACAACAACAATAACAAGAACAACAATAACAACAATAACAAGAACAACAATAACAAGGAAACAGAAGGAGAAAAAGAAAATGAAGAAGGAGTAGAAAGAGGAGGAGGAAACAGAAGGAAGGAAGAAAGAAGAAGAAGAAGAAGAAGAAGAAGAAGAAGAAGAAGAAGAAGAAGAAGAAGAAGAAGAAGAAGAAGAAGAAGAAGAAGAAGAAGAAAGGCTATATCCTCCCCGACAATATCCCAGTCTCGGGGTCGCCCTATTCGGGGTGTTAAGTTCCCATGCCCTCTCCTCCCCTTCCAGGAGCCTTATTTCCCCTCTTTTCTCTGCCCTGCATTGTGGGTACTTTCTACATTGTGGCGTAATTCATAGAGTGTAGTTACGAGTTGTACTGCCCTTTCCCTCTGAAGTACTAAAAGAGAGGAACTGGTCGTCGATAGTCCCGTCCCATCTAGGCCATGCGCCATGAGGGGGCTTTGTGAATTTGTGTCACCCGATCTGCTCACACTAGTGACTCTTTGACTCAGAGGCGTCTTGTAATTATGGAAGCAGCTGCAGGCCTAATTAACGCTCATGAACCTATAAAGAGGCAGAAAAAAGCCTCATTTGCACGGTGTGCCTCAGGGTTTTAAACGGATTTTGTTTTCGGGGAGGCGGGGAGGGTTGTGGTAGTGGTAGTGAGGAGGAGGGAACTGGGACGGTATTTGGTATGTTTGCACCTTGTCCCACCCATACACTGTTATGGTGTAGACGAGGTTCACATCTGCACCTTTGGTAGCCTATTTTGTGTGTAAGACAATAGTTTGTGTAGGATTCTAGACTAAGAAGGTAGGAGGAGATACAAGATACGAGACACAAGATACAATACCATTTATTGTCCCACATTTCTTGCAAATGGAATTTTGACATGTGGGCAACGTGACATTAGCATGACGAGGTAGTCTTCTTCTTCTTCTTCTTCTTCTTCTTCTTCTTCTTCTTCTTCTTCTTCTTCGTCCCTTCTCGATAGTCAAAAACATTAAACATCAACAAGTTAAGCACCGTCCAGTGCGGTTAGCACTTGGATGGGTGACCGCAAAACGTAAAGCGACAAATAACAACGCCCCCAGTTGACTTAACTGTGACCGAGTACCTACTCTCTTAAGTGTGGGGAAGGTAAAGCAGCGAGGGAGAGAGTTGGGCATTACCCTCATTGCTCTGGCCCAAGATAAGTGTGATCTCCAACATCACGCTCCCTTACGGCCACAAGGCTATGGGGCTACCTTTACCTACCTTTTTTTTTATAGCAGCTCCATTCATCATATCCATTAACCTGCGCCCACAAACACATTCACACACACACAAACACACGCATACCCATACACAATTTCCTCACTCACACACACACAGACATACACACGCACACACACACTCACAGCAACTGCAGCAACAACAACAGACAGCAACGGCATGGTTCCACCGACCCAGTCTCTGCACTGCCACTGCGACAGCTACCGCTTTGCCACCTCTGGCATTGTTCTCCGTTGGTCGTTGCGCCCACGCTGTTGTGGATGTTGAAGCTGTAGCAGGAAAATCATTCCGCCATCGCCAGCATGAAAGAATCTACACTGATTGAGTAAAAGGAGTATGTGCCAACTTTGCAATATGCAATACAATACAATACAATACAATACAATACAATACAATACAATACAATACAATAATATGTTGTCTAATATCACAAATGTGAATAGATATTAAAATAAATAAATAAATAAATAAATAAAAATACAACACAATACAATACAATAATATGTTGTCTAATATCACAAATGTTAATAGATATTAAATAAATAAATAAATAAATAAATAAAAATACAACGCAATACAATACACTACAATAATAATAATAATAATAATAATAATAATAATAATAATAATAATAATAATAATAATAATAATAATAATAATAATAATAATAAAAATAATAACGGATTTTTATATAGCGGGTACTCCAGCCTATGAATAGACTCACCACGCTTTACATAGTCATTACATAAAAATACATGCACTCGATCAACATCACTTTTGCTACGATACACCGAAAGACGTAACAGTAAAGGTACAAACTATTTACAACTATGTACACAAATGACAAAAAAGACAGAAATAGACTATTTACAACTATGTACATAAATTACAAAAAAGACAGAAATAGAATAGCAAAAATCACAGCTATTTATATGCCCGGTTGGACCCAGGAAGAAAAACAGTATAAATATTTACAGCCATGTATACACTTAAGGATCAGACAGAGACAAAAGAGGAGAGAATGGCAGCGGGGAACAAATCAGTCTGAAAAATGCAGTTTGAAGAGGTGTGTTTTGAGGGCCTTTTTGAATGCTTGTGTTGATTGTATGTTGCGGATATGGGAGGGAAGGGAATTCCACTGCTTGGGTGCATCTGTATAATCTGTACATCTGTATAATTATGACCTCAAAAAAGAAACTGACAGCATGTGGCGCGGTTTGATTATCATCGATGAATTGTTTGGTAGTTTCCTTCCCATTGTTTTTATATAGCGCTGGATCGACTCATTGACCTACTCAAGGTGCTTGCCAACTTCAAACTCTGAGAGAGAGAGAGAGAGAGAGAGAGAGAGAGAGAGAGAGAGAGAGAGAGAGAAAGAGAGAGAGAGAGAGAGAGGAGAGAGAGAGAAGCAATGAAAAGCGAGAGAGAACGAACGACTCAGAGAGACATAGACAGAAAGTGAGGGGGAGGGAGCGCGCGCGTGTGTGTGTGTGTGAGAGAGAGAGACAGAGAGAGAAAGAGAGAGAGAGAGATCGCACCCCACCCATCCTCATTCCCCTCCCACCCGCTCCCTGCTGTGGCAACTATAAGCATACAGCCTTGCTCGGCGGTGCCAGAATTGAAGCGAGCATTTTCAGTCTTGCCTGCTGGGTCGGCGCGAGTTTCGCTGATGGGGATGTGTGTGGCGTTGGTGTGGTCAGCGGTTCATTGGCCTTACAGTGGTTTTTGCTGTTGCTGCTGGTAGTAGCAGTGCGAGCGTCCTCGCCTTTGACGCTGTAGGGCGTGTGAGAGAGACAGATAGATTTGGCGTGTGATGCAGTGTTAGTGTTGAGGGCGACAGTTTTCTTAGTGTGACACATGTGGAAGGCGTGCATGTGACAATGACACACATCTTCTTTGGTGACACAATGTGGGAAACGTCTTTGTGTAGACCTGGAAGGGTTTGTGGAAGATATTATTGTGACACGAGTCTCGTCTAATTGTGATTACGATTATCTTGCACTGTGACACTGTGTTGGAAATATCTCTACCGTTCTAGGATAGACACTGAAGGATGTGCGAGAGAAATAATATTCTTGTGAGGGTGTGACACAAGTATCGCCTGAGTGATAATAGAATTATCTTACACAAGTGTGACGATGTAGTTATGACACAGGATATTGGACGCAAGCGTTGCCTGTGGCACGATGTTGGTAATGTTTATAACATTGTGGGTAATGTTTATAACATTGTAGGTAATGTTTATAACATTGTGGATAATGTTTATAACATTGAGGGTAATGTTTATAACATTGTGGGTAATGTTTATAACATTGTGGGTAATATTTATAACATTGTGGGTAAGGCGTAGACCCTGACAAGTGGGTGTAAGATATATTCTGGTGTGTGTGTGTAAGTGTGCGTGTGAGTGTGAGTGTGTGCGTGTGTGCTTGTGTGTGTGTGAGTCTATGTAAAAAGGGTTTGTGGATTTTTGTGACTGGTCAGGGTTCAGACACTCCTGTGTTCTCGTTCATCATGAAGCATCAAAGTCCAGAATCGGATTTAAAGTTTAGAACGACGATTTTAATGTTTTGTTTTATCACCATCTTCATCAACGTCATTTTTATCATCACATTTTATCACCATCTTTACTCACATCAACCGTGAAGTTCTCTTACAAGTATGACAATGCATTCTTTGCCTTTGACACAATGTTGGAAATGTCAAGGTGTAGTCCTTGATAAGTGGGTGCAAGATTTTCTTTCGTGCGTTGCGTCGACAAAGTCTTGTACCTGTGAAATTAGAATTATCTTACAAGCCTGACAACCAATGTTCACACGGTAATAACTTTGATCCAGTCTTTCAGTCTTGGGAGACGGTGATGGTGGTGGTGATGAAGGTGGTGTTTATTCATCAACTCGAAATAATGTAATAAAGTGACAGTTGCTCTTTGAATATTAGCGCTGGTATGAGCTCAAAGAGCTGCTCAAGGTCCTATCCGAAAACAGGATCTAACATGTTACCCATATAAGGTGAAATTCCGATCGTTTCTCTGCGACAGCGCGGTAGCCGTAGTGCAATGCTACCTTGGGTAATGGAGCAAAAAAAAAAAATGCTGATAAATAAAATCAGCAAGCAAGGATGGCCTGATGAAATTGAAAGTAAAGCACAAGTGTTGTATGAAAGTGTTCGTACGGGAAAGGTACAAAGAACTTTTTACAATTTCCAACAAAAGTGTTTTGTATTATAAAATGATGCACGGGGCGCTACCGCACTTCTTAGAAAGGAAGCCGCAGTTAAAAGTTTGCTAATTCCTGTTAAACTTGACAATTACGCGTCGAAGTTTTTCAAGAAAAGGGGAAATTCGAGGATATAATTATAAATGAAATGTTACTTTAGCGGGAAAATGATATACATTAACGAGAACTGGAAATGTTGTTCTGAATTATTCCTCTTTTCACTTTTTCTCTTTTCACTTCGCTGGACACTGCGTGAACAAGTCAGCTCACATGCGACGTAATCGCATGTGAGCGGAACTTGTTCACGCAGTTTCCAGCGACGGGTCCATTTTGAGAGCTGCTCTGGACACCGACAGATAAAACTAAAGATCAGCAATGCCATTCCGCCACTGTGAAGATCACAATACAGTTTGTTTTACACAAATGTAGAAGTACGTACACAAGTTATCAGCAATGTTAACTAAGGAGGTACTTTTCAACCACCCTGTATATTGGCAAAGTCCCTTTGATTGGAGGAAGTTGTTTCGTTTTGTTCTGGTTAAAAGATCCAGTTCCAAGGCTGGTTTACTTTTGGCCAAAACGGGTTTACCCTAACATTCGCATTGTTTATGATATTACACAATGATAAAGTGGGCTTTGTTATGACATTACACAATGATAAAGTGGGCTTTGTTATGACATTACACAATGATAAAGTGGGCTTTGTTATGATATTACACAATGATAAAGTGGGCTTTGTTATGACATTACACAATGATAAAGTGGGCTTTGTTATGACATTACACAATGATAAAGTGGGCTTTGTTATGACATTACACAATGATAAAGTGGGCTTTGTTATGACATTACACAATGATAAAGTGGACTTTGTTATGACATTACACAATGATAAAGTGGGCTTTGTTATGACATTACACAATGATAAAGTGGGCTTTGTTATGACATTACACAATGATAAAGTGGGCTTTGTTATGACATTACACAATGATAAAGTGGACTTTGTTATGACATTACACAATGATAAAGTGGGCTTTGTTATGACATTACACAATGATAAAGTGGGCTTTGTTATGACATTACACAATGATAAAGTGGGCTTTGTTATGACATTACACAATGATAAAGTGGACTTTGTTATGACATTACACAATGATAAAGTGGGCTTTGTTATGACATTACACAATGATAAAGTGGGCTTTGTTATGACATTACACAATGATAAAGTGGGCTTTGTTATCACATTACACAATGATAAAGTGGGCTTTGTTATGACATTACACAATGATAAAGTGGGCTTTGTTATGACATTACACAATGATAAAGTGGGCTTTGTTATGACATTACACAATGATAAAGTGGGCTTTGTTATGACATTACACAATGATAAAGTGGACTTTGTTATGACATTACACAATGATAAAGTGGGCTTTGTTATGACATTACACAATGATAAAGTGGGCTTTGTTATGACATTACACAATGATAAAGTGGGCTTTGTTATCACATTACACAATGATAAAGTGGGCTTTGTTATGACATTACACAATGATAAAGTGGGCTTTGTTATGACATTACACAATGATAAAGTGGGCTTTGTTATGACATTACACAATGATAAAGTGGGCTTTGTTATGACATTACACAATGATAAAGTGGACTTTGTTATGACATTACACAATGATAAAGTGGGCTTTGTTATGACATTACACAATGATAAAGTGGGCTTTGTTATGACATTACACAATGATAAAGTGGGCTTTCCTTGCTTAAACCAACCGCTAACGTTACATTTTCAATTTCGGTCCTGACAGGGAGAGATGTTCTTCGGATTAACGGTACAACGAATACAATAGCCGTGTGACATTTGACCCTATGCCTGAGATAACCACGAAGGTGAAGAGTATGTCTTTGGTGTGTGGGGTAGGGCAGGGTCTGTTTTATCCAGCTAAAACGAAAAACCTTACGAGCAATTGTTTTTACGGGTTCTGTCTCTTACCGGCTTGGGTAACTGCTATATTTAGCTCCAGAATGTCGGCTGGCTAGCCAACAGCTGTTGCTATTAATAGGCACAAAAGCTACGGAATTTATATATTTAAAAAAAAAAACAACTTTACTATCATTCAAAAGAATTCTTAATTTTATTGTAAACTTATGGGGTTCGGATAGCGCAGTGGTTGGAGCACTCGCTACTGTGTCGCAAGTTACGCACCGTCCAGTGCGGTTAGCACTTGGATGGGTGACCGCAAACCGTGAAGCGACAAATAACAACGCCCCCAGTTGACTCAACTGTGACTGAGTACCTACTCTCTTAAGGGTGGGGAAGGTAAAGCAGCGAGGGAGAGAGATGGGCATCACCCTCATTACGCTGGCCCAAGATAAGTGTGATCTCCAACATCACGCTCCAATATACGGCCACAAGGCTATGGGACCACCTTTACCTTTACCTTTTGTAAACTTATTTTTTAGCGGGCAACACTCATTGTGCATGTTAAAAGAATCTATCGAGGGGTCGTGGCCAAAGTGGGCCCCTTTCAGTGTGTGTGAGAGAGAGACAGATAGACAGGTACAGAAAGACACAGACAAACGGACAGAGAGTCCTTGTGCGATCTCTCCAAGCCCTTTTGAAAACAGGGAGGGGGTGTTACTGTCGTGGCCGATAGCGAAAGGAAAACAGTGTCTCATATTGCGCCGTCTTCCTGAGGTCAGGTGTAGCCTGTCTGTCTGTGTGTGTGTCTCTGCGACATGCAACAGGAGAGAGAAAGAGAGAGTGAGGGAGGATGGGGCGAGAGAGTGAGTGAGTGACAGGCAGACATATAGACAGGCAGACAGACAGACAAGGAGAAGAGTCGGTTGTATACATTTCTGTGTTCGTTAGACAAAGGGAGAGGTTACAGCAAAAAGTAAACGGTCTGCGATCCCCTCACGCGCGCGCGCACGACACACTGATTTAATAATGGCGGCCAATATGGCGAGAAAGCAGCAACAGGCCGACAACAGGCGTCAAACAGACAGGCAGTAAAAAATAACACAGGGAAAAACTAAACACTGTGAAACGTGCCATCAATGAATCATGATTTACACGTAGCCCTACACTCTCTCACACACATACACACACACACACACACACGCACACACACCCACACACACACACCCACACTCACACACACACACACACACACACACACACACTTACACACACCCACTCTCTCTCTCTCTCTCTCTCTCTCTCTCTCTCTCTCTCTCTCTCTCTCTCTCTCTCTCTCTTTCAGGCTCTGTGTCTGTATCATTGTGGATAAAATGTCTGAGTCTGTCTGTCTGTCTCTCTGTATGTCTTCCCTACCTTTCCTCCAACTCTCCCCACTCCCACCCGCACCAAGATGAGATCTTCCTTATCAAAACAAGGGAGGCAAGAGCATCGATCAAGGGAGACAATCAATGCTGTTCCGTCTTTCCTTTGGCCATTTGGCAAACTGAAAAAAGCTGATATCCTCTCAGCGGCACTGTGCATTCCTCCTCCTCCTCCATCGCTTGGTCCTCCTCCTTCTTCATTTCTTCCTCTTCGTCCTTATTAAGAAGTGTGTTATTCTTGTCTTCATCGTCTTTCATGTTTTCTTTGTCAATAAGTTCTTTTCTGTCATCTCTGTCTTTGTGCCTCTTTCGATCATTCTCTTCAGTGGAGAGAGATTTCAGATTTTAGATGTTAATGCATTTCACGGCCTTGGGCCCAAAGGCATACCAATGAACAGAAAAGAAGGAAGGTCATTCTTTCACCAATCTTTAAAACAATTGTTAATTTCCCACAATACAACAAATTCGAAACACCTTCTTCTTCTTCTTCTTCTTCTTCTTCTTCTTCTTCTTCTTCTTCTTCTTCTTCTTCTTCTTCTTCTTCTTCTTCTTCACTCTTCTTTTTCAATCTTGTTTGTTCTTCTTGTTCTTAGTTTTCTTGTTCTTGTTTTTGCTCTTGTTCTTCTTGTTTCTTGTCATTCTTGTTCTAATTCTTGTTGTTCTTGTTATTCTTCTTGGTTCTTCTTCTTGGTTCTTCTTTTTCTTTTCTCAAACAATTGATAATTCTCCTCCCCCCCCAAAAAAAAAAATTAAATAAAAAAATTCCCCTCACGCTTACACCAAATTGGAGAAAGTTCTTATAAACATAAAATATTGCTTGGCCAAAAAATGTATCTACCTATGAATAAAAATAGAATACAATAGATAACTAAATAAATATAGAAATAAAAATAGAAATAATAATTGCATGATTCAGTAACATATATTTAGAAAGAAAGAAAAAAATAGATAATTATTGTATGATTTAATAAATAAGCGTTGTTATTTGTAACATTATGAAAAGGAGTTGTTACATTAATTTTCAGATAAATTTCTTTACATTTCGTTAATACACTACACTCCAAGGTAAGGTTGCTGTGCTCCCTTGTCATCTTCGTTTTCTATACTTTCGTGAAACATGGACCTTCACAGCAGACCTACAACAAAGAATACAAAGCATGGATATGAGGTGCTACAGAAGACTTATGGGCATTTTCTATACCCAGCACATCACTAACGACGAAGTCCGACAGACCATCACACAAGCCATTGGACAACACGATGACATGCTCACAGTGGTAAAGTAACGGAAACTCCGATGTTAAGGCCACATCACCAGAGCATTAGGCCTTGCAAAGACCATCCTGCAAGGCAAAGTTCAAAGAGGCAGAAGAAGAGGGAGACAGAAAGGGGTGGGAGGATAACATTCGAGAATGGACTGGCTTGACACTGAGCGAAGCCATGAGGGTTACTGAGGACAGAAAAAGATTTAAAAAAAAACAACAACAACCGATCATCTGTGGTGCCTCGACGGCTTTGGATTTACGGGATAGGATTGGAAAGATGTTATTAACATGTTAATAATAAATATCTTGCGTAAATCAAATTGGTAATTAACGTCCGTAGAATATATAAAGGCATTATACAGAAGAAGGCAAATAGCTAATAATAAATGAAGTTAAATCAGTATTCATTGCATAATAAACGTCAATTAAGTCAATGTTGCATCAGCAAGTTTCTTCCGTCTTGCCACTACATAATGGACCTATTTACTTAGAGAGCGATATTTGCCAGAGTCACAATTTACGAACAAACTGTGTAACAGACGGAAAGGGAGAGAGAAACTCCGAGAGAAGCATACTGTGTTTTTTAATGCCACTTGTTGTGTCAGTGGTCTGGCAGGGCTGGGGAGTGAGAAAGAGGACGAAGAGGAGGAGGAGAAGAAAAAAGGAGAGGAATCAGGGGGTTTCCGATATCCTTTGACATGCTGGGAGTCCCAGACATGATAAACAACGGAGAGTCACACACAGTGCCCGACAGACGCGGGGAGTCATCATTTCAGAGTCATGGCGAGTCCAGTGCCGAGTCACCATGACCTGCAGATCGCTCCCATAATCTATCCTATCCTATCCGATCCTATTCCGTAACTCAAAGCCCCCATAATCCCCTCACAAAAAAAACCCTATGAATACAGACTAAGCCGTAGACTTCAAAGAAACTGCTTTCTGCTTTATTCAGTATGTATTATCATGAAATGTTTTATTTATTTATTAGAAAAAAGCAGTATGTCAAAATAAGCTTTCTAACATTTACATTTACTGAATTGTTCAGGGCAGTTGTCAAAATTAATATACAAAATAAGAATGAATACATGCAATACTAAAGATTCCGCACATAATTATTAATAATACAGGATGCTATCACGCGCTTTTTATTCAATCAATCTCAAAGGGCGGAGATCTAAATTCGGAATAGAAATTCCCTTTTTATTTTTTGAAATTTTAGATTGACTGCATCCTATACCATTATTGAAGGGAGGGAGGAAACCGGAGTACCCTGAGAAAACCATCGGTGACCTGAAAAATCCCGTACCTACGTCACATAAGTTCACCACACTGTTAACTGAGTAACAGCACAGTGTATGTGCTGCAGAAATATATCATTATACCAATGAATACCAGTTTTAAATAAAATGTATGATAACCAGGGCCATAATTTGACCGAATATGGACCTTCTTGATATGATTTATTTAATCATTCACAGATAACAGCAATTGTGAACATTATTGCAACGTCGCCTACTGGTAGACTTTTATAGATTGGTGTTAAATCCATCTTCTGCTTTCATCTCATTTTGTTATAAGGTTTATTAATTGTGATTTGATTGTTGTTGTTGTTGTTGTTGTTAATTAATGTCTAATATTACATGAATGTGTGAATAGATAATAAAGGAAATATTTAAGTGAATTCAAATGTTCCTCCTTTAAAAATAAACTGGTATTCTCAGACAGAATAAATATAATGTACACTCACTCCCTCAATAGCCTTTGTCACAATAAAACATAAAATGTAAATTCCCGTTTTATACTTCTAGAGTTCAGTGGTAAAGGTGTTCCAGTAACCTTTCCGTCTTTTGGGGAGAAAGAGGGATTTGAGAATCTCTTTTCGCAGGGCGCGCTTAATGAGGGTAAACAAGGAATAATTAAAGCTTATTGTTTAAATTAAATATTATTATAAAAGAAACGCTTAATGACGGCTTAGCCTCTCTCTGTCTCTCTCTCTGTCTCTCTCTGTCTCTCTGTCTCTCTCTCTCTCTCTCTCTCTCTCTCTCTCTCTCTCTCTCTCTGCCTCTCTCTCTCTCTCTCTCTCTTGATTGACCTTCCTCTGGTTGTGGTTGTAAACAGGGCCCGCTACACATTCACAGCTCACAGCTCAGTGGACTGAAGTGTGTTGTGTTGCTCGCTATTTAATTACGTTATGATTAAGTTATAATTATCCTTAAACGGTTGCCTTCAAAGTAATATGGTCTATCCTCCCACTACAGTACCCCGCTCGACGCTGCTTAACGCGCGTGCCCTCATCACTAGGTTACTGCGCCACCCAAGGTCAAAGGGCAGAGTGGTGATGATAACATCTGTACCAAATCACTATAGTTTGTGAACCAGTCAACAATATTGCACCATGCACTAGGGTCATTAAAATAGTTTTGACAGATTTAAACGTAGTAATAATGTAGTCTTCTCCTTTGGTCGTTTCTTTGTTTCTGGTCCTCTCCTCAGTTTAGACAGCTAGACTTTTCAGAAGGGCCTACACGACACGGCGCACTTCGTTTGGGTGAGATATGTGCGCTCTGGAAGTCTGCGTATTATTATTATTATTATTATTATTATTATTATTCACAGGCGGCGGAAGCGGGGGGGCAAGGGGGGCACTGGCCCCCTCCAGAAAAATATTGGGGGGGCAAACCTATACATTTGCCCCCCCAATATTCAGCCCCTCAAAAACATTATTTGGAGGTTCAAACCAATATTTTCCCCCTTTCTCTGGACTGATGCAAGTTAACAATATCTGTGCTGAGACCATTTTCAAAGCACTGAAGGACTGCTTGATCAGACTTGACTTGCCAGTGCAAAACTGTAGGGGCCTACGACGGGGCGAGTAATTTTCAGGGTCATGTGTCAGGAGTTGCAAAAAGATTCAAAGATGAGATCCTTGCTGTGACTGAAGAGTTGGCGACAGTTCTTGAAAGAAAACAAACGACTTGTGATGACGCAGTAAACGCTGCTGATATTTGTCTGAGAACACTGGAAAGCATGCGACATGAAGATTGTTATGAGACATTTTTTGCTGACATCACAACGAAAGCTGCAAATTTGTGTAATGAGCCCTGCGTTCCTACACAGAAGCAGCCTCCACGAAGACTGGACGATGGCTCACAGGGTCACAGCTACTCTTGTCTATCTGCTTACTACAGATAGCCATACTGTGAGGCCATTGACAACACCAAAGAACATTTAAAGAGCCGGTTTGATCAAATAGCTCTCGACTTACCAAGGAAAATTTAAGTTCTTCTAAGTGATGGAGCAGCAGGGAAGAGACCAAAAATTCCTCAAGAAATCAAAGATACATATTCCGCTGACATCGACTTGGACAGACTCAAAACTCAGCAAGAATCCTCCCACATGCACCGGGTGACACCATGAGGCGGCTAACTCTAGGATCACCATCTTCCAAGCACTGCCGGATGAACTGAAAGCTTCTGACACTGTGCGACGGATGCTGAGTGAAGTGGATAAACTTCTCAGACTGTACTTCACCATCCCAACCACAACTGCAACGGCTGAACGCAGTTTTTCAGCCCTAAAGCGGGTAAAAACATACCTTCGGGCAACGATGACGCAGGAGCGTCTAAATAAATGTCTTATAATGCATGTGTTCAAAGACAAAGTAGATCAATTAGACCTAGCGCAAACTGCTTACGAATTTATCAATACAAATGAACGCCGTCAGGCATACTTTGAAAAATTAACGGTGTAATTTCCCATGCCAAATGACATGCATGACTGCTGTTTTTGTTACTGTGATGGATCAACATTGCCAGGTCAGTTTCTCTCCCTTTCTCTCTACCCTCCTCTCTCTCTCTCTCTCTCTCTCTCTCTCTCTCTCTCTCTCTCTCTCTCTCTCTCTCTCTCTCTTATATGCATAGTTGTAGAAATATATGATATATCTTTTTTTTCTCTCCCAAATAGTGTCTATGAAAATAGTTCAAATTATTTGGAGTAAATGTCCAGGGCCGGACCCAGAGGGGGGGGGGGATACCTGGGTTCTGGACCCCCCCTCCAAATAAAAAAAAAATTGAATTTTTTTAAAAATGTAAAGAGTTTCAATTTTTTAACATTGTTTTTAAAACATTGCAGTTTTTAGTCACTTTTGGTCCAACGTACAAAGAGTTATTTATAGTCAATTCAACAGAAATCCATTTCAAGGGATCCGTTGAAACGTCCAAAGCGTTTTCCCGTTGAAACGACCAAGTAACCCAACCCCTAAGCCTAAATTAGTAAATGCAGCCATATTTTCTTGTTCTGGCCGCAAGCCTCTTCCACCACCTTCACCTTGATACTGCCCTAATCCACCAAAAACGATTTTTTTGAAATATTAATTAAGATGTTAAGTTGATAATTATGACAATTCGTTGTAACGAACATCCATTGAAACGACCATCGCTGAATCGTCCAAAAACATCGTTGAAATGGAAACCCTTGACAGTGAAGCTGCAGAAAAGGACAAAAGATGTTGTCGATGCCTACTGGGAAATCAAAGAGGTCAGTAACTGCATGTCTTCTATTAGAAGAGATGTCGACACAGCGTTCGTTGCCTGGTTTGGTGAAGTCAGCAAAATGGCAAATGCTTTGACAACTGGTGTTATTGTTCCTTGTCAAACATCCCGACAGACTCTCCGTGACAACCAATCTGCGGCCACTCCAGAAGAATATTTCAAGATTAGCATTGCCATTCCTTTCTTGGAACACCTGTCAACCGAATTGGACTCGAGGTTCAAAAATGCTGGCCTAGCAGTTGATGGTCTCTGTCTGGTGCCAAGCACTTTAATAGACAACCAGGATGGTTTCATGCAGGTTCCAGAAGGGGTGAAGACACTGGCAATGTTGTGGGAGTCTGACCTACCAGACAACGCTACCCTTGATGCAGAATACCAACGGTGGGTTTGCAAATGGCGAAGTGCTGCTGAGAATGCGACAGCTATCATCCCATCCACGGCATCAGAAGCACTGAAACATTGTGACAGGGATTTTTATCCCAACCTGTTCATCATGCTAAAGAACCTTTGCACCCTGCTTGTCACTACTGCCGAGTGTGAGCGTTCAAACAGTCAGTTGCGCAACCTGAAAAACTACCTGCGCTCTACAATGGGGCAACAGAGACTCAATGGACTTGCTTTACTGAAAGTGCACAGGGATGTTGATATTGACTTCAAAGAGGCAGTGAACTGTTTTGCCAGAAGATACAATTCACAAATTGTACTAATGCCGAGGAACCTAGTGCAGCAAGACTGAATTAAATGAAAGCAGGGCGGTGATGTTCATAAACTACAAGGTAAAGCTTTATACCGTTAACGATCAACAAAAAGTAGTGAATAAAAATAGTATACAAAACATCTCTGCTGATAAATAAATGTTTGTGTGTGTGTGTGTGTTGGTTTGTTTTTTTAAGGGAGGGGCAGAGGATAATTTTTGTACCCCAGAGTTTGTCAGTTCAATTGTTCAAAAAGCTCAAAGTCCCAGACCATCACAAATGGCTTTTTCAAGGTTCAGATTGCACCAGATTGCACCATTTTGCATCATTGAAAAAAAAAATTTCCGGGGGAGCATGCCCCGGACCCCCCTAGAAGGCTCGGCGCTTCGCGCCTTCGCTGAATCTGTAACCTCCCCTCGACTTTTCCAAGGTCCGGTCCTGATGTCAGTGAATAAAATGTGTGTGTGCCCCCCCAATCCTGAGCAGCTTCCGCCGCCTGTGTTATTATTATTATTATTATTATTATTATTATTATTATTATTATTATTATTATTATTATTATTATTATTATTATGATTCAGTCACATACAGCCCTACTACCTGTGTATGTCCGATCTAGACCATACGAGAGGTATTAGCAGTGCAGGTGGAGAAATAAGATGAGGAGACAGAATAGGAGTCGCTTGCACGGTCTAAACAATGGCAAGTTTACTTTGGCTAACCAACTGTTCTCCCATTCTTGTCGGGGCACAGGCGCCCCCCGTTTGGGGATCTGAGCTGAGTAGATTGTGCTATTTGATAATGAATTCTACGTGAAAGTGAAACAATAAATATTATAGCGATAGCGTTTATTGAGATTCGCAATTTCGTGTTCCTTTCAGTCTCAAAGTCCTCTGGATAGAGTGCAATCGGGAGATCGATCGGTTCCGAAAACTTCCGGTTTCTGGCGGCGCGGAAGCGAGGCTGTGTGATAGAGAGTCGGTGCTTTGTTTTCGTAATCTTCTACGTCCTGTTAGTTCTGTTTGTTCCGCAGGGCGTCACCTAGTGTTGTCTTTGCCGGAATGACAAGTTTAGATTTCGATTTATTAAGTGTTCTTCCACCAACAAAAATAAAGTTCTTTCACACACACACACACACAATCCCTCAATTCGTAAAAAAAAAGTTGACATTTCGATTTGTGTTCAAGGAAAACTCAGTTTACATTTCGATTATTTCTCAAGGAAAAAACAGTTTAGATTTCGATTATTCTTTAATGAAAAAACAGTTTAGACTTCGATTATTCTTCAACGAAAAATCAGTTTAGATTTCGACGAGAAAACAGTATAGATTGTGATTATTCTTCAACCAACAAAAAAACCAACAGGTTAGATTTCGATTATTCTTCAAGGAAAAAACAGGTTTAGATTTTGATTATTCTTCAGCAAAAAACAGTTTAGATTTTGATTATTCATCAACAAAAGCACAGTTTAGATTTTGATTATTCATCAACAAAAGCACAGTTTAGATTTTGATTATTCTTCAACAAAAAAAACCAAACAGTTTAGATTTCAATTATTCTTCACGAAAAAAAAGGTTTCGATTACGTAAGTGCTCTACTACAACAAAACAAATCAAATAAAAATCGCACACACAAAAATTAGATTTAAATTTATTAAGCATTCTTGAACGAAAGTAAAAGTCTAGATTTTTAGATTTATAAAATGTTATTCCACACACACCTTGCAATTAAATAAAAATTAAAACAAAAATTCGATTTTTATTTCTTTGTTTGGGTGGGGTTAGCTTTAGATCTCCCCACCTCCGATTCCCCTTCCTCCTCCTCCTCCTCCTCCTCCCCCCCCTCTCTCTCTCTCTCTCTCTCTCTCTTTCTCTCTCTCTCTCTGTACACCAAAACCAACCTTCTTCTTCTTCTCATTAACCCTCCTAACTCTCTCTCCATCCTCCTGTTTCTTTTTCTTCTTCTTCCTCCTCCCCCCTCCCTTTTTTCGCTAATAGTTCGCTCCTTGATGGGTCTAAGCCGCTACTGTTCTCGATATTTGTTATTGTCTCGTCATTGGGCTATTTGTCCTATGTTAATCTGATGAATAAAAATTGATGCAACAACAACTCCCTTTTTCTCCTTTCCCTCTCCCTTTGCCGTCATTGTCAAAATCGTCCATGTCTTTTTTGATCCTTCCGCTTTTCTGAGTCTTCTTTTTCTTAAGTAGAAGAAGAAGAAAAAAGACGTATAATAAAAATAATAAAAGGGCAATAAACGTACAATAAAAGTAAAATAAACAAATGAATTAAAGGACACAAGCTGAAAAGACACAAAGCCCAAGTCTTGTGTCCCTCCCATTAATCTTAGCCTAATTGAGCAGAGCGATAGCTTTGTAGAAAAAGGCCACAAACATTTTGAGCGTTTTCTGTTACTATTTTCATCTTTAATCGAACCATCTGACGAGCTCCTGAAAATAGAACATCGCAGTCAGAGACCACAAACCGTTCAACCTCGGGAAGTATAGAATACAGGAGAACCAGCTCAGCTTTCCGATACCAAAGGGTTGACAAGTACTCGCTAAGCTTACATTATAGATGGTGTGACGGTGGGTCTATTGTTACTGGGCTCTGCACAATGGAATGCTATTACCCACTCATCTTTTCGTCTGCGGGGATCGGCTAGTATAATCACCCTATGACTAATCTTAATACATTTATATGTTTAGCTCGGTCTGTGCGCGGATAGGGTTATAGAGATAGGGAGAAAATGGTAAAAGCTTCACTGACACACTAGCTCTCACACGGCTATGAAACATAGGTAGTCCAGCCACTTGTTAACAGTAAATATCACACATTTATTTCCTCTACTCTATACATAATTTTCTAAACACTCTATTAACTTAAATGTCCAAATTCACTTCAAATAGTCTAAGCCGCTACTGTTCTCGATATTTGTTACTGTCTCACCATTGGGGTATTTGTTCTGGTGATCTTGATTTTGTGGTCAAATTTCGGCTCTTTGCAGTCCGCTGGACCCTGTAAGCAATGAATTACTAACTAAATAAGGCAGTGTGGTACTTTTAACTTTAACGGAAAATCTTCATTGATAATATTTATTAGTTCATTTTCTACATCATCATCTAGAGTTCGGAAACGCATTCTCTGAAAGTTGACTAGGTACAAACAGTCATATTAGTCATGCGGGCAGTTACGATGGATCAATGTAGATGGAAACTATGAGGTCAAACAAAAATGTCCTGCAATTGGGGATTGGAGAGGGGGATAACCCACACTATCCTAGTGACGCGCAGAGTAGCTGAGACTCGCCGAGTGGAAAAATGAACGTAATCCTCCCACAAGTCTCAGGAACGCAGTGTGTTCCCTAGTGGAACCAGTTAACTTTGCACAGAAATGCAGTTGTAGTTCCAGTAACGTCTAGGTCCGTGATTTTAACTAGTTCTGTGCCTCCAGGTGTTGTCTTTGACACAAACCGGTTGCAGGCCCTAAAAGAATTCCCAGTCAACAGAAGAATGGGAACTCTTGCAAAATTGGCCTTTCAGAAGACGAGGCAAGAGAATCAGCGAACAGACCGTAAGAAAATCTTTCCTAACAGAAATTCAGATGCTTATCTAGAAAACAAGGAACTCTAACTCCAAATAATAATCGTCATTGGGAATACCGTGTTACGGTTCCTAGTTTCTAGGGTTAACAAACTATTGTATAGGTACTTTGATTTTTTTTCTTTTTTCATGTTCGTTCTACGATGAACAGTTTTTAAAGGTGTGTGCATACCAGGTGAAGATTTAAAATCTGTTGGAGTATTTTCCATGCAGAGGGTGCAGCATTTTGGAACGACCTTATCAATTTAGTTCAAGACATCGTTTTTACCCATCACAGGGATAATTGCAGCCATTTTTGTCCAATAAAAACCTGACTTTATAGAATATAAGGATATAGTTTTAATGGAAATTAGCAGGACACGCACTTTTCCAGGAGAAGTCATCGGAAGTGACCACGATCTAGTGATGATGTTTGTCCGGTTCCACTTGAAGAGAGTAAACACAGCAAAGTTCACCTGACTGAAGTTCGACCTGGACAAACTGCAAGGCCCGGATGTGGCAGAAATATTAGAAGCCACAATTGGAGGGAAATTTGTACCATTGCTCATTTTGAAAGCTGGTGAAGTAGATGTCAACACCATGACCACCACCTTCAATTCAGCTGTGACAAATGCCGCTACTGAGACCCCGTGGCAAGCACCACCCAAAGAAGAAACCGTGCATTACACCTGAACTTTTGGACCTGCGTGACAAACGAAGAGAGATGTAAAAGAAAAAGAACACCTCACAGGGCGCTGATGCCTACCAAAAAATCAACAATGACATCCGGAAAGGCATGCGCACAGCAAACGAAAACTAAATAGAAGATCAATGCCATGAAATAGAGAACAGTCTGAACAAGAACAACAGCAAAAAGGTCTTCCAGACTGTGAAGCGGCTGACAAGTGTTAAACAACCCAAGGTGTCCACGATCCAAAGCAAGTCTGGCATATGCCTTACAGAAGAACAAGAAGTCTTGGATAGATGGACAGAGTATTGCTATGACCTATACAACCACACACCAAACTGAGACCCATCAGTTCTAGCATGTCCCTAGAACACAGAAGAAGAAGAAATCCTCCCAATTCTCCGAGAAGTTGAGGCAGAAGTGCAGTCGCTGAAGAGGGAAGTCAGCGGGAGTGGACAACATATATTGGAAAGACAGGACCATCAGTTTACACTCCAAGGTAAGGCTGCTGCGTTCCCTTGTCATCTCAATATTCATATACGCTTGCGAAACATGGATCCTCACAGCAGACCTACAACGAAGAATACAAAGTATGGAGATGAGGTGCTACAGAAGACTTCTGAGCATTTCCTATACCCAGCACATCACCAACGACGAAGTTCGACGGACCATCAAACAAGCCATTAAACAATACGATGACCTGCTCACAGTGGTGAAGAAACGGAAACTCCGATGGTATGGCCAAGACCATCCTGCAAGCCACGGTGCAATGAGGCAGAAGAAGAGGGAGACAAAAAAGAGGTAGAGGGACAACATTCGAGAATGGACTGGCTTGACACTGAGCGAAGACATGAGGGTTGCTGAGGACAGAGAAAGATGGAATACTCTTGTTAAACGATCATCTGTGGTGCCCCAACGACTTTGGCTTTACGGGATAGGATAGGATAGGTTAATGGAAAGATACGTTTTGGAAGGTTTTGAACCTGACCTGTGTTTGGGATAAGTAGAGATATTTTGATGGGAAAAAAAAAAGATGATCGCCATGTGTAATATATTCCGATTTAAAAACGTGTGTTGTTGTTTTCAGCCGCCAAAGAGCGAAATTTGAAGAGGAGATAATCTTTTCAAATCCTTTCAGAGTTCTATTCTGTGTGTCATTCTGTGGGATGTAAACATTGGCCAAAGAAAACAAGTCCAGCTAGGTCGACCATTCTTGAAAACATTAGTTTGTGTTAACGCTCTGAAAAAAGCATGGCATCAAAGAATCTTGTAATCTGTTCTGTGCGCAACATTGAGCCAGTGGAGTGAACGAAATCTACAGAAGACCTTCCGCATCTTATGCATTAGGGGTGTCTGTGCAGACATTCACACCTGTTGCTGATTATCGCTCCGTCTTTTCTCTGGCCTGCAGGAAGGAAGGACGAACGAAGATAAATAGTCCCAATGGGTGCAGATGTATTGCACAGGATTTGGTTGAAAGAATAGTGGTTTAAGCCTTTATGAAAATGAATTTGGCTTTGTTTTTTTTAACCGATCAGTTTTTCTTCTAATGGTTGAAAAGTAACCCCTTATTGAAAATTGCTGATACTTGCTGTAAATAGAACTGCATTTGCATGAATCTATAAGTATTGTGATCCTTACTGTGATAGAATTGTATTGCTGACCTAGGATTTCAATGACATCAGCAGCAGCACATCATGGGCTCGTCGCCTGACACTGCGTGAGCGAGCTAACAATACCCCACGGACTAAGGCATTATGTGCTTCAATCTACTTTAGTATTGCATTTCGACTCGGGGGTTTTCTCCGGGTACTCTGGTTTGCTCCCCCAGCAAAATTAAAAAAATACAACTAATATTACGTAAGTTGGACTTGGGCGCGCCACAGGCTGCGACTACGTCTTCCCCAGGGGAGGCAGCCCAGAATTTCACGATAAAAAGGGGACATAAACTGTCAAATATAAAAAAAAAAAAATATATATGATCTCATGAAAACAGAAAGCGGGGATAAAAAAAAATTGAGGAGAGATAATTGCTTCAACCTGTCCATAACAAAGTGGCAACAAGTGCGTATCTTTCCTGACAGCCTGTAAGGAGGACGTAGGCAGGTACAGGCGTTTAAGCGGCTTTTGCCACAAAAACAAAAAAAAGTTTGCCCTATGATCCACCAATGACGTCATTGGCGTGTCAAGAAGGTTAAAGGCATTTTGCCGGATTGCGCCAAAAAAAAAAAAAAAATTGACGAAGAAAAGAAAGCAAACTGAGTTAAACGGACTTTGCGGTATTTGAAAAAGGTAGGGAGAGAAATAAAAGGCAGACGCCCACGCACGCGCACACACACACGCACGCACAGACATCCACACACACACACACACACACACACACACACACACACATACGTTCAAAGCCTCCCAACTGGGTTTCTTTCCAAAATGATGTCAACTGGGTTCCACATGATGTAAACTAGTGAGGACTTCAAAACTCAGCATACAGCTTAATTTGACTGTACATGGTTCCAATATCACTAAAAATTTAAAATATATAAACAAACTTTGATGTGGTTGACTTTGGAAAAGTGGGTTCCTTTTTGTACAAGTGGGTTCCTTCAGGCACACACGAACGACCAAACTATTACTTTGGGTTCCATACATGATTCTGCTTTTTGGAGTCTAAATTTGGACAACCAAACTTGGTAAGATGGTGTGTACCCATGAGACCACATAAATGATCAGTAAATGAATGATTTCACTTCAAGGTCAAGGTCACATGGTCAACAAATGTTAGTTACAAAAATGACAATTTTTCACAAAATTTCACTTTTTTCGAAGTTATTAATATTGAACTTATGATTCTTTGAAGCATGAGAGATATCAGTGACACACATATTATATGCAAATTTGGTCAACCTCACTCCAAGGTCAAGGTCACTGGAGCTGTCTAACATCGGTTAGTATAGGTATTTTGAAGTGACCTTGGCCCTAAACAATGAGAGATATAAAGTCCAATCTTGTTTTCTTTAAAGATTTAGAGATGGTAGATTGATCTTTCATATATGTTCCAGTTTTGAGTTGATCTTGAAGGTCAAGGTCATTTTAGGCCTTGCAAAAACATTTTTAAACAATTGGTAATTGTACAGTAGAATGGTATTATTTAACCCATAGTATGCAACAACATTGAGTTATTTGATCTTTCATGAGCATGAGATCCCTTGTGAAGGTCAAGGTTATCCCAAGGTTAAGGTCACTGAAGGTCAAGGTCATGCAAAGGTCAGTCTTTTGGCATAATACAACTTTTGCTGTAAATATTTGATCATCAATAAGTGTTTTTGGAACAGGAGGTAACCCATAGTATGCAACAACAGTAAGTTATTTGATCTTTCATGAGCATGAGATCCCTTGTGAAGGTCAAGGTTATCCCAAGGTTAAGGTTACTGAAGGTCAAGGTCATCCAAAGGTCAGTCTTTTGGCATAATACAACTTTTGCTGTAAATATTTGATCGTCAATAAGTGTTTTTGGAACAGGAGGTCAAGGTCATCTCAAGGTCAAGAGCATAAAAAGATCAAAGTCGATATTCATTTGCATTTTAATACCACAGTTTTATTTATTTCTTTATGGGCATTCATTTTCATGTTAAATATTCTTATCCTATCCTATCCCATAACTCGAAGGTCGTTGGGGCAACACAGATGATCGTTTCACCAACATACTCCATCTTTCTCTGTCCTCCTCAACCATCATGGCTTCGCTTAGTGTCAAGCTAGTCCTCTCTCGACTGTGTTGTCCTCAAACCTCCTTTCCTGTCTCCCTCTTCTTCTGCCTCCTTCCACTGTGCCTTGCAGGATGGTCTTTGAAAGGACTGATGATCTTGTGACGTGGCCATACCATCGGAGTTTCCGTTTGTTCACCACTGTGAGCATGTCATTGTGTGATGGTCTGTCAGACTTCGTCTGGGAATAGGAAATACCCAGAAGTCTTCTGTAGCATCTCATCTCCATGCTTTGTATTCTTCGTAGTACATCTGCTGTAAGGGTCCATGTTTCGCAAGCGTATAGGAAGATGGATATGACAAGGGAACGCATCAGTCTTACCTTGGAATATGGACTGATGGTCCCGCCTTTCCAATTGGGCTTCAACCTTGTCAGTGCAGCAGTTGTTTGTGCATCCTGGAGAGGACTTCCTGACTGGACCCATTGTATCATACAATGGCTCCTAAATATTTGAAGCTATGCACTGTGTTGAGGGATTGGCCTTGGACTTTGATGTCCCTGTTGATGCCATTGGTGTTGTTGGTCATCATTGTGGTCCTCTCTGCTCTTATTTCCATTCCATAGGCTCTGGTGTGTCAAGCCTCTGTACCAGCTGTTCACGTTGTTGTTCCTCTCCAGCCAATCCATTAATGTCATCCGCAAAACGGAGGTTGGAGATTGCTCTACCCCCTAAGCTTACTATGCCTTCGTGATCTGCAAGGGCATCTGACATGATGCGCTCTAGGAAGATGTTGATGATTTCAATAATTTTAGGGCTGATGTTGTACACTCTCATGGTTGTCCACAGAGCTGCATGCCAGACTCGGTCAAAGGCTTTCTTGAAGTCTGCAAACACATTATAGATGTTGTTCGTGCTGTACGTATTTCTCGCAAATTAATCTGAGGTTGAAAATCTGTTCAGTGGTACTTCGCCCTGCCATGAATCCTGTTTGTTCTTCAGCTATGATTTGTTCAGCTTGGGGTTTCAATCTGTTGACTATTATTTTCAGGAGGACCTTGTTGGGATGGCTGATGAGGCTGATGGTGCGGTAATTTTCACACTCCTGAAGGTTAACTTTTTTTGGGAAGAGTGATGACAAGTGACTGGATCCATGTGTAGGCCACTCCTCACTCTGCCAGATCTTGTTACAGATAATGGTGAGGGGCGTCAATCATCGCTTCTCCTCCTGCTTGAAGCAATTCCACGGGTATGTTGTCCACTCCCGCTGACTTCCCTTTCTTTAGCGATTGCACTGCTGCCTCAAATTCTTATCTTAGAATTGGAAGGATTTCTTCTTCTTCTCCGTTCTGGGGACATGCTAGAACTGATGGGTTTCCCTTTGGTGTGTGGTTGTAAAGGTCAGAGCAGTACTTTATTAATCTATCCAAGACTTCTTGTTCTTCTGTAAGGCATATTCCAGCTTTGGATCGTGGATACCTTGGGGGTGTTTAACACTTGTCAGCCGCTTTAATCAGATCAAGTCTCCACGATCCAAAGCAAATATTGCAAGTTCCATAAGAAGCATGTGAGTCATATGGGATGTCTTTCTAGTTCAATTTAATATTAATAAAGTATGTGCACACTTTCCATTTTACTGTCACTTGAGCAGTATGATTGCTCTGGTGGTTCAGTGTTGATTTAGGACCTTACACCTCTTTCCCTGGGATGGTTATCCCCGTCTACCATATCACCAATGGTGGGTGTAGACGTTAAACCTTCATGTTCATTCATGTGCACACAGAACGCAAGCCTTTATGACTGGGCTGATTGAGCTGAAATTTCGCGTGTACCTTCAAAGATGTGTACACAGGGTTGTGGCTTAAATTCATGTTCTTAGTTCCAAAGGCGGGCATTATTATCACGTCAGGTAGTTATTTTTTTTCTATACAACTTCCCTGAAGAATTTGCACTCATACTCCTGAAAAGCGGATAATGGTTTTGGAACAAGATTTGTAGATGACATTCATGGAATTAGATGCTCGTGTTCCTGTAAATGTGGGGGTATTATAGCCATTATAATTATTATTCAAATGAGGCACTGCTTCATTATGTTCCAATGTTTTGTATCATTAACCTGAAATCCATACACTGATATTTCATTGCCCCGAGATAGTTTATCGGCCACAATCTGGTTTGCCAAGGGGTTATTCGTATCGTGAGGGTCAACACTTTTATTATTTTTAAATAAATGAATTATTGGGCAGGTCAAGATGTTGGCCGATAAAGAGTCTAACTCAAGCGGCTCAAGGCGCTCACTTGCAACCTTTGGGCGCATAGTCTGACGCCAATTCGACTAAGCAGTCTTGATGAATTTTTTTTAAAAGTACTTTCAAGGCCTACATTGAACTTGACTTTGAATATCAACGAAAAAACTGAATATATATGAAATATCAAACTATATTATCTCTAAAAACAATTTTGGACATTATACCACTCATAGTTCGGAGCCAAGGTCACTTCAAAGTACTCATACGAACAAACCTTAGAGATAGGTTGACCAATTTAACAATCTCATTTATATGTATCATAAAACAAAGAATCGTAAATTCAATATTAATAAATTAGAAATTTTAGAAATGTCAAAAGATTTAATTATTTTGTACTAACATGTTTTGACCCTATGAATTGGCCTTGAAGTGAAGTCTTTAATTCACTTATCATTTTCGAGGTCTCATGGGTATACTCCATATTACCTAGTTTGGTTGTGTTAGTTGAAATAGAACTTGACCACTTCAATGTCTTGCTCAGTCGACGGCAGAAAGACCGGACAAATTATTATATGTCAAATGTCACTTTTGGCCTATTTAGGACTCATTTTGCGTTGAGATTTGAGCGAGTACACAGTCAAAAAAAGTCGTATGCATTTGCAGTATTTGACATTTGACACACAATTTATTCGACCATAGTCCTATCCACATTGTTTTAGCATTATTTGTGAAGTAATACTCTAACTCATACACCTAGATGAGGTCCTCTTATTCGGCTCATCGTAGTCCGCTGGACCCTTTAAGCAATGAGTAATCAACTTTAGACCTGGAGACAAACACTCAAAACGTATCAAACACTCAGGACAAATGTACCAAATTGAGTCTGAAACAATTTTATTTCAATGAATAACTGACAAGTACTTTTTTGTAAACAAAATACGGAATGAATAACAACAACAAAATTAAAAGAAAGGAACGTACACCATTGGCATGTAATAATGCATAGTTTAATTTCAACTGTTTTAAAGTGACAATGCTGCTAGCACCAATCTTCCCCGAGGGGGTTGGTGATGGAGTGAGAAGTGAAATTGGTTTATCGAGTAAAACTGTTAACAAAAACTGACGACATCTCTTTAGGTAAGAAAAAAACCAACGGATAGAAATAAATTCAAATATTGCAAAAAACATAATATTCAATTGAATAAGAAAAAATTGATACAATCTGAGCAACCTCTAGCTCTTCTTTGTGAACTCGTTGAAGATGGATTGACATTTTTCATTAAATGTTCTTTGCAAAAAAATACAACATTGTTTTTTGACAATGCCTCTTTGACTTGAGCAGAAAACTGAACACTTGAACGGGCACTTGAATGGTCACTTTCTAGGACTTGACCATTTGCTTTGGCTTGCGAAGAGATGACCGGCATCCTGGATCTGCAGTATATAACATACCACAAGGGTTATTGCTAGAGTTTGAGACAAAATACATCTTACTCACAAAGATCGAGCAAGCAGAATTACATTTCAATGTAGTCTATGCAAGCAAAGTGGTTTTTATTTGGGTGAACATAGAACTGGTGAAACATAAAGAGAGAAGAGAGAGAGAGAGAGAGAGAGAGAGAGAGAGAGAGAGACAGAGACAGAGAGACAGAGAGAGAAAGAGAGAGAGAGGGGTGTGGCATGGCGGGGGGATAGGGGATATTAAGTATGCTGCCAAGATGATTAACAAACCAACCATTTAAAAACACTTAGTAATCTGACAATCTACCCTGAACCCTAACACCCCAAAACTAACGATCTCTCTCTCTCTCTCTCTCTCTCTCTCTCTCTCTCTCTCTCTCTCTCTCTCTTTCTCTCTCTCTCTCTCTCTCTCTCTCTTTTTTTTTTTTTTTTTTTTAGGTGATACGCCTCTATGGGCGATAGCACGTATATATTTTTGGGAGGTGAGCATAGCCCTGGAAGAATAGACCTAGCGGCCAATCATAGACATGGGGGAATAGACAAATGGGAATTTAAACATCAGGGAATAAAGACCTGGAGAACATAGACCTGAGTTAACATAGGCCTGGAGGATGACAGGCCCGAGGGAATATAGACCTGTGGAAAATAAACCCTGGGGGTCAGGGGCCGGGTAGCTCAGTTGGTAAGAGCGTCTTGCTAGTAACCGAAAGGTCACTGGTTCGAATCCCGGATTGGTCAACGTGTGATCATATTATTTTCCCCTTTACCAACAACTGGCCCGCTGGTGTCAGTATAAATCGGTCCAGTAGTCACCTATATGCGAAAGTGTCGTGTGACTATAATCTACAAACAAACAAACAAACCCTGGGGGACACAGACCCGAGGAACAGACCTGGGAGAACACAGACCTGGGGAAACATAGACCTGGGTAATCATGGATCTAATTCAGGAAAGTACAACAGTCAATGAAGATAAGGCTAACCTAGAATGTGGTGATGAGTATGAACAATCGGACGAAGACTTGAACGGCCCATTTTGTCGCCCCCTCTTTCGTCCTCGCATATCATGGCTCCCTCTTGACGCTTTTGATATTCTGGTTTCTTGGATCTCTCTCTTGCACGATGTGACACCCTGTTGAAAAACAAAAGGTTCAAGTAGTGGAGAGCCAGAACTTTCAATATTAATATTGGTTGAAATACTCAGCTGACAAGAATGCAAACAGACTAGATCTGACATCATGGTTAGTGTGGTTAAGGTATGAAACACGGTTTAGGAGGTTAATGTTATAATTTTTTCCTAGGCGTGCACGGACAGCAGTATCCACGGACAGTCAGATAAAAAGATTACGTTTATCATGCAGTCATATTCAGATGGAAACAAAACAATATATGACCCAGTTTTCTACAAGTTTGAAACGCTAGCATGGTTACGCTTGGTCACAAACAGAAGCGTGAGCTTTCAGCCCAAGGACACAATGGAGCAAGTCTATGTTTTCCTTGTATTGCCGATTCAGCTCGTAGTAGTCCGCTGGACCCTATAAACATTCATTATCCATCTATCTGTTTTCCCAGGTCTATGTTCAAAATCCTTCAGGACCACGGTAAAAAGGAATAATTTCTAAAAATGGGTTTAAACATGATTAAAAAGTGATGCCAGAGAGCGCCAAAATGGATAAATAGAAGTCTAAAACAGAAAATTTTAAATTCATCGAATTCACCGAATGTTCGGCGATAGAGATGATACGATGGTGGTTATGTAGGCCTACAACGCGCGATATTGCGAGCCAGGCCCTCAACGGGAATAAATAAAAAAATCAATTTTAATGATCAGTAGATCATTTCAACGTAACGGGGAATTTAGGCATAAATTAACTATCTTCAACAATTGATAAAATGTTACATGGCATAAATTAAACACCGCTTCAAATACTTCGTTTTTCCAATAAAATGAGATCTGCCAAGGTTAAGGCGCCATCGAAGACAGCGATCTTATAATTTGTCATTCATATGACTACAATATCATAAAATTTACCACATCTTTAAAAATAAATGAATAAGATTAAAGTATGTAAACAGCCTAATTCCTGGTAGTGGAAGTGCGTGGCATGAGGCGAGCTGTTGCCTACGCAAGCTCGGCCATCTAGTGTTATCTCGCCCATCTGAGTCGGGCATCGAACTGGGCCAACAGTTCACTAATAGCACTGAGGTCAGGATAACCACATGGGCCCACTTCTTTAGGGGCGGCAGACCCTCCACCGCCCCTGTCGGAACGGGCAACCGCCGCCGGAACCTCCCGAGTGGAGTGGCCTTGTGCACGGCCACCAGAGAGGAAGCTCTGGGACACAGATCGCGCTCGGCGTCCAGTACGTCAGCGCCAACATGTTTTTGGGTAGGAGCAACCGGTGCCACGGCCGTCAGGCCACGGACCATCTCGACAAGGTCCACAACGGACTGGGTCAGTCCTCGACAAGGCGTTCGAGCCTGTGAATAGCCACCCAAGAGTCGTTTTTAGCACCAGGTGCCAACCTCACAGGCTCTGTGTAGGATCCCGAACCCACCCCGTGACCGGCTGGGCTTAACTGTATCCCCGGTCTCGCTCCCCGCCGCCAAGCGTCTGGGAGAACCACTCCAAGCACTAGGGAGGGAACGGGGTGGAGCAAACACCCCCGCAAGAGCTGCAACGCCGCCCGACACGCCCGATGCCATGTCCCCACTCGCCGACTCAGACATAATTTTTTGTTTGGGCCAGGTATAAGGCCCGCGCTCGTGGCATGAATGTCGCCGCTCGCAATTCATTCGCCAACAGGCGCTCCCTGCGAGTAGGGCAGTTATGATTAGCGTCCGAGTGGTCACCACGACAGTTGGAACAAGTTCGCCCTACGGCTCTACAAGCGGCCCCCGAGTGACCGGCAGCCCCGCAGGAAGAAAAAAATCTGCGCAGAATTACAATTTTTTCGAATGTGCCCGAATCTTTGGCACCGGTAGCACCTAAGTGCCGTTGCCACGTAAGGAGTCACCAGGAACTCCCTACAATTGAGAAGGAGAGCTGCCGCAGCGTCATCGCCTCGACTGTCACCCTAACCGCGGTGGACGGCTGTCCATTTGACCGGAGGATGCGTTGGAATTTCCTAACCTTGCAGGTGCGGACGGTGCCATTCGGGTCCACCGATCCATTGCACTTTTCGAGTATTTCTCCACGGCACGATAGGAAAGGGGGGGGGATGCCAGAGACAACCCCCTCCACCACCGGCACTAGGGTAGTACATGCTATCATAAGCTGGCCCACCCGCGAAAGTTCAATCAGTTTCTGTTACTGCGTCAAGGTTTTACAACCTATGAGGAAACCTTCATCTACATGTAGGGGTCTTACCCTGTCCACCGCGCCCACAGAACCGCGCAAGAGGTCTGCCAGCTTCCAACCAAATGATTTGAGTGAAACCAAAGTGGTATCACCTGTGTGTCTAATAACTACCGCAAATTGACAAAGACCGTAGTTTGGTATGCGAGTAGGCCCCAGGGGTTGTCTCATTTTGTTCATTCTTCTACTGGTAACAGTAGACCACGCTTGACCCACCGGGCGGTCACTCGAAACAGCGACTGGAGGGGTCACCAGGTGTACCACCTCCTCGAGAGTGGGACCAGAGTCAAGGAACTCCGCTCCCTAGCAAGGATCTGAGGAAGAGTGAGCAGCCCTCTCTTCCATAAAGTTATCCTCAATCTCCTCCGGAATGGACGAGAGAGATGGATCATGGGCCTCCATCCACCTAGAGGAAAAGAGCCCGGGGCCAGCACTAACGGCCGCTCCCGAACAAACGTCCAAGGGGGTGGGAGCAACCCCATCCTCCATAGAATTATCATCAGTCTCCTCCGGGATGGACGAGAGAGAGGAATCAGAGAGTGTTTCCTGGGCACTCTTCCACCAAGGAGAGGGCCCGGGGTCAGCGCTAACGGCCAAATCATTCAGTGGGAGGGCAACGCCCCCACCGTCCTGCGAGTTCCATTTACCAACGTCATCGTCTCTCAGTTCAGTTTTGTTTTCAGTAACCGTGGAATCCTTTCCACCCCTTTTCTTCGCGGCGATGCGCCGGCGTTCAGAAGGCCCACCACGACTTGCACCAACCCGGCCGGCAGCCCTCCCGTTCATGATGGAGAAAGGCTGCCGACGAGGAAATAAATTTAGCTACAAAATACCACATTAAAAAAAAAATACGGAAGATGGGCTGGCCGCAACTCGCGCGCCGCAAAGTTCAAAACTCCAACCAGGATCTGTCAAAACCGAGGTTTACAGATTTAATTCAAAACCTATCAAAAACTTATCAAAACCGATCTCCAATGAGGACCCCAAAATCTCAAATTCCTAGCTAAAAAAAGGTTAATAAAGCTCAAAAACTTTTTTTACAAATATATAAAATATTCACCAAAAGAGTAGGCAGCGCCAAAGCCATTAGGACCTCCAGTCTCAAAAAGGTAAGGCAACGGCGCAGCAGTCGCAAGCAGTAAAGCGGTGAGGCACTGGTCTCAGGACAGCAGAGTGCAAGTAGGCCTACGTGCAAGTCCGTTTAAGTCTCGCCAGCAGAAGATGCAAGTCAGCAAAGCGTAAGTGGCAACCAGGTGTGAAACGTGACACGTCCTCCTCCGACAATGTTCCGCCTGAGAATCATTCCATTCCCTCAGTGGTGTATTGCTGTCTGCTGACTCTTGGGTTACCCTGGTTTTATAGGTATCTGTGGCACCTTGTGAAAACCTGTTGGAAAACAAAAGGATCGAGTAGTAGAAAAATAAAAATATCAATATTAATGTTGAGATTAAAATTAATCTGCCAGCTCTAATCACGCCTTCAAAACCACTTTCTCTGGTGACTTTCATGTCTTTGGTGATGATGACTCCCAACCTGTTTTCCAAAGGTTGTGGTGATTCCCCTGGCGCCGACGGCACTCCGTTAAATACTAGGTTGTGAGGTCCTGAATCATGTTCTGCCATGTACTGCCGTGTGCCTTTCTTGTTCAGGCGCTCACTCATCATTTCCACTTTCTGTAGTTTCGTTTCAAGACTATTCACTTTTTTCCTTAGCTCTTGGTTTTCTCTTCGATCATTTCCAGCTTGGCACTCATCTCACAATATCTTGACAAATTCTCTCTGTGTCGCTTTCCAAAGCCTAAAGTCTCTCATCTAGATTCTTCTCCGCCTGGTTCAGTTTGATGGTCACAGCTTGGGCACTATTCACTTGCTGTTTATCGATGCGATTGACGGCTTGAAATACTTTTTCGATCGCTGCCAACACTCTGCTGTCACCGCCGTTGCTATCAGTGTGGACGCCTTCGTCGACGTTGTTACATAATTTTCATTCGGTCACGGATTCATCTCCACCTCGCCACTTTGAATAATGAGAGCCACAGTCAGAAACAGCACCACCAAATTAGAGGGTGTGACGCTGGGTTGTTTTCATGGTCTGAAGCGTAGTGCAGCTTTCTTCACCCTTATTGCCATAAGTGCTATGAAGCAGCGGTGAAAGACGCCAACAACCAGCCTATGTTTTACAGCTGTAGTGGGCATAGTTCTACAGTTATTTATATACACCGTTGCAGTTAGGTAGATAGCCTACACAGTTGCAGTTAGGTTGATAGACTACACCTTGCAGTTAGGTAGGTAGCCTACACCGTTGCAGTACAATACTATATAGTAAACTAGAATCCGCACATTTTTCTGTCAATAAACATCACTAATTAATATCTGAACTCACTGCTCCAGCAAATTGCGTCCGCACGCTACCATGACTATGTTTCAACTCAGAGAGAGAGAGAGAGAGAGAGAGAGAGAGAGAGAGAGAGAGAGAGAGAGAGAGAGAGAGAGAGAGGATGACAATTTTATTTTCCAAGGGTAAAAAAATAAGCGCTGGCTTCCTTTTTTTTTCAACATCCTGCCCTTGTAACAATAATGTAATAATGAATTACTAAATTTAATCTTATAAAAATAAACATCTTCATGCAACACACACAAGCTAGAGAGAGAGAGAGAGAGAGAGAGAGAGAGAGAGAGAGAGAGAGAGAGAGAGAAACCCATCCATAGTGCACAATTTTTAATCGTGATCCTTAATCTCACCTTTGAATTATCCCATGTCCTTTAGGAAAAGCAAACATCTGGCTTGTTGAAAAAAACATCTGCAAATGAAATGCAAACAATGACGGCAATGAAACATAGTTTCTTGGGTTTCTTTTCTCGCCCTCCATTCTCTTCTTCAACTTCACTTTCAGTTCATATTTGAACGACATTATATTCCATACTCAAAACAAAACATGGTGAAAGGTGTTTTCTATTTCTTTTAATAGCATCCTGCGTCGCTTTAGCTCAGAATATATTTTTTAAAGATCTAATTTACCTTCGTCACCTACACACAGTCGATTTAGATCAAAACTATTTCGTATTGGATAGAGTATCAGTAATTTGGTTCATTTGCTGATAATGATTAGAAATTGTTTGAAAATGAATGCGGATTGCACTCCTTTTTAGTTTGTATATTGGGGCGCTGTGAATGTCATGTGCTAAACTTCCTTGGTCAATTTAATTTATATAACAATATAATAGAGTGTACACAATTTTTTTAGTTATGCATTACCGCAATCCAAGTATCAACATAAAACTATAATAAAATACATTTTTTTAAAAATCTACACATAAAAACTTCATTGAAAATAAAAATTATCAGAGGTGAAGAGTAACATTCTAAGCCAAAAGCAATTATAGGCCTGTTATAAGACAGAATTCCTACACAAACAACAGCACATCCACGCTTACATGCACTCTTGTAGTCTGTTTCAAACACACTTAATGATATATTATATTACTATAAATCTGTCCTCGTCTTTTACAAATCGGAAAACATCTAGTCCTCTGCTTTAACTTATTTTGGTAGGATTATCACAGACCCCAGCACGACAAAAGGCACATGTGCTTTCCCAACTTCATACGTTTTGTACCAAATAAATTGTTTAGCCTATTACCTATCCTTATACGATATATTCTGCTCTGGAAGGAAAAAAAATGAATGTAGATGTAACGACATTTTTTTTTTTCGTAAAAAACAGATCTACTTATCTCGCCTAGATCTAGCCTAACTTCGCCATTCCCGACCATTCGATCGATCACAGTCTCATTCCAATACAATTATAACCTACGAATAAAATATCAACAAACAAATAAAATCAATAATGACAAAAGCATACAGTTTATGTTCCATAACACATATCAAACAATCGTACAATTAAGTTTCTTGCTCACCTTGAGGCCACAAAGCATCGCCATCTTGAAACTGCAACTCTTCAGTGAAAGTTATCTTCCCTTGTCGTGTGTGCTTTGGCAAGTGGAAACTTTTTTCACACACTTTGATGTGTGAAATAATTCACACACGAATTTGACGAAAGTGCACAAGGAGGTTCCAGCCTTGAAAACTTCTAAAAATCCCGATTGAGCACTTTTCTTCAAGAAACAGTATTAAAAAAAGTGGGTTCCATTTTTTGAAACCCACTTGTTTTTGGAACCCAGTTGGACGCTTGTGTGTTAATCTAAGGAACCGAGTTGGATAGTTGTGAACGCACACACACACACACACACACACACACACACACCAACGCACGCACGCAAGGTCATAAACAACAGAAGACATATGACGAAGTATCATACGACGGGACCTTATTACGTATGGCCTGGTTTCGTCATTGTGCGACGAAGTCAAAGATCACCAGTTGAATACTATCACTGTAAGGCTTACAATATGGTTATGTTTCATGTAGGGAGTTACTTTTCAATCACCCTGTAGTTTGTACTTCCATTTTTGGAGAGAGAGGGAGAGAGAGATAGACAGAGACAGACAGAGACAGAGAGAGAGCTTGTTCTTCGGATGGCATGCGTATGCACAGATGATTACAGAGGATGAAGAGGGATAGATGAAGATGGAGGAATAGGAGGAGAGGAAGGAAGGAGGATGGAGGAAGCTTGATTGGCAGAGGTTAATTAGTAGCAGCTTTTCTTGACACGAGCCGTCGCCACCTCTAAGACATAAAGCACAACTTGTCCTTGACTGCGAGTCTGGGCAGGCGTTTTAAAAAGAACCCGAGAAGTGGAGAGAGGGGGCAGGGTTGGCGTTTGTACTGGATATTACTTTGTGTGTGAGTGTTTGTGTTTGTTAGTGGTAGTGGTAGTGTGTGTGTGTGGGTGTGTGTGCAGGACATAGTAGCTAATGATGAGAGAGCGAGCGAGAGAGAGTTTATTTGTTGGATGAAGTCTGAGCTGAAAATTATAATCGCTGTTCGCGATAGCAACAGTGCTCTCATTAGTTAGATCTTGATTAGAATTATCGATTGCTTGGGAGGGATGCGTGGGGGATGAGGGATAAGGCTGTGACGGGAGGGGAAGAGAAGGAGAAGGAAGGGAGACCGTGTTTCACTTTTTAATGGGCGATTTAAAGACTGCTCATCGTTGAACCGTAGGTCAGTCAGCAAGTAAAGTGTGTTTGAAAAGTCACTTCCTATTAAAAATCGTTTATAACGTTTTATTTATAGAATTGCGTTTGCATCAGATTAAAGCAATTAAATTCTACTCACTCTTATAAGGATGAAAAGCATTTTGTTTCATGCAAATGCTTTACTATTTACAAAACGTACGAAATTGTCAATAGGGATTTATTTTTTGACCACCCTGTAGATCTTCCGTTTTTATAAATTTTTAAGTTCCAAATCCAAGTTGATCAGCTGGCTGTTAGCACTGCCTGTTTTACTGCTTCGCTCTGTCAGTTGGTAATGTCTGTGCCTTGTGGGGGTAATTTTGTGTAGTTTAGACATCAGAGGGAGGGGTTGTGGGGTTCTGATTCCCCGTGTGCAGGGCGACGCTGCGGCCACGATGCTTTCCAAATGTCAAAGGTCATAGTGTGTTTTATCAGCTAGTTGTCCACACACTGACCACAACTGCACGTGCTGTCCTCTCTGGTAACGATGTCTGACCATTCCACTTGTCATGATTTGAGACTTGAGACCAGCGAGTTTTGTCAACCTGGTTGCATATGACCAGTGCAGCTGTAACCTTGACATTTTGGATTGCACTACTGCTATATACTGAGAAGTCAGGTCAAATGCGTTGGTTTTGTTTCAATTTCTTTGAGTCTTCTAATCATTTTATTTCTTCTTCTTCTTCTTCTTCTTCTTCTTCTTCTTCTTCTTCTTCTTCTTCTTCTTCTTCTTCTTCTTCTTCTTCTTCTTCTTCTTCTTCTTCTTCTTCTTCTTTTTCTTCTTATTCTTCTTAATCTTCTTCTTCTTCTTCTTTTCCTCCTCCTCCTCCTCCTCCTCCTCCTCCTCCTCCTCCTCCTTCTTCTTCTTCTTCTTCTTCTTCTTCTTCTTCTTCTTCTTCTTCTTCTTCTTCTTCTTCTTCTTCTTCCTCCTCTTCTCCTTCTTCTTCTGCTTCTTCTTCTCCTCCTCCTCCTTCTTCTTCTCCACCTCCTCCTCCTCCTCCTTCTTCTTCTCTTTAATGCGCATGCTGGCCGTGAAACTCAGATTGCATAGGGGCGTGTAGTGTCACAGTAAATTCGTTGCTGTGGACAAGAGGTCAGTGTAAGTCCGGACTGGACAAGTGTACTCACTGGCCAGGCAATCCTGATGACTATTGTTCATGCCATACTATGCTCCACAGTAACGATGCACCCTTGTCATGCACCATCCTTTCTTTCCTGCAAAACAGTGTAGTCTCTTTTACGGTTTTTATTTTTAAGCCGATACCGTTGTCTGTATGACTGTGATAATGATATAAATGATAATATATGATATGATAAATCGGGGTGTCGGATAGCGCAGTGGTTGGAGCACTCGCTACATTGTCGCAAGTTAAGCACCGTCCAGTGCGGTTAGCACTTGGATGGGTGACCGCAAACCGTGAAGCGACAAATAACAACGCCCCCAGTTGACTCAACTGTGACTGAGTACCTACTCTCTTAAGGGTGGGGAAGGTAAAGCAGCGAGGGAGAGAGATGGGCATCACCCTCATTACGCTGGCCCAAGATAAGTGTGATCTCCAGCATCACGCTCCCCTACAGCCACAAGGCTATGGGACTACCTTTACCTTTTTACCTTACCAATGATATAAAATGGCGTGTATGATGATGATGATGATGATGATGCTCATGATGATGATAATGATGATGGGGACTTGTAAGACGCCTCGGTCACGGCGAAAGTTATTATTCCTTGTGCATTGTACGTCACTTGGCAAAGCAGTTTGGGATGCTGACCTCCGACTTGAACAATCTGACTGGCACATGTTATGTGTGGGTCACCGAAACGTCGTACTGGACAAATTGAGCCATTATGCATTGAGAGAGTCGTAACAAGAGGACAGCTGATTTTCGAGCAAGCTTAAACTGAGATACGGGGGGAGGGGAGGAGGGGGGACAAAAATAACATTAACAAATGATAGGTTTTGACCAAGATGGAGGATGGGGTGCGGGTTTGAGGCGCCGAGGGTGGGAGAGTTAAGGGTCTGTGGGTGGGTGGGAGTATGTATGTGTCGCGATGAGGTAAGGATTTATTACATTTATTATGGGATAATACTATATTTGAGTTGCTTCCGTGAAGTTTGTAGGGGTGGCGAGTGTTTTCCAAGCAAGGAAGGAGATGTGATAAACGGAGAGAGAGCGGCAGAAATCGGTGATTGGAAAAAAGAGCGAGAAAGAGAGACAGATAGAGATGGTAGTTCTACTTGCTTCTTGACCAGAACGAGAGAGAGAGAGAGAGAGAGAGAGAGAGAGAGAGAGAGAGAAGTGAGATGGTACTTGACCGGGTGGTGCTGGGTTCTTTATTAGAACAAGAGAGAGAGAGAGAGAGAGAGAAAGTGAGAGACAGAGACAGAGGCAGAGACAGTGTTACACTGGATGTTGGTTTTCTTTATCAGTAGCCCCAATGCTTGAATCCTAATAAGTGTAACTCGGATTCGTTTATCCACGCAACCCGTTCACACTCAGCAACAAGGCAGGAGTCGTCGTATGAAGTTTTCCAACTTTATTCAGCGTACATCAACAACTGCATACAATCGCTCAGTCGCTTTTCACTTTCTACAACTTTCAACTTTTCAACTCTACACAGTGCATCAAATATATTGTTTTTTCTAGACTCCAGATAACGTCAGAATGTTCCAGCCTGACACATTACAACCAATCTGAGTAAACTTCGTCATCACTGTCTTACGTCATACAACTTTCTTTACAGTGCAAGAATTTTCTCAGCTATCTACATTTATCGCGAACATTCGATCGATAGTAAACAAGCAACTCTAGAGAATTCTCCAATAATATCGACCAACAAAAATTATCAACGTTATACAAAGCTTCTTCTAACAACAATGCAAAATCAAATCAAAGGTAAATACACTCTGTTATTGAATGCTTTGCAAAACAAAAAGGTTCAGATTTATCGTGCGCCTCCCACACGTACTATCGTGCGTGTCGCAAACGGAACAGACAGCGAGAGAGACAGAGAGAGAGAGAGAGTGATTTTTGACCGGGTTGTGCTTGGTTCTTTACCAGAACCAGAGAGACAGACATACATACAGACAGACACAAAAGACAGACAGAGAGAAACCGACAGAAAGAGAGAGTAACAGACAGAGAGAAACAGACAGAGAGAGAGACAGACATGGAGAGAGAGGGGGAGAGAGAAAGAGAGGTTAGGTTCATGAGAAGAATGCTGAAACAAGCTGATTTTTCATTGATTTTCCTCTCCTGCGTCTGGCCTTGTTAGTCCTACAATGCATAAACCCTTGTTACGCTTTATCAAGCGGTGGGGGTCCAGAGGATCTCGTATCGTGCTGTCGCGTCTTATCAAGTGTGTTGTCGTTGTTTGTGCACTGCAATAGAGTGGGGAGATTGAATTATCTTTGAGGAATATTGTATTGCCGTTATAGGCTTTAGCGATGATGTTGTATTATGGAAGCGTGCCGTATCAAAGTGGGTTTCATTGCGTCTACGTTGTACAGTGGAGAGGGGAATGTAGTGTGTTTTGGCGTTATTTTGTCCTTATGTTTCTATACCCTTCCCCTCCTCTCTCCCCTTCTTCCTTCTTCCACCTCTTACCCCCCCTCCCCACCTCCCTTCTTCCTCTGTCTTCGTAGCGTCGCGTGCCGATGATCTATTAAATAAGGTTGAAAAACCTATCCCAAAGTATCGAGAGACCCTTTCCCCACAGGAGATGACTTTCAGTAATGACTCTTTGTCCGGTGAACGACGCAGAGAAAATAATAAAGGGATGGGTGGTCTGGCGGCGCAGTGGGTAAGGCGTCGGTGTATCCTGCCAAAACGTCGCGGGTTCGACGTCTTATGTTAGCGACCTCCCTCTGCCTGTACTTCGGATGAGAGTATAAACCGAGGTCTAGTTGGTGCAAGTATTCAATCCATCGCTTGGACTTTAAAGATCCTGACGCTCATGCCCTAGACGGGTGAGTGCCGGCTACACAAATACACCCAGCACGCACTAGGTCCATTCTCCCCATCCCCCATCGCCCAGGATCGTGCTCCATCGTCTGGGCGTCAGACAGTATGCCCAAAGGTTGCAGGTGGGCGCCTCGAGCTTGCTTAGAGTTACATCCGGCATGGAAAAGCGCCTTGAGCAGCTCTTGAGCCGGAAAAGCGCTATATAAGAAATATGAAATAAATAAACTACAGCGCTACATGTTTGAGGACTAGATGTGCGTTGCTTATATTGTACGTGAAAGTGTGTAAAAGACGTCAGCGTGTATGTTGATTACAGATCGTCGCGCTTTAAGCCTGATTGGTGATTTGGGACGGGTGGAGTGGGGGTGGGGTGGGGATGGGTGAGGAGAGCGTATGTAGCATCCAGCATTAATTGGTAGACTATTATATCATGATACAATCGTTGTGGCGAAGACTGGAAAGACGCAGTGCGCTGATGATAAATACATGCGGAGTAGCAGCAGAGACTGAGTGGGCTTGCGGGTACGTGTCTTGCCGTGTCACGCCAACCTAAACCACGGTTAACTGAAACAATAGCGTAGGTGAGGAATGCAAACCGGTTGCCAGCAAAAACAGCGCTGCGCACTAGCAATAAGGCAAAAGGCAAATATCAGTCAGGTTGTTGTCTCTCCTACAGGTGCCAGCAGTATTTTCGCACAGAAAGCAGAATACAGAGCGGCCTGAGTATAGTCCCCAGACACATGTATAGTCCCCAGACACATGTATAGTCCCCAGACACAGGTATAGTCCCCAGACACATAAAGCATATAGGGACTATCAAGTTATGATGTCAAGTTAAAAGGGGACCCAACATAGGGAAATAAAAATATAATAAAAATAAATAAAAACACCCACCACACACTCAGTTGCCGTACTGATTATAGGACAAGCCGTTGCACGGAGCCACCCAGGACCAGGGGGGCGCGTAGGTATAGTCCACCCATCCACCCACCGAACCGAACCACTAAGCACTGAAATAAGAACTAGGCTAAATGTTAGCCGCAGTAAGATGGCTAAATACGCTTAATAAACAGAGAGAGTATAAACCGAGGTCTGGTCTGTGTATGCACGCATTCCCTCGCATGGACTTTAAAAATCCTGACGTTCATGTCCTAGGCGGGCGAGTATCGGCTACACAAATGCTCCCAGCACACACTAGGTCCTTTCTCCCCATCCCCGGCCGCCCAGGATTGGGCTCAGTCGTCTGGTCGTCACACTATGCGTCCAAAGGCTGCAAGTGGGCGCCTCGTGCGGCTTAACTTAGATCCTGTATCGGCCAGCGCCTTGAGCAGCTCTTGAGCTGGGAATGCGCTATATAAAAGTGCTTAAATAAATAAATAAATACGCTGTACTGTTTGTAAACCACAGTGTCATGTTTTTGAACAGAGATAAAGTTGCCTTGTGTTGTGTTGTGTTGTGTTGTGTTGTGTTGTGTTGTGTTGTGTTGTCTTCTCTTATTTTATTTTATCTTAAGGTTCACGGCCAATTTTGAAGGAGTGAACCTAAAAATTTTTGTATCTCCCCAATTCGAGTTCGTGTCTCTACCCACTAGTACTGTGCCGTCCCGACCTTTTGTCTGCCTCTATTAACGGGGATTGTCTGGCACACCAATGACCCAGGTTCGAATCCCGTGATGAGCAAGATAAAAGTGGCCAGTTTTCACTGTCTATTTTAGTAGTATGATTGCTCTGGTGGTTCAGTGCTGATTTAGGCCCCTACCCTTTGTTTAGTGGGTTATCGCCAGTGGTGGGTATTGACTTGAAACTTCCATGTTTAGTCGTTGTTCTGGGCTTGTTAGTGGCGTTTATGACTGTCATGTTAATATTTCCAGGTGGCAATGATACCACTGTAATTGCTCAATTTGAGATGAATAAAGTTTTATTGGGTTGCATTGTATTGTATTGTATTGTATTGTATTGTATTGTATTGTATTGTATTGTATTGTATTGTATTGTATTGTATTGTATTGTATTGTATTGTATTGTATTGTATTATATTGTATTATATTGTATTGTATTGCGTTGCATTGTATTACATTATATTGCGTTGCATTGCATTGTATTGCATTGTATTATATTGTATTGTATTGCGTTGTATTGTATTGTGTTGTATTATAATGTATTGTATTGCGTTGTATTGTATTATATTGCGTTGTATTGTATTGCGTTGTTTTGTATTATATTATATTGCGTTGTATTGTATTGTATTTCGTTGTATTGTATTGTATTTCGTTGTATTAAATTGTATTGTATTGCGTTGTATTAAATTGTATTGTATTGCGTTGTATTGTATTGTTTTGCGTTGTATTGTATTGTATTAAATTGTATTGTATTGCGTTGTATTATATTGTATTGTTTTGAGTTGTATTGTATTGTATTGCATTGTATTGTATTACATTGCATTGTATTGTATTGTGTAATATTGCATTGTACTGCATTATATTGTATTGTGTTGTATTGAATCGTATTGCATTATATTGTATTGTGTTATATTGTATTGTATTGCATTGTAAAACCAGACACAAAGACTGTGGTCTTACAAAAATAATACTGAATTTTTTAAATGTCGCAATCAGAACTCCACATCGACAGACGTTGTCTTACAAAACGTATTCTTAACTAAAAAAATGTCACTAGCTCAATGCCAGATCGAGAGACAGACTTTGTCTTACGAAATGAATTCCTAATGTAAAACGTTACTATTGGAATGCCGGATCGAAAGATTAGCGAACGTAATTCCCTAGTTCAATGTCTTTAACCTTTTACCAGCGTCACCAAACAACCTACGACGATTTTCCACTGTTTCTGTCTTTCTAAAAACGAGATGTTCCGTTTCAACTCCATTGACTAGGCGGCTTCAATCGCGATGATTGTAGACACACACACGCACCCACACGCACCCACACGCACACACACACACACACACACATTGGTTTAAAAAACAACAACAACTGAATCCAGTCCTTAAGAGGATATTACTTCGACCTTCCTTCATTGCAGCATCTCTCTCTCTCTCTCTCTCTCTCTCTCTCTCTCTCTCTCTCTCTCTCTCTCTCTCTCTCTCTCTCTCTCTCTCTCTCTAATTGCGTCATTGTGAACGGGTGAACGGGGAAAAAATGTGAATGGGATGGTTTCAGTGGCGGGAAACGAGAGCACGCTGGCAGGCATTTTATTTTTAGCATGTTATTTTCTCTCCCTTGCTCAATTAAATGTCCGCAGCTCTGTCTTTCTTTCTTTCTTAATTTCTTTCTTTCTTTCTTCTCTATCTCTCCACCCATTCTCTCTCTCTCTCTCTCCCGCCCCCCCCCCTCTCTCTCTCTCTCTCTCTCTCTCTCTCTCTCTTACAACATCAGCACGCTTCTTCCAACAGACCAACATTTATTTTGCCGTGCCGTGATATGAGTATTGTTTCTGCAACAGAATGTAAAGATAAGAAGATGCGTCGGCAGGAAGAAGAAAAAGGAAGACATAGAATACTATTGTTATTTTAGAATATCAATGAATTCTGAGAAATTACGTGTGTTTCAAGTTTTATCGATCGGGTGGTATTATTTCTAGTAGGAAGAATCAAACAGTTAGAAGCTTCGGCGAGAGAGAGAGAGAGAGAGAGAGAGAGAGAGAGAGAGAGAGAGAGAGAGAGAGAGAGAGAGAGAGAGAAAGAGAGAGAGAGAATCCTGTTATTTTATTTATGAATGGAATTCTGACAAATGTTACCTGTATTTTGAAATTTTTGTATATTGTCGACATGGCGTCGTTTGAAGTAGAAAGAATGTATATATAGGTGCGTCGTCAGAAGAATATGGGAAAGTTTTTTTTGGATATCAGTAATTACAATTTTGTGACGATAGCACGGTGCAAGGAGGCAGAAGCAGAGGAAGACAGAAAAAGAGGTGGGAGGACAACATTCGAGAATGGACTGGCTTGACACTGAGCGAAGCCATAAGGGTTGCGGAGGACAGAAAAAGATGGAGTACGCTGGTTAAACGATCATCTGTGGTGCCCCAACTGCCTTCGAGTTACAGGATAGGTTAGGACGATAGCCAACTTTGTGTGTGTATGCGTGCGTGCGTACATGCGTGCGTGCGGTTGTGTGTGCGTGTATGTGTGTGGTGTCAAACTGGTATTGTTTCTAGTAGAAAGAATGAATAGTTATAGTGCGTCGGCAGGAAAATTCAGAATATTATTTTTATTTTAGATATCAGTGAAACTGATAAATGCCTCGTGTGCATTGAGTTTTGTATTGTGTCGACCTCGTGGTATTATTTCTAGAAGAAAGAACGCATATATTAGGTGCGTCGGCGGGATGCAAGAAATATTATTGCTATTTTATATATCAGTAATTAAAATTGTAAAAATTACCACGTGTGTGTCGTGTCAAGCTGGTATTGTTTCTAATTTTTAAAAAAAGAGAAAAAAAAAACCAGAAAGAAAGAATAGTTCGATGCGAAGTTGACCAAATTAATATTATTGTTATTTTAGATATCAGTAAAATTGCGCAGACTGCCACGATTGTTATTAAGATTATTTGTGCTGTATTGATCCAGTAGTATGGTTTGCTAGTAGAAAAAAAAAATAAAAAAAATAGGTCGATGCTCAGTCGAGAAATTTTTAAAATGTTTAAAAAAATATTTTAGTTATCAGTGGAATCATGAAGAATATCACGTGATTATTGAGAGAGTCTTGCTAGGTCGTGGCACTGCGGTGTCCATTCAACGACACAGTAAAATAAATTTATTTTCTTCTGCGGATTAGAAACAGATCTTTAGATATATTATAATTAAGTTCCATTGTTTCTGCGAGAAATATTCTAACTTATTAGATCTATTATTATTGTTTTGTTATATTATTTATGCATTTCCTACTTTCTTATTCATTCTTCTCTTCTTTCCCCTATATACCTTTCTTTCTTTTCTTTTTTTCTGTATTTTTAAAATTTAGATATATTAGTACGCCCCTTTATTTTTTGCGATAAATATTTGAACTTATTAGATTTATTATTATTGTTTCGTTATGTTCTCTTTTTCTTTCCTTCTTTCTTTCTTTCTTTTTAAAACCAAGTTCCTACCTATCCTATCCTGTCCCGTAACCCGGAGGTCGTAGGGGCACCACAGATGATCGTTTAACCAGCATACTCCATCTTTCTCTGTCCTCAGCAGCCCTGATGGCTTCGCTCAGTGTCAAACCAGTCTATCCTCGAATGTTGTCCTCCTACCTCTTTTTCGGTCTCCCTCTTCTTCTACCTCCTTGCACTGTGCCTTGTAGAATGGTCTTTGCAAGGCCTGATGATCTGGTGACGTGGCCATACCATCGGAGTTTCCGTTTCTTCACCACTGTGAGCAGGTCATCGTGTTGTCCAATGGCTTGTGTGATGTCGGACTTCGTCGTTGGTGATGTGTTGGGTATAGGAAATGCCCAGAAGTCTTCTGTAGCACCTCATCTCCATGCTTTGTATTCTTCGTTTTAGATCTGCTGTGAGGGTCCTTCATCGTCAAAACAAAGTTAGAGTTGTAGAAAAAGGGTCTATAATCAAGTGTTCCGAATGAAGATTTGTGGTCAAAGTTAAATTGTGATTTTACAATGTGTATGCGCATATATGGTCAACTGGATAAGCAGGCCTACTCTGCACATGTTTATCGGTTGCGTCCTAGTTAAGAACCCAATGACGTCATACTAAAACCCAATGATGCTTGTGTTGTTATTCATATGGATTCGTCAGTAACGTTCTAAAGTTAGATTGGGATTTTAAAATAAATAATCTATGTTGCGAGTTTGAGTGTTCTATAAATTCACCCAAACCCGATTAGACAGCCGATGAAGAGGCAGATCGCCATGTCCCATCCCGTGTCGTCTAAGCACAACAGCATCCCAGCGGAAAGACCTTCAATGACCGACTGTTAACACGTGAAGTTAGATCTTAACAGACTGGTTCCGTTTCTGTCTGAAGTGTATGGAAATTGAGTTGAAAACAGAACGCTCAAATTATTTATTGGATGTCAACGGGACACGCGTTCCCCGATGTAGAGGTGGATTATCGCCGCTCCTCCTTGTCACCACCGATGGTTGATCTAATTCGTAAATCAGCCCTTAGGAAACCTCCATTATTAAAGTAGGGTAACGGTAATGCAAAGGTCGCTGACTATGTTACGCGCCCACGGGATCGATAGTGCTATATTACGATTTTACCAAGGGAAATAATAAGCTGACAACTAGGTTTACCGCCCCTAATATGATCTAAATTGGTCTAAAATCACAAGGTGTACAGACCTTAAATGAAATAAATGGATGAATGGTCCACATGGTGGTTGAACAGTAAGTCCTTCTTGAGCTAGGCCTGTAGATTTTAGTAACGGTACTGCATTTGCACTCCTCTCCCTCCCCCCTCCCCTCCTCCCTCTCTACATACACACTTAATTCAAAACGTTCAAATAGATTAAAGTTGAAGGTTAATTTTGAATGTGGCAGAGAGGGATAGCTCATTGGTTCAGGGCGCAAGTCTTGCGTACGTGCGTCTTGTGCGACGTGGGTTCCAATCAGGGTCCGTATTCAGAAAAAGCAAAACCCGTTGGTAATTTACCATGAGGAGGGGTAAAATCTTTACCTTCCGCTGATTTGGACTTGTCTCGTATTCAGAGAAGTTGAAACTGTCCTGCCACTCGTCCAAAAGGCCGACAATTTTACCGACGCTATCCCCCTCGGGTAACTCCTACCCTTGCCAAGGTTAAAATAAAAATAAATAAAATAAAATAAAATAAAATAAAATAAAAAAGGCAAATGCAATTGTTTTTGCAATGATTTTGCATCGGAGACGAAGGAACAGCGTCTTTCGGTACAGATGAAATCCTCTAAATACACTTGATGATGTAGAACATTACAGAAAATTCAAATTTCGAAGAATCGATATCGTGCGAATTGTGGATGAAGTAGGAGTTGCAACATGCGAACCGACATCGTCACGTCTTCCTTCACTGCAACTGTGCGTTCAGCACTAGATTTAAAGTTCTATCTAAGCTAGTGGCAGTACATTGCCGTAATCTACTTTGTTTTGGATGGTAGGCTAATGGCCAAGTCGAAGTACGAAAGTAAAATGTGTTTGGTTTCCTCTTTCCTCTGAACATTTTCGATGGGAAAAGTTGCTTTTTCTTTCGTGTGATCCGTTGTCTGCGGTTGTGTCGTTGTCATGCGTAAAAGAGGGGGATTCAAATTTAGCTCGAGGTAGGAACCTTGCGTCAGGTAGGCCTTTTTGAATACCGAGCTAAGTTTAGCGGCAGTTTTCTCCAACCTAAGGTAAGAAAAAATTACCGCAAGATCTGTACCTTGAAATAAATAACCTATCGAAGGGCTTACATATACAAGCGAGACTTTCTGAATACTGGCCCATGACTGCATCAAACTAATGTGTGCATGCTTTTTTTTTTCGTGACCAGCGCCTTGAGAAGCTCTCTGAGCTTGTAAGTGCGCTATTTATAAGAGCTCCTATTTTAATTTTACAACAAACCGCCTTCGCGCTTTCACACACCGGAGAAGTTGAACGTCAAAAACTTTAATCAATACTTTGTATGGATAGAACATTGTTTCACAGACCTTTCAGCATCTGGACAAGTACAGGAACCAAATGTTGGAGCAAATCCTTTAGATTTATTGATTTGACCACCTTTAATTAAAACTAAAGGACTCGAGCTTGTATACAATTGTGATGATGACGACGATGATGATTTCGTTGATGATGTTGTTGTTATTGTTGTTGATGATGATAATGATGATAAGGGACTTAATTTTGTATGATGGTGATAGTGATGATGATGATGATGATGATGATGATGATGATGATGATGATGTTGATGATGATGATAATTGATTCAAGTCTGTATGATGATGATGATGATGATGATGATGATGATGATGATTTTTATTGATTCAAGTCGGGATGATGATGATGATGATGATGATGATGATGATAATGATGACGATGATAATGATGATGATGATAATGTAATTTTGTACAACGCAGGTCTCCACAAAAAACAACAACAACAACCGTTTCTTGTGTATTACCACTGTGCACAAAGAATTGATTCCTTCGCTCTTAGATTGTAGCTTCTTCTATCTGTGCGCCCTGAGCATGCTTCCAGTGCGCCCTAGATCGCTTGCTAGCGTAGAATCATGTATGAGCTTTGCAAAAGTCTGCAAACCTCTTCAACATCATCGATGTCGTCAACATCATGATGGCGAGCGTGAAGTGCAAGTTGCCGCTTGCTCAAAGTGACACTTTGTTTTCCAAAGAGATTTTGTTTGAAAGCCATTCACAGAGAGACACCACTGTTTTTGAAAGGAAACCATTGTGTTGGAGACTATGACTTTTGTTGAGATGTCACCCAATGTATCTGTGGTTTTCACGAGGAGACGTAAAAAAGAAGATGGAAATTTATGTTGACGTGTTCAATTTTGTGGTATGCACACACAAAAATGCAGCAGTGTTTTATCACAAGGATTTTTCAAATTGGCGCTAGATGGCAAGATGTAACAATACGCCACTTTAAGACAGACTTTTATTTATTTCCTGTGTCAATACACCTCCCTTCAACATGGTGAATGAAACTGGTGCTATTCTCATCAAGAACAATGACTCTTCTTCACTTCACAAGTCAGTGTCAAATGACGTCAAGACCAAACAAGTTCCGCCAAGTCAAAACATTGGCTCAACTTTGCATGGTTAGCAATCGAACTGGAAATCTTCTTCTTTTTATAATTTGATATCTGCTTCTGAATTTTCCAGGAAAATTCTGTGGGTTATTTTGCAATGCGGCCTTATTCAACAATAATTTGCCTTTGATTTGAATTTGGTCTGTTTTCTTTGGAGTTTGCGCTATGCAATTTGGATTTGCTCATTTTGAATTCAGCTCAGCCAAATAATGACATTTCTACGCCTTCACAGCACGCCTTTGTTGTGACGTTTGTATGCGCTAATCAAACTAGCATTTCATTATTCAATTGAAGTCGTCGTCATCAATTATTCATTCAGTTAAAAAAACAAAAACCACCCACAACTATTAATATATGTAGCCCTATCGTCATTGATTTCTTCACAAACTTTCTTAATTTGTGCCATAGCTACTTTGACAAAGCATTCCTTTTACCTCAAATCGCTTTGACTACTGGTTGTGTTGCAATAACCAAATCACGTGAAAATCATGCAGTTTTACACGCTTTTCGTTATTAACCTGAAAATTACATGTTCTCGCATCGCAAGGACTTTTGGCAGTAGGAGGCTAGCTCACTATGAAACTATCTACTTCGATTATCGTCCTTGGATTTTCAAGATCAGGGAATTACTCCTGTTCACAAAACTTTGGGTGCACGGAGCACTCGTTCTTGAACCATGCGTGGATTATCTTTCTTGAAAAAGCTCACACATCCAGAGTGCGTTACTTTTTTTTTTCGTTTTGATTTTCACCTCTGAAATAACAATTAACTAATACAATTTCTAAAGTGTCATCTCCGTTTTTGTGAATGAGTTGTTTCAATCAGTATTACAGGAAATGTTTCTACGAAACAGCATTTCCAAACAAAATATTGTTTGTGGGTTTATTTTGAACAAAACTGGTGCAATAGGTTTTCTTGCAGCCCGCTGTTTCTTGGTCAATCGAGTATTAAATTGCTTTCAAATTGAAAATGATTGTGATCATCTTTTAAAGTAGAAAAATATTGGGATATTTCTTACTTAAAATGGACTGTACGACTACATTTGAAACCTGTTCTAGGAGAATGAAATCTTTAATTTGGAATATGACTACACCATCAACTTCTTTAGTGGTGCTTACTTTCGCCATGAAAATAAACGGAGATTTAATTGTCTTTTGGGATGAAACGACAACAAAACGCGTTGTTAACATTTTAAAAATGAATTGAGCACCTCGCTTCTTTATAGAAATTATTATTTTGTTAAAACCTGGAATAATAGTTCAACGTTGGCTATAAAGGATAGCAAATACTTGAGTTTACCTTACAACTGCAAAATAAAAACAAGAAAACATGAATTTATTGTTCTTAGTTCTAATTGTTCCAAACTTGGGAGTTGTGGTTCTTTAATAACGATCGTTTTAGTTATCTTCCTTGAATCTTCAAATCTTGGATTATCGTTCTTATAGCAGAACAGTCAGAGCCAACATTCTTAACATATTACTCTTGAACTTACCTTATTTGGGGATTATCCAACATCGGAGTTCTACAGTTTGGAATCGACACCAGTTACCTTCGCTGAATAACTTCACTTGGAGTTAGTTGCCTTTCTTTCGATATCAACTCTTTTAAAGTAACCGTTCTTGGATAACCAGTTTGGGGAATACCTCTTTGTGGAGTACTTTCCATCATGGCGACAGGGTCAGTGGCTCCCCCTACTCGGATACCCGTCCCCGCTTCATTGAAAGGAGTACCTGCTTCTTCGTCTTCTTCAGCCTCGTCCGCCATCCCTGTGCCCAACAGTGTAGCCGGGAAAAGCAAACTCACGGTAAGCAGAAATGAACATATTGTTTGTATTATTTGATAGTACGTTCCTATGGGTTGTATGACGCTTTTCCAGCTCAACAGCTAGTGTCCAAGGCGCTGCCCAGCCCGATGCAGGACCTGACGCCAGACGCCCGGGACGCCCAATTGCTGCTTAAGGCGGCAGCGTTTAGCGCCCCAGACAGTGGATGATTACGAGGACGCTTCTGAAGTTACTGCGCAAGCGGGCAGAGAAGGGATAGAAATAACGAACATCGTGGAGGATGCAATTGGATCAGTATGTGGGATGGGTTTAACAGAGAGAGAGAGAGAGAGAGAGAGAGAGAGAGAGAGAGAGAGAGAGAGAGAGAGAGAGAGAGAGAGACAGACAGACAGACAGACAGACAGAGACAGACAGACAGAGAGAGATAGAGAGAGACACAGAGGCAAGCAGGCAAAGAGCGTGGTGTAGTGAGAGAGAAGGGTGGGGTGGAGAGAGAGACAGAGACAAAGAGAGACAGAGAGAGTGGGGAGGAGAGAGAGGTTGCGGTGGAGAGAGAGTGAGAAGTAGGATAGAGGATGCGCTGGAGACAGAAAGAGAGAGAGAAGGGACAGAGAGACAGAGTGGATTGTAGAGAAAGAGGATGCGCTGGGGAGAGAGAGGGAGAGAGAGAGAAAATAGAATAGAGAGTGGGCTACAGCGAGAGAAGAGAGAAAGAGGGATGATAGATGTTGGGCTAGAGAGAGAGAGAGAGAGAGAGAGAGAAGAGAGAGAAGAAAGAGAGATGGAGGCAGAAAAAGAAAGAGAAAAGGATGGCGAGAGAGGACGGGAGAAAGAGAGAGAGAAAAGGAGAGGAAGATGGTAAGTTGGAGAGAATGAGAGAGAGAAAATGAGAGAAAGATGATAAGTTGGAGAGAAAGAGAGAGAGAGAGAGAGAGAGAGAGAGAGAGAGAGAGAGAGAAAAGGAGAGAAAGATGGTAAGTTGGAGAGAAAGAGAGAGAGAGAAAATGAGAGAAAGATGGTAAGTTGGAGAGAAAGAGAGAGAGAAAAAATGAGAGAAAGATGGTAAGTTGGAGAGAATGAGATAGAGAAATGAGAGAAACATGGTAAGTTGGAGAGAAAGAGAGAGAGAGAGAGAGAGAGAGAGAGAGAGAGAGAGAGAGAGAGAGAGAGAAAAGGAGAGAAAGATGGTAAGTGGGAGAGAAAGAGAGAGAGAAAAGGAGAGAAAGATGGTAAGTTGGAGAGAAAAAAAAAGAGAGAGAGAGAGAGAGGAAGGAAGAAGATGAAAGGAAGAAAGGAGTTTTGAGGAGAGGGAGAGAAAGGGAAAATGGGGACATTGCAATGTGGAGATACAGAGACATGTATTTATCCTGCCCGCTGCACATTTAGACCATTGGGTCTGTTGTCCTTGTTCATTACTGGCGACTGCCGTGCCTCTCTCCACTACTTAGCCTAAGCACACGTCCATTTACTTACTTAAAGACAGGTTATCGGTCATTCTCCTCCCATGTCTGGTTTCTGTTCCATTTTCTACTCCATCTATCAGCCAACATCACTCTGTCCCAGTTGGAAAAAATACTTCAGGCTGTAGAGTGCTTTGGCCTTTAATAATAATAATAATAATAATAATAATAATAATAATAATAATAATAATAATAATAATAATAATAATAATAATGATGATGATGATGATGATGATGATGATGATGATGATGATGATGATGATGATGATGATACCATTTTTATAACGCACATAGCCCAGGGCTCTAAGGACCCGAGTTTGGTTGCAGATTGTTGTTGACAGGAGACGTTTCTGTGACAACAATGGAAGTTTTCTTTCATTAATGGCTCTCCTGTTCTTACTGCCTTTCCACCTTCCCACATTCCATCCCCAAACCCTTACAGTGTAATCTTAATGACACGATAAAGAGTCCGGCCATTGGTTTTAAAAAAAAAGGCTGGTTGGGATAAGATCACATAGGCTTACAACCAATCCGTCAGTGTGACAGTGGTCCCTGGCGTTTGACAGCTCACTTAATTAAAGCAGGAAGATGAAATAAATGAACTTTGTATTTACAATAACTAATGAGTCGTTCTCAATTTAGCTGCTAGATCGGTCAATAACTGGGTACTTATGCATGCAAATTCTACTTACAACGGGAAAATAGGTGAATCTAAATTATATTTAAACGAACGGATCGGCAAATAGAAGGAAGGGTTTCCAAAAATGACATTATTAGTTTTGTTTTCTAAATAAGTAAATGGACACGCAAATTCTACTGCATGCACAAAAGGAATAACTTAATTTATATACAAATCATTGGAAGTGATGGGAATTGTGTGTATTTTAACTTTGACAGTCCCTTCCATCAAGCGCCATTTTGTCCACCGGTTTCAGCGTTCCTTCTTTCTCGCGTTGTGTTTGTCCATCACTTTCCTCCATCCATCGCCTTCATTCGGTATAGATTTACTAGCTACTACGTAAACCCTTTAGGTCAACGAGGGTTTTATCCGGGTACTCTGGTTTCCTTCCTCTCATTGTATTTGGATGGCATCAGTTCAATGATTAAAGTTTCAACTAAATCGAAATTGTATGCTTTTTACCGTTAGGACGTAATGAATCTTGTATTATTTCTTCTTGACAGAAGAAAGTGCGTGTACGTTGCGCCCTGAGCATGTCTCTGCAACATGGAGTTGTGCGCTATACAAGTGGACATTGGATTGGATACATAACATCCTCAATTCCTCTTTAGTTCTACATAACATCCTGATTTATTATTCTCTTTAATTCTGCACAACCCCCTCAGTTATTATTCTCTTTAGTTCTACATAACATCCTCAATAATTATTCTGTTCAGTTCTACACAACATCCTTAGTTATTACTCCATTTCTAGACATCCTCCTCCTGAATTATTAGGGACTCTTTGCAACTCGACGAAAATATTGTCTGTAGTTATTCTCTGGTTTATTTTTAGATTTCTCGCATATGAGCCTGCGCGACGTGTGCTCCTGTTTACATTTTTGGTCGAAATAAAATTTTCATTCGCCACAGTCCATGATTTTAGGAAATAAAATGTTTTTGCAAGCTGTGGTGAGTGTTTTTTTTTCGTAAAAATATGAAGCTGTGAAGATGTCTGGTACATGCCAGTTGATAGGATATGCCGGTTTTTTTTGCATATACCTATACTCCCGACTATAATAATGTTCTATATTTAGTGTTCTTATATCGCCTTTTTCCAGCTTGAGATCGGCTCAAGGCGCTCGCTGGTAAGGCCTTTAACTCAAACCGCCCGACTACTACCCAATTAACGACCCATCGGTCCTTGTACATCGCGGTAAACAGGCTAGTTTGTCTGAAAGTCAGTTGGCTAGCCTTAGCAGGATTGTAGTCACTTGACGTAGCAAGTATAGCTCAATGATACTGCTGCTAGACAAACGTACATCATAATTGAGACTAAATTCAGGGCTTCTCCCTCTCGTGGTCTTTCCCCTCATAATTATATTCATCCTTCCGTCTGTAAATTCCTCCTTCCTGCTTTCCTTCCGGCTTCTCCTCCCATTTCATCCATCCTTCAATCTTTTTGTACCCCTTGCTTTCTCCCATCTTAGTAGTTCGCGTTACACAGAGCCCATGCATGCAGCAAGCTTGCGTTTTGGACCGCCTGGGTTTGAACCCTAACTCAGCATCATGAGCGGTTGTTTGAACTGGAAGGAGCTCAGTCTACGTTATGAAAGTAACCTTGTAATGAGAGTATAACCCGAGGTCTAGTCTGTGCACGCACGCATTTTACCGCCCGGTCTTTAAAGATGCTGCCCAGGGTTGCTTAGGATAAAAGCGCCACAAAACCGTTGCAATTGCTCCGCACGAACTATTTTTGCTTCTGGGCAACCTTTTGTCACAAGCGAAGATTTTCAAAATGGAGCAGCACATGTTGATTGCACAACAGCCAATCAAAGTTAAGTCGGATGAAAGTGAAAGCTACTGTCAATCACACTGACGACAACACAAATACTATCAAATATAAATACTAATTCATAAGGATTGCACATAAACTTAATTATTCCATCAAATAACGATTACACAAATCTTACCAGACTGTAACTGACAAAAGTCCTCCCTTGCTATTTTACCGCTGAACACATCGCCATTCGAAAATCGAAAGCCCACCATCTGGCCGCCATCTTTTACTCTTCGCAAACGACCTTTCGAGACCGACACAGAGCGCTCTATAGCGCGAACATAGGGTTGCCCACTTTCCGCTAAAATAGGGTTGCCCACTTTCCGCTAAAATAGATACGTAGCGTTTCGTAGCGCTTTGACTGGACAACTCTCGGCTGATGACGCTAACGTCTAGACCGGTGGCAGGCCCCCATTTCCAGTCGCCCAGGATGGTACAAGTACTCCATTGTCTTGTGCGTCAGGATGGTACAAGTACTCCATTGTCTTGTGCGTCAGGATGGTACAAGTACTCCATTGTCTCGTGCGTCAGGATGGTACAAGTATTCCATTGTCTCGTGCGTCAGGATGGTACAAGTACTCCATTGTCTTGTGCGTCAGGATGGTACAAGTACTCCATTGTCTTGTGCGTCAGGATGGTACAAGTACTCCATTGTCTTGTGCGTCAGGATGGTACAAGTACTCCATTGTCTTGTGCGTCAGGCGATGCGCCTAGGACAGCAAATGGGCGTCTCGGGCGGCTTGAGTTAGATCCTGCATCGGCCAGCGCCTTGAGCAGATCTTGAGCTGGAAAAGCGCTATGTTACAACGATAAATAAATAAATAAATAAATAAATACATAGTTTAATCCTTTTGATAAGTGTGTACAATCAATAAATCATGTACCAACAGCTTTCTTTGGTTCCATTCTGCCTTGCCCTAGACTTGTCTATGTGTTACTGAAAAGATATATGTTTATTGCCAATGCCAATTATTTAGATTTCATGCCGTGTCACTTATCGTTAGCAAACACGTCTATACTATCTGTGCTTGCCGTCCTTTCTATTCATCCTCTGATTGATCTGTCTTTCTACTCCATCTTCTCTCTGTCTCTGTCTCACACACACACACACACACTCTCTCTCTCTCTCTCTCTCTCTCTCTCTCTCTCTCTCTCTCTACCATTTATTCAATCAGATAAAATAAAACCAATATTATTAATGCTAAGTTGGTAATTATGTCACAGCCTTAATTTTCATAACGTATATATTAAGTGTTATTTTTTACAATTTTTTATTTTGTAATATAAACTGTATCATAATTGCAAATGTAAAATTCATGTTATAATGTATATCATAAATGTGCATGTAAAAATCAAATGTATTGCTTCATATTGATTAATTTATTTCCTAAATATATAAGATTTTTGTTGTTGTGTACTTTGCTTTTAACTAATTGAATCTCTTAAGATTGTTTCTTGTTATTGTCTCCTAATAAGATTTGCTTTTAATGTTTCTAGCCGTTTATTATAGTAGTAGTGGTGGTGTATATATAATTGTAGCAGTAATGGTGGTTGTGCTTTTGTTTTTTGTATTTGTTGTAATAAACGTGTTTTTTTGGTGTTTTTTTTTTATGGTATAGTACATTTGGTGTTATCTTATTACAAAAGGTCTGATTGTAAGAATAGGATCATGCCTAAAATCTTAACCTTTTATAATAAAGTTCTGAAGTCTGAAGTCTCTCTCTCTCGCTCTCTCCCTCTCCCTCTCTCCCTCTCTCCCTCCCCCTCTAGCTTCAGCCTTATATGCCGACCTCTTCTCTGACTCTCAGCTGTATTGCTTCCATTCTCCTGCCGCCGTATCCTACCCTCAAGTGGAAACTCAATTACTTAGCCTAATAATGTAAGTACTGGGCCATTTGTCACTTACCTAGCAAGCCGATGGAGGATCTTCTTTAGCTTGAGCCGCTGACCTTGAATTTCCCAAAACATCAGTACACATTTTCCTACTACCAACTTGATGAAGTGTCTTGTTATCTTACAAGGTGTTGTGTGGATATGCGTGCGTGCGTGTATGTGCGTGTGTACATATTTACACGGCGTGGTTTTCACAAATAAGCTTACGTGAAAATCTCACACGTTCTTTAGACGTCCCTCGTCATGTTTTGACCTCAAAAGAGTGTTCCGTTACAGTTAGGGTTAGGGTAAGGGTTAGCGTTAGAACACTTAAAAGTACTTTAAAACAGGGACAAAATGTCACAAAATGTCAAAACAACGTATAAGCCGTTTCATGAGAGTCATAATGAATGTGTGTAGGTGTGTGTGTATGTGTGTGTGTGTGTTTGTGTGTGTATGTGTTCGTGGGCGTGTATTGATGGACATATGGGGGTGCTAAACGTGTCTTTTTATGCACAAAATGGGGCATTTAGATCGCGCGCCACTTTTTTCAGCGCCCCACTTATTTCTAAGTATATGGGAGTGCTGTTTTAGTACATAGGAGTGCTCTTGTAGTGCATGCAACTGTCCGGGATGGGCTTTTTTCTGGTCTAATTTGAAGTAAAAGGGTAAGGGTTAGAGTTAGAAGACGAAATAGGTCAACCTTGTGCCAAAAATAGCCTTTTTTGGTTTTTTTTATAATCTATTTCTTACATTTTTAGATGAATGTTGAGCTCTTTCCGTAAAATAAACGCTTTCTGATGACTATATTTTGTCCCAAACCCCAATTTGCCACGAATACAGACGTGTGTAGGCTGCAAGTTGGCGCCTCCGGCGGCTTGAGTTAGATCCTGTATTGGACAGCGCCTTGAGCAGCTCTTAAGCTGAAATAGCGCTATATAAGAACGATTAAATAATAATAATAATATATATTGTATATAATAATATAAATATATATATATATATATATATATATATATATATATATATATATATATATATATATATATATATATATATATATATATATATATATATATATATATATATATATATATATATATATATATATATATATATTGTATTTCTGTGGAAAATTTTACATTACCGAACAACTTTATAACTTTTCCAACACATATGATTTTAACCATCTATACAACGTAAGGTTAATACGCCCAGGGGGCTTTTTAGCCAAAAGGGAGTTGGGGGTGGGGGTGGGGTGGAGGAATCGGGGGATTGCGGAAATACGTGAAACAAACCTGAATGGCAATATAAAACACCGTTGATGTTATGCACAACTTCGTAGACTATCTAGCAATAACAACAACAAATGCACAACATTCCGTCTGTGGAGAAAAGAGCGATTGGTTCAAGCTTAGGAGAGAGTCTACCTTCCCTTTATTGCTTAGACTATCCTTGGGTAACTCCTGTTATGCAGAATCCATTGGTGGTGTGGCCATTGGGTTAGGCAGGACAAGGCGACCATTCGTCTTCTGCTTTTGGTAGTGAGCAGGGGTGGTATTCATGACCGTTGGTTAAGGCTTAACCAATGTTGGTAAAATTAACGACGTTGGTTAAGCTGGAAATTTTAAATTCATGAGGCCTTAGCAGAGTTAACGACGGTTGCTAACCATGGTTATTTTAACGGAGGGGGGACCACCCGATAACCAATGGAACACTGGTTAAAAATGGCGGCCATCGTTTGGTGGCAACTTCGACAGAGACGAGCTCCGAGTAGAGAGAGAGTATTTCGCGACAGAAGTAATCCACTTGACAAATTTGATGATGTGGAACTGGTATCAAAATTTCGTTTTCGTCGGCATGATATCATCACGTTAACGAACGCGGTAGACAGACTGAAACTGTGTGATCGGCAAGGCGTTTTGTCACCACTTTTACATGTGTGTCTCACTCTTTGTTTTTATGCCTCTGGCACCTTTAATAATCTGTCATATTAATAAAACGGGTTAATATTATTATTATTAAAATATTGTTGTTGGATTTTGACTGGTGATGTGTAGGCTTATTGTGTATCTGTATAGTTTATACTCGTAGGGTAATGCAACCCTACGAAATAAAGACAACATTTCAAGTTCCAAACTACCCAGAAACGGCAGAACTTGACACCTCAGTCTAAAAACAAAATGTAGGCCTAACATTACAAACTACAAAGTGATCAAAAGTGATTTATCTCCTTTCACCCCAACAAAAAGCTCGCTCTCCTTGCTCACTATGATATCCAGCATGCTGTCGGTAGGCTTGCTAATCACGCCACCAATGCCAGACTTTTGCTTTCGGCGATTTTTTTCCAGCAGTCGTTTTTTAGGCAGTTCGTGACATCAGTTGATAAACTTGCCATCAGTATATGTTTAAATTCTATAACGTTCTCAAGGAGAACATTAGTTTCAGTGTACGAAAAAATTGCTTTTCTCTTTGCCATTGCCACAGCCATTTTTATAGGCCTATTTTGTTGACGAAAGAAGGAAAACAGCTGCTTGAATTATGCACCCTTACGGATATTCCCGCACAGTCCAAAAATAGCCTTGGTTACGTACCAATGGTTGGACACTCGCTCATGAATAGCGATCTGCTAAACGATGGTTAACGATACCATTGCTGGTTACAAAACCAATGTTGGTAACGTTAACCATCGCCTATAATTTAACGGGTCATGAATACCACCCCAGGACTACATTGTTGGCAGGCATTTTATGCAAGTCAGTGGCAATGACTGTGCATAGAGTGTCGTGGCACTAGTAGCCGGCAAACCTACCAACCACGCTTCACCGCCTTGCAGGGCAAACATTCGTATGTCCTTCTTACGAGAGATTAAAGAAAATAATGACTCGGGTCGGGTAGTGTTCTAACGGTAGCGTGGCCGAGAGACGGGAGTCAAATACTCCGCTCGGCTACCAGTGGTGCACAACGACCGGGAATAGGATGATGCTGGATCGTGATGCTGTACCGTTAAGTCAGGGCATAGAGTCTGTCGTCGTAGTCAGTGTCGGTTCCAGACATACCTGTTTTGGGATGTGGGAAACCACGAGGACATGGTTCGATTTGATCTGTGGGATCTGAGACGGAAAGGTCTCTGAGACGGACTGGCTGTTATTTTCATGTTATCCCTCAAAATAGGGACATAAAAATATTTGCCCTGCAAGGCGATGAAGCGTGGTTGGTAGTTGCCGGCTAGTAGTGCCACACACTCTTCTGCAAATTTGCTGCCACCGACCTGCATAAAATGCCTGCCGACAATGTAGTCCCGCTCCCCACCAAAAGCAGAAGGCGAATGGTCAGCCGGGGAGAACAAATGTCGTCTCGCCTTGTCCTGCATAACCCAATGGCATCCCCAAAGGATTCTGCAAAGCAGGAGCCAACCAAAGCTAGTCTAACCAAGAAATTCAAGGTAGACAATTTCTCTCCCAAGCCTCAACCAGTCGCCTCCCTTTCCGCTTCATCATAATGTAACAATATAATCAGGATGTGCGCGCGCACGCACGCACACACACACAGACAAACATGTACACATACGCGCTCACGCACATACACAACTTATGTAAAACAATCTAATGAATGTAATGATTGTAGAATTCCTATAAAGTAGCTAATAAACTAATTTTAATGTTCTGTTAAAGTTGTTTTCTAAAGGATGTGTATTTAGTGACTGCACCGCGGAGAACTTCTGAAAAGTTATTCCATGAAGTGGAACCTTAATATGACAGAGTGGTTTTAAACAGATCAATTCTTGGAAATGGGATATTTGGTAGAAATTCGAGCAGTTTTCCTAGAAAAAAAAAGACAGAAACATAGAAGGGTGTATTACCACAAAGGAAAAAGGAGAATTCCTTTATTAAATTTTAATGTGTTGACAAGAGATAGTATGTTGATCATTCGGAGAGATTTCGTTTTCAAGGTTAAGAGAGAGAGAGAGAGAGAGAGAGAGAGAGAGAGAGAGAGAGAGAGAGAGAGAGAGAGAGAGAGAGAGAGAGAGAGAGAATCTTTTTAAATGGGATTAAAAAACCAAGATTAACACCTTTTTTGACACTTTAATGTCCATTTTTATCGAGGAATTCTTGGCCGCCTCCACTGGGGAAGGCGCAGTCGCAGCATGTGGCGCGCCCAAACCCAAAATATTAATTGTGTTTTTGAAAGTTGGCTTAGAGAGCAAACCTGAGTAACCGGAGAATACCCCCGATACGTTGCCCGAGTCTAAAGTAGATAATATTCGGAGAAATATATGCCGGATCGATCCCACCCCTGTAAGGCGCCCTTGGTTTCTGGTCTGTGGACAAGGCAAGTTAGTTCCGCCTGAGACCACTCGGCTACAACACTCGCTGTATACACGTAAGCCTAGTTAGCTAAAACGTTTGGTCAGAAGATAGGAAGGATAAGCACCTCCGCTCTCACCAAATTGGCTCGAGAAAAAGTGGGAGGTCTGTAGTACTCCTCTCTCTTTCGAAGGGGAAGTCCCTTTAGTTCTGCCCACGTGTCCCTGTTACAGGGATGTTCTTATCACATTTGACTGTCGCCTCTCTCTATGTGTTTTGTTGATATTTTATAATGATGTTTATATTCTATTTTATTTTTGTAAACGGGGGTTCGATAAATTTGAGTATAGACTCAGCGTCCCCTGCGTGGGATGTCTTTATTGTAAAGTGACCGGCTGGTGGACTGCCTTCAGTGTTACCACTAGGGTGGTTTCGGCAGATCTTTTATGCGGATCAGGGGCGAGTCCTCTTTCAGCGAAGTTGTGGTGTTGATTTTGTGGTCCTGATTCGGCTATACTGGTCCTAATTTGGCTCGGAAGAGTCCGCTGACCTCAAGCAATAATTATGTAATGTAATGTAATGTCGCTCTCTCTCTCTCTCTCTCTCTCTCTCTCTTTCTTTCTTTCTTTCTCTCTCTCCCCTCCCCCCATTCCCCTCTTAGGCTGTCCAAGCCCATTTCCTACTAATGTTATCATGTACAGTCAGTCACTCCAATGCCTTAGCACTCAACATGTGTCCCAGCCGGAAGAGCTCGTCTCAGGGCCATAACCTCGTTACCCTCTCTCTCCGCTTTTCTAGGACCTGTTGATGACGATGGGAAGACAGCAGATTGATTGAATTACTCCCCCCTAGCACCGCCATTTTCTCACCGCAGTAAAAATTTAGCGGAGGTAGGGGGCCGCCTGCATGGACTCTATTATTATAATGTGTCCATGAGGAACCGTCGTCGTGAGGATATTGGTGACTCGCGATTTTATTGTTTGGCTGTCATGTCGGTGACACAAGGTTCAATCCCTTCCTTACCGGTAAATCTTTCTTACTGGAGCTATACTGGTGCTGTTTAATAATAATAATAATAATAATAATAATAATAATAATAATAATAATAATAATAATAATAATAATAACGATTTGTTATATCTCCATTCCTTGTAACCAGGTTCAACATACAGTTATACCAAACAACTTACATTCACAACAAAGACGTTTCGCTTCGAATGTTATAGCACATTACTCAGCTAAAATATCAAGGATGTTTGGCTTAGCGCCGTGTCTCGGCAGTGGCATGTCGAAAGACGTGACTTGTCTGAGGAAGTACAGATGAACCAGGTTCGGTACCGCTGCGGAACTTGTGATCGCAGCCTTCTGTGACATTCTTTAAGAAGATTAGACAGATTATTAAAAAAAAATAAAATTCAAGATTATATTAATACAATATTTTAACATTATTTCGTGCAAAGTGGTGAAAATCATTTCCTGCTTTTAGCAAAAGCACTTAGCCAGAGTACAGCGCTACCCAGGAAGGTATCGTGTGCATGCCCAAATGTAGAACAGTACGGTCAAAAAATAGTTTTGTTCCTAACTCATTTGCACTGTTAAGATAGTTGAATCAACGCATCATCACATAATATTCCTTGCAACAATATGTATGTGTGTGTGTGTGTGTGTGTGTGTGTGTGTGTGTGTGTGTGTGTGTGTGTGTGTGCGTGCTCTTCTATACAAAGCAAAGGAGCACTGGATAGAAGAGCAATGCCAGGAAATAGACAACGGAAGAATACAAAGCATGGGGATGAGGTGCTACAGAAGACTTCGAGGCATTTTGTATACCCAGCACATCACCAACAACGAAGTCCGATAGACCATCACACAAGCCATTGGACAACATGATGACATGCTCACAGTGGTGAAGAAACGGAAACTCCGATGGTATGACCACGTCACCATAGCATCAGGCCTTGCAAAAACCATCCTGCAAGGCACGGTGCAAGGAAACAGAAGAAGAGGGAGACGGGAAAAGAGGTGGGAGGACAACATTCGAGAATGGACTGGTTTGACACTAAACAAAGCCATGAGGATTACTGAGAACAGAGAAAGATGGAGTACGCTGGTTAATCGATCATGTGTGATGCCCCAACGACCTTTGAGTTTCGGGATGGGATAGGATAGGATAGGATGGGATAGGAGTGTGTGTGTTTGAGGAAAAGGATGCTATGAAGCGATGATTTAAAATCACTGGACATGGGAATTGCATGGTTTGTATAAGAACGTATTTTTATTGCAACTTGCTAGCTGTGACGTGATGGAACAGTTGTGGTATGCAAGTACAATGGTTATTTGGATTCTGTGATATTTTTGTGTTTATAAATTACTGTGATTTACTGTAAATGTGGTTGTGTAATTCATACGTGTTTTAAAAAATTGTAATCTTTTTTGACACTACAATGTAATTTCTCGGTGAGCTAATGAAGCGGTCGTATTTGTATTGGATAAAGAGGGACCTGGATGCTCCACTAACGGACCTGTCCCCTCACAACAACCATCCATCTAGTGCTTAACATCGTTCGCTAAATTACGGGCTGATTCTTGTTGTCTCAGATTTTCAGCAAAACCCCGTGGCTCTTAAAACTAATCTATGGGATTTGCGTGAGAGTGCGAGAAAATCCTTACGTTCGCGTGTGAAATTCCTGTTAGGACGGAGACTTCATTTGGTGTCTGCTGTGAATGTGCCTTGCCAAGTCTGATGATGAGCGTTATTAAGACCTTGGGATGGCTGATGAGTATGAGGATAAAGCTTTATCTAATCTCATGGGTATGAGGATAATGCTATATCTAATCTCATGGGTATGAGGATGGAACTGGAAAGTCCGAGGGAGAAGTATGGCGCCAGCAAAAAGCCCTGGAAAGTCTGAGGAAATATAATAAAGGCCAGGGAATGTTTAATGAAGTATGTCCAGAAGCTCTAGGAAGTCTGATGAAGTATACCAAAAATCCTGGAAAGTCTGACGGATTATACCAAAACCCTTGGGAAGTCTGATGTATATTAAAAGACCTGGAAAGTCTGATGGAGGATACCAAAAACCCTGGGAAGCCTGATGTAGCGAAAGTTGGTTGGTTAGTTGTTTTATTCACGTCTTTCTTCATTGAGAGTACAAAGACCATCATATCCTTACACATTCACACTCATGCGTTTGTACTCCAACACGCACACACACACATCGGTACACGAGTGAACGATTTGGCGTGTTCGATGAAATAAATACAACAGCACGCCGGGTTTGTTCACTAATGGTACTGAATACAGTGACTATTTTAAACACCAAAATCCCAATTACAATTTTTAGTTCCTTTCCGTCTTATAATGTCGACTTGCCTTTACAAGTTTGATGAATGTCTGTGTGTGTTGTATGTATGTGGGAGTTTGTGTAGCATGTGACGCGGGTATGTTGGTATAGATCGCGGCGCTTTGAGTGATTGGTGATTTGTGGGGGGAGAGGGAATCGTATCCACACTCGTGGCATCAATTATTATTATTATTATTATTATTAGTAGTAGTAGTAGTAGTAGTAGTAGTAGTAGTAGTAGTAGTAGTAGTAGTAGTAGTAGTAGTAGTAGTAGTAGTAGAAGTAGTGGTAATATCACGAGTATTCAATTTGGTGAGTATGATGAGTAAATATAACCGCATGGACATGTTTGCATGCTGTCTAGCCTATGAGGCTATGAGCCCTAACACGGGCCATCGTGCTGCTGCTATCAGCCAGTGGTTAATTTAGTACAGAGCGGGAGATTTTAAATGTAGGTTTGGATTAGGATGGATTAGTTGCTGGGCCGTGCCGCCTGTTTGTACTGGTAGCGTTGCGCAACGGCTGCCGGGCTTTCGCCGAGAACGCAACAAAACTAAATTTCGCCTGTTTAATGAAGTGACAAATGGTTTTCCTCCACACACGCGCGGACTCACACACACACACACGCACACACATACACGCACCTATCCTATCCTATCCTGTAACTCGGACGTCGCCACAGATGATCGTTTAACCAGCGTAAGCTTACTCCATCTTTCTCTGTCCTCAGAAACCCTCATGTCTTCGCTCAGTATCAAGCCAGTCCATTCTCGAATGTTGTCCTACCACCTCTTTTTCGGCCTCTTTTTCTGTTGCCGGGTGTTTAGAATGAATGCGTGAGTAATGCGCTTGGAACTGATGTTGTTCCATGGGAAAAAGCTATATTAATATCCTTATTATAATTATTTCCCTTTTCTTCTGCCTCCTTGCACCGTGCATTGCAGGATAATGCTCTGGTGACGTGGCCATACCATCTGAGTTTCCGTTTCTTCACCAGTGTGATCATGCCATCTTGTTGTCCAATGGCTTGTGTCTAAGTCTGTTGAACTTCGTTGTTGGTGATGTACTGGGTATAGGAAATGCTCAGACGTCTTCTGTAGCACCTCATCTCCATGCTTTGTATTCTTCGTTTCGCAAGCAGATGGAGATGACAAGGGAGCGCAACAGCCTTACCTTGGATTGTAGACTGCTGGTCCTGTCTTTCCAAATGGGCTTCAACCTCGCCAGGGCAGCAGTTGTTTGTGCGATCCTGGAGAGGACTTCCTGGCGGGACCCATTGTCTGATACTATGTCTCCTAAATATTTGAAGCTATGCACTGTGTTGAGGGATTGGCCTTGGACTTTGAGGTCCATGTTGATGCCTTTGGTGTTGCTGGTCATCATTGTGTTTTTCTCTGCACTTATTTCCATTCCATAGGCTCTGGAGGTGGTGTCAAGCCTCTGTACCAGCTTTTCAAGTTCTTGTTCCTCTCCAGCCAATCCATCAATGTCATCCGCAAAACGGAGGTTGGAGATTGCTCTATCCCCTGTGCTGACTGTGCCTTCGTGATCTGCAAGGGTATTTGACATGATGCGCTCTTGAAGATGGCAAAGAGTGTTGGAGAGAGTAGGCATCCTTGACGCACACTGATTGTTGTTCTAAACCAGTTCCCGATGGCGCTGTTGTGGAGGACTGCGCACACGCACACACACACGAACCTATCGCACACGAGCACGTCGTGCACACACACACACACACACACATAGGCGCGCGCGTGTTATTTCTAACTCACACGCACACGCACATACACACACAAACACGCTCCCTCTCACTCACACAATCAAAATATTTACATTGCGTGCTGGCACTAATGGCATAACAGACCTACCTCATTCACAAAACAATGCCATTGCTAAGACCATGTTTGTTTTTGATAACGACTGGCCCATCGACCCACATGCTGTGTTCATTCGCATGCAGCTATATTTACTTTCTCTCTCTCTCTCTCTCTCTCTCTCTCTCTCTCTCTCTCTCTCTCTCTCTCTCTCTCTCTCTCTCTCTCTCTCTCTCTCTCTCTCTCTCTTTCTCTGTCCCTCCCTCTCTGTCTCTCTCTCTCTGTCTCTCTCTCTCTCTCTCTCTCTCTCTCTCTCTCTCTCTCTCTAATGTTTTAGCACATTGCTCTCTGCACACAGCGAAGCTGGGCCTCGTCGAGATTAGAGTCGGTGCTTTCTGTGTTGACACGGTAGCTGTCATTTGCGCACACAGCGCGGCTCGACATGACAAACGCTCGCTTCCTCCGTCGAACTGAGCGTGAACTTAAAACTATTATTTTAAAATGAGGCGGAGCAGTTTATTTATTGGTTGTGAGAAATAGCGCTTTTCCAGCTCAAGATCTGCTCAAGGCGCTGTCCTATACAGGATCTAAGTCCAGTCGCCCGAGGCGCCCACTTGCAGACTTTGGGAGCATTGCCTGACGCCCAGACGAGTGAGCACAATCCTGGTAATCGGGGATGGGGGAGAAGGGACCTAGTGTTTGCTTGCTGTTGCCGGCACTCATCCGTCTAGGCCACGAGCGTCAGGATCTTTAAAGCCCGTTCGATGGAGTGCGTGCGTGCACAGACTGGATCTCGGTTTATCTCAGGGGTTAGTTGATTTTTTTGTGTTCCCCCTCCCTCTTCCCTCCTCTCGGCCCCCACCTCGGAAGGGCCCCCACCTCTGAAGGCCCCCACCTCCGAAGGCCCCCCCCCCCCACACCTCTGAAGGCCTCCACTTGTGAAGGCCACCAACGGGCTTGGAAGCACTGTCCTGTACAGGCTGCAAAGTTATCCCTTGACATTCAATAGGCTTCTATATTCATTGGTTTGCTTTGCTTGTTGAGCACAAACACTGCACCAGCTGTTTCTCAGGGTCATGTCATTCTTGCTTCAGCGCTCCAGGCTAACGGGCTTGGACCCATTGCCTGTGCGGGCTGCAGTGTTATCGCGTAGGCCTACTTCAATTGTTTGTCCGTTGTGTACACCGCTGAGACCCCGCGCTGAGTCTCCCCCTATCATGAGATAATGGTCGGGACATACGCTTGCCCTTTCCAGGCCAATCGGGGTGGAATGTCCGGTTACAAACCGTAAACTTAATGGATGAGCCGGGCGGGACCGCAGGATGAACGAAATAGCACACAAGAACACCCCTGTTTTTATCTAGCTGCGAATGGGTCACTTGCTCCGTTTAAAACCGGGGAAGGCAAAAGTAGCGAGGAAAGTGGGATGGGAATCGCCTTTCTTTGGAAAACCAAACAGACCCATTGGAGATCTGCAGCACAATTCTAGCGCTTGTAGGAATCACAATTAGCTTACATGTTGTTTGATGCCGCAGCACAACCATTTGCACAAGTTATCAGCAACTTTTAACAGGGACATACTTTTGAACCACCTTATGTTCGAGGAGCATCTGACAGATGTACATTACAGTATAAAAGAGACAGGAAAATTGAAGGGAAGAAAACGAATAACATAGTTCACAGGTGGATTAAACATCATCAGCACGCATCATCAGCGTTTGCAGGAGTGTTGTGGTAGGCGAGCATAATTATTGGCACGGTGTAAAGGGTTCGGTGCTTCCGCCAATCAACAACGATCTAATCGATAGTCCATTTCCGGGGTTATGACACTGACCTTTACGAACTTTTCGTTTTCTCTCAAGGTCGCGGGCCTGTGCAAGGTCATTCTGCTCCGCTAGTCAGGTGGACAAAATCAGAAATGGGAGAGCGGTGTTTTTTGTGTCGCCAGTTATTGAATTTTCTCCCCTTTCCCGCCAATTTTCGCTGTAATGGTGCCACGTCATTAGGTATGGTTTTTGTCAGTCGAGGCTTGTTGAATGGCCAATGCATACTGGAGTTTGTGTGTGGGAGGGAGTGTTTGGGGATGTGTGTGTAAGAGAAAGTGTGTGTGGGGTGGGTGGGTGGGGGTGAGAGAGCGAATGTAGAAAGAAATACAGAAAGTGAGTGTGGTTTTGTGTGTAAGAGAGAGAGAGAGAGAGAGAGAGAGAGAGAGAGGTGGGTGGGGTGGGGGATGGTTTTAATATATGTTTTGTGTTGCTGCTTTTCCCTATGTGTGCGACCTTATAGTTGCTGGGAGAAGGTGATGGTTCATTCTATTTATATTCTTTTGAAAAATAATGTGCTCGGCTAAAATGCTCTCAAACCGAATCCATGCATTTTAAAATGTGAGTTGAATTCCAGAGAGGATATTTTTAGGTTTCGATTTTGTAACTTTGTCCCCTCACAAGAATTATTTTTTAATTTTAAAAATGAAAAAAAAAAAGAGGAATTCAGTTACTCTTTCACATTTGTCATCTTTAAGGATTACAATGGGACATTTATGGGGTTTGCTCTCTCTCTCTCTCTCTCTCTCTCTCTCTCTCTCTCTCTCTCTCTCTCTCTCTCTCTCTCTCTCAGTTTGCGCGATTGTTTATGCCTGTAGTGTTGCGTGTGAGAGCGGGAGTAGGGTTTCGTGGGGTGAGGCTGAAGGGGTTGGTTATTCAGTCTGAAACTAGTGACAGAAAATGCAAATTTGTTCGTATCGGTGACCATTAAAATTTTAAGGGGAAAATTTGGATTACGGGTGACCCCATATCACCGAATAATAGCGTCACAGCTCACCGAATAATAGCGTCACGGATCACCGAATAATAGCGTCACAGATCCGTTTTAACTTCACGTGAGTGGTGCCCCACCAGAAGAAAACAAATCACATTAATTTCACAAAAATAAACAAAACAAGAAACAAGAAATATGACAAAAGTACGGTTTAGATATAAATGGATAATTCGTTAATTTTGTTCGTGCCAATCAATAGCGTGACGGTGGAGTGTGAGGAAAGTGTGTATTGTTGACCCAGTTGTGTTTGCTCCACAAAGAACAGGCTTAGCGGTCGGTTAGATCGAGCGAAGATCAAACGAGTACATCGTGTTGTAATGTGGAAAACTATGCAATTTGGCAAGTCAGTTCATAGTCACACACACAAACACACACACAAACACACCCACACACTCACACACCCACACACACTCACACACACACATCCTTAATTTAAAAAACAAAATTGGCCTTTTACACAAAGCAAATTGTGTATAGAATGACTGTGGTTTTGTTGGGAGGGGGAGGGAAATGGAGAACAAACACAAAAACGATAGAAAATTTTAAAAAAATCAAGCGGAGATACGAAGAGGGCACGGAAGGGTAAGATAGATAAGATAAGATAAGATAAGATAAGACAACTTTATTATCTCTTTCAAGAATTGTAATGCCATTTGTTGAAGGACATAATACAGTTGTCTTATTTTAGGGTAGGCGAAGAAGCTGAAAGAGGTGTGGGGAAGTGAAAGACGTGGAGAAAGGACAGATTTGGGGAAAGAATCCTACAAACTGGACAAGAGATGGAGAGGGGGAGAGAGCAGGAAATGGGTAGTGATGGATGTGGCGAGCGAAGGGCATCGTCTGTCACGGGGAGAGATCGATGTCAGTCCCCAAAGACCTGACATGAATGGGGGGAACAGGGACAAGGCAGGAAACTATGGTAGAGTAGTTAGTTATTATACAACTGTACCGGGCGCTAGAGGTCCTGCATTAAACAAACACGTTATTGCTCTTGTTGGGAGCAACTGCCTTAGTTGTCGGATTGTCAGTTTGTGTGTGTACTTGTGACTGTGAAGTTTGCGTGTGTGTGTGTGTGTGTGTGTGTGTGTGTGCACGTGTATTTATGTCAAAGTGGGGACTCGACTGTGTTGATTTAGTCATAAATGGGGTCTTTTGCTAGGACCCCACTTTTTTTCAGGGCCCCACTTTTTCAAAGTGCTCGCAAGTGCTCTTTAAGTGCATGCAAGTGCAGTTGTAGTGCATGGAAGTGCAGTTGTAGTGCATGTGTACTTAAAGTTCACTTCGCGAAGTGCAGTTGTAGTGCATGTGTACTTAAAGTTCACTTCGCGAAGTGCAGTTGTAGTGCATGTGCACTTAAAGTACACTTGGCCAAGTGTAGCTGTAGTGCATGTGCACTACAACTACACCAGGTCAAGGGTAGTTGTAGTGCACATGCACTACAAGTACACTTGACCTGGTGTAGTTGTAGTGCATCTTCCAGACGGGTAGGATAAGGAACTTTCCTCGACGATTAGGGTAAGGCAGTGCCTCGACGATTAGGGTAAGGCAGTGCCTCGACGATTAGGGTAAGGCAGTGCCTCGACGATTAGGGTAAGGCAGTGCCTCGAAAAAGGGTTAGGGTCAGGGCTAGTTGCAGCGCTGCAACTAGCCCTGACCCTAACCCTTTTCGAGGCACTGCCTTACCCTAATCGTCGAGGCACTGCCTTACGCTAATCGTCGAGGCACTGCCTTACCCTAATCATCGAGGAAAGTTCCTTATCCTAGCTGTGTTTTTGAACAAACTTGACCTACTTCGTCCCTAATAGGCGAGGAATTAGGTCAAAGTTTTTGCGAAAAAGGTGCTTTTTTGAACAAACTTGACCTACTTCGTCTCTTAGGAGAGAGGAATTAGGTCAAACTTCTGGCAAAAAGGTGTCTTTTTTGAAGAAATTTGCCTCTTAGGCGGCGAATTAGGTCAAAGGACCCCATTTAAACATGAATACACGAATGTGTGTGTGTGTGAGTGTGTGTGATTCTTTCATAAACATCTGCGTTAACAATACATTTCTTAAGTACATGCCTTTGTGCAAAGCTGTAAACGATCATTTGTGGTCCCAGCGACTTTCGAGTTACAGGATAGGATATCACACAAACCATTGGATGGTGCCCCAACGACCTTGGAGTTACGAGATAGGATAGGATAGAGCGTTATCAAAATTGAGTGTGAGTGTGTGTGTGTGTGTGTGAGTGTGGAGATGGAGGGGGAGAAAACAAGTGTGGGTGGGAGTGGTGGGGCTACAGAGAAAGTCTACGTTGTGTTAAGAGCGGGAATACAGCTGTAAGGAAGAGAGGAGAGCGCAGGTGGTCTTTTGGTCTAAAAAACAAACAACAAGCCCTTTCCTCTTTTCCTTTCCTAATCGATTAAGCAAAGCTGATTTTCCTTTTCTTCTTCTCCCACTTTCCTTCCTAATCGATACAAGGTCAGGGATCAGTATACAGACTTTCTGTAACCGTCAAAAGGCCGATTCCAGGAGTAGGCCTACTCAATGCTCGTGAAAATCTTGTAAGCGATATGATTTTGAACAAGACTGATCATTCAGCCCCACTATTTGTAGGCTACAATAATATCCCCGTGTTTTGTGGAATCAAGATTTCTTGACTTTACTCAAATGCTTTGCCCTGACGATGCTTTAGGGAGTTGTGACAAGCCCAAAGAGAAGCTGTGAGGCCCTGTCTGGGTTTGATTATTCAGCAACTCCCGAGTTGATTTCGCATGCAGTCTGGTTAAGTTGTTCGGTTTCCTGCTAATGCGAGGTTCTATGTTACACTATCGGGGCTAACGTGTCCAGCGTAAGGCTGCTAAGTAAATTAGGCTATTGTCCTCTATGCACAAACACACGCCACTCTTCGTACACATCGCGCGCTCGCGGCCTGTAATACAGATATTTGACAGTGTGACTCCTTCGGTTGGTTAGTGCTAGAGCCCCTTTAAAACTTATTTTCTCGGAACAAACTTTGTCAGGGGGAAGCACCTAAACCCCCCTCTCTCTCTCTCTCTCTCTCTCTCTCTCTCTCTCTCTCTCTCTCTCTCTCGTTCATAATGTATAATGTTTGCATGTGTGCCTGAAAGAAGGACTAATTGTAAGAATAAGCTACATGTAGCTATCCTTAAAGCATGTTTAATTGTAATAAACGTTTAAAGTCTAAAGTCTTTCTGTCTCTGAATCTATCTTTCTCTCTTTCTCACTCTCTCTCTCTCTCTCATTGTCCCTGTCTCTGTCTCTCTATGTCTGTCTTTTCTCTGTCTTTGCCTCTTTGTCTGTCTCTCTCTGTCTATCTTTTCTCTGTCTCTGCCTCTTTGTCTGTCTGTCTCTCTCCCTCTCTCTCTGTTTTTCACCTACTGTCCCCCCTCTCACCTTACCCGTGAGTGATTTGATTGAAGAAGTAGAACGTACTTTTAATACATCAGATTTAAAGAAGATTTTTCAAGAGGTTGCGTGTGAAAGTTTGTTTGAATATTTAAGAGTAACGGGCTTGTTTTTTAAGATTTGAACATTTAGGATAACGTTTCTCTGGTCCTGATTTAGCTGGGAAGAGTCCGCTGGACCTAAAGCAATAACCATGTAATGTAATGTAACCCGTTCTTAAAGGAGTCAGGTACCTGTCCTCAGCTAGCTGTGTTGACTGGAGCTGCGCTCTTTTGTTTGACATACGCAGTAATCGGTTTGGTTGTTGCTTAATCTTTCCGCCCGAAAAGGCAGACAGACACTAAACATTATCTGGTGCCCAAATCACTACGCTTGGGGCTGGGACTATAATTATATCTGTTCAGAAAATCCTGTGTGCGCCCCCAACACTATTGATGATCCAAAGCTACCTCACGTATCTCTCTGCACCATCGCCCAATCGCGGACATTCCTGGCAGACAAGATACATTTATTATGTAACTCGTCGCTCTCCGGACGCCGCCATGATGAATGCGGTTGCCAAGCAACAGACAGGATATTACGCAGCAGGCCCTAACACTAACGCCACCGCAGGGAATTGTGGGGAAGGCAAAGCGTAGCAGACGACAATTATCACTCAGGCTGAGAGTAGACATTTGGTTGTTGACTGCATTTTGTCTGTCCTGCATATTCATGACTCCCTGTCTCTCATATGTGACGTAATGTAGATGTGTATAAATATTCATTCATTTCAGTGATGCACAGATAAGGTAGGGGTTGAAGATCAGTCATTTTGAATAACATTCCCATTTAGAAGGGTGGGAGGAGGGAGATGGGGGTGGGGTGGGGATTGTTTTAATAAAACATTTGACATTCTGGAGATAAAAAAAATAATCAAATTGAAATACAGAAGTTGAAATGTGACAATTTTGTGAGCGAGATGGGGCTTGTTTTGGAGGATAAAAAATGACTGAACATTGAGGTTTAACGTCTACACCCACCATTGGCGATATGGCAGACGGGGTTAACCATCCCAGGCAACAAAGATAGTGATCTCAATCAGCACTGAACCACCACAGCAACCACACTGCTAAGAGGGACAGTGAACAATGGCTGCACTTGTTACCGTGCCCACCACCACATTCCAACCTGGCTCATCCTGGGCCAGGCAAAACAACACCAAGCAACGCAACTTATGACACGTGATAACAACAAAATGCTACGTACTCCGCCTTACTCAAATCCGGCAATTGAGCACCAAACTGGGATCAGTGCTGCAATTCCAGGTCCTCCTCAGTGCGAAACTGGCTGTGAGCACAGGCCATCTCATTGCTTCTATCAGCCTGATGGTGGTTTTTAGTGCACAGAAGGGGAGAATGTGATGTAGGTCCATGTTGCGAAGTGTGGGTGGGACCTGTCCTAGTCCAAATACAGGACATGACTGTTGTCTGCTTTGAAGTGGAACTTTCACACGATTACATTCGTTTTATGGTTGGAATAAAGATTCATTGATTTATATGTGGCTCAAGTGTGGGGTGATCTACCTGCAGTTATCTGGTTCTCCTTTGTTTACAGCCCACAGCTACATATGTCAAATGGTCTAGGCTTGCGGACATTCCTTATTTGATATATTGAAGGTGTGTAGTATGGGTCGCATTTTGACAGGATTACCTTCTGTCTCGCGATGTACTTCCAGCTGCTAGACTGTTACTTTAATTTGTTTACTTATTTTATTGTATCGTTCTTATGTAGTGCTTTTCCAGCTCAAAAGGTGCTCAAGGCGCGCCCTGGCTGACATCGGATCTATTTCAAGCTGTCCGGAGCCTCCTATGAAAACAACAAACACCTGCCCACCTGAAAAGACGACTCATATACTCACACTTGTATGAGTGACAGAGACCCCCGTTGGGGTGCCGGGGGTTTCTGTATAAATAGTATCCCCACTTTCTGGAAATTTAGTGCTTTAAATTCCCACTGTCGCTGTCTTTCTCATTTGCTCTTTCTCATTCCTGCTCTTTTCTATCAATCTGCTATACTATTGTCTTCTTCGCTAGACCAGTCTCCTACCTTTTTTCTTGAAAACTCTCCCGGGACAAGACTCCTTGTTTGTGTATGAGGTCTGTTGGATCAGCTTGGGAATATTGGACGCTTTCTGCCAGGTGGTCACTAGGGCTTCCTATGATGTTATTATTTAGCAATGTAGGCATTTTATATGTATGTGTTTTGTTGATAATTTATAATGATGTTAGTATTCTATTTTGTTTTTGTAAACGGAGGTTCAATAAGTTGGGGTGAAGCCTCAGCCGTCCCCTGCGTGGGATGTCTTTATTGTAAAGTGACTGGCTGGTGGAGAGCTTTCGATTTTACCACTAGGATTGTTTCAGCAGCTCTTTTATGCGGATCGGGGGTTGTCCGGTCCTGATTTGGCTCGGAAGAGTCCGCTGGACCTAAATAATAATGTAATGTAATGTAATGTAATGAGTGACAGATTTCTCTACCCCCTATCCCCCACCTCCCAGCCTCCTTAACCCCCTCCCTCACTCAAAGTTTCTATACAAATGTAATAACATTCCACTTGATCTTGAAACATACAAAAAATATTATTATTATTATTATTATTATTATTATTATTATTATTATTATTATTATTATTATTATTATTGTTGTTATTATTATTATTATTATTATTATTACTATTATTATTATTATTATTATTATTATTATTATTATTATTATTATTATTATTATTATTATTATTATTATTATTATTATTATTATTATTATTATTATATTTTTTTTAAAATTATTATTATTATTATTATTATTATTATTATTATTATTATTATTATTATCATCATCATCATCATCATCATCATCATCATCATCATCATTACTTTTAATTTAATTTTTTTAGGCAGTTTCGTTTTTGTCTGTAGTCAGCAAAATGGTTGGAAGCATGCACAAAGCTTCTACACAAATGGTCAGTCAGATGTTAGAATTGATTTCCTGACGGCGACCGCATATGACTACTTCCAAGTTATTGATTATCCCATCAAGAACCGATGAATGATGTATGCTTAGAGGGTGTAGAAGAAGAAGAAGAAGAAGATGAAGAAGAAGAAGAAGAAGAAGAAGAAGAAGAAGAAGAAGAAGAAGAAGAAGAAGAAGAAGAAGAAGGAGAAGAAGAAGAAGAAGAAGAAGAAGAAGAAGAAGAAGAAGAAGAAGAAGAAGAAGAAGGAGGAGAAGAAGAAGAAGGAGAAGAAGGAGGAGGAGAAGAAGGAGGAGAAGAAGAAGGAGAAGAAGGAGGAGGAGAAGAAGGAGAAGAAGGAGGAGAAGAAGAAGGAGAAGAAGGAGGAGAAGAAGAAGGAGAAGGAGAAGAAGGAGGAGGAGAAGAAGGAGAAGAAGGAGGAGAAGAAGAAGGAGAAGAAGGAGGAGAAGAAGAAGGAGAAGGAGAAGAAGAAGAAGGAGGAGAAGAAGAAGAAGGAGAAGAAGGAGAAGGAGAAGGAGAAGAAGAAGAAGAAGAAGAAGAAGAAGAAGAAGAAGAAGAAGAAGAAGAAGAAGAAGAAGAAGAAGAAGGAGAAGAAGAAGAAGAAGAAGAAGAAGAAGAAGAAGAAGGAGGAGAAGAAGAAGGAGAAGAAGGAGGAGGAGAAGAAGGAGGAGAAGAAGAAGGAGAAGGAGGGTGATAAATGCTCTTGCTCCAAGTTCGCTGACGACTCTGCCATCCTCGGCCTGATGTCCGATGCTGAGTCGGAGACGACATATCAGGCCACTGTCAACAAGTTCGCCGCCTGGTGCTCAGAGCACCACCTGCAGCTCAACGTCATCAAGACCAAAGAGTTAGTTGTGGACCCGAGAAGGGACGCTCCGCCTGTACAGCCTGTCATTATCGGGCAGGAGCAGGTGGAGATAGTGGAGTCCTTCCGCTACCTCGGCCTCATCCTCGACTCTGCACTCAACTTCAAGGAGCAAGTCACTTCTGTCCAGAGGAAGTGTCAGCAGAGGCTGTATGTGCTGCGCCGACTGCGGTCTCTCGAACTGGACCCCCAGCTGCTCCTCAACCTCTATCGCTCCATCATAGAGCCCCTTCTCACATACTGCAGTAGTATATACCACCCCTCCCTCTCTGTCACTGAAAGAAACAAGTTGATGAAAATTTCAAACACGGCCTCAAAGATCATTGGCCTCCCCGTCCCCCTCATCTCTGAGATAACAGACAAAGCCCTGCTCCGCAAGGCGCATGCGGTCTCTGCTGACAGCTCCCACCCATTGCACGCGGAGTTTGAACTGCTCCCCTCGGGCAGGCGGTATCGCTCCATCAAATGCAAGAAGGCAAAGTACTCTCGCAGCTTTGTTCCCATGGCGGTGGGTAGACTGAATGCTGCCTCTGGCTCCGGCTGGCGCATCGAATGTTAACACTGCCCCACTGCACGCTCTAGCTAGAGTCAACTATACAGTCAAGCAATTACAATATTATGTCTATGCTAATTAAATTGTCAATGTAATGTGCTGCTAACTTGCATAATTATATGTATATGCATATTTGTACGTGTGTGTGTATGTGTGTGTATTTGGGTGGGTGTGCGTGTATGTGTGTATATATGTGTATGTATATGTATGTATAGGTGTATTTGGGTGGGTATGTTTATATATGGGTGTGTGTGCGTGTATATGTGTGTATGTGTGTATGTGTGTATGTGTATATATATATATGTAGTATTAATACAATTTATTAACTTTGTCTCTTAGTTATGATAGCTGTACAAATTGAATAGTGTTATTTTAATTTGTGCTAAACTGTATTAGTGTATTAGTACACATGTGATATGGTTTTGTGGTTGTAAGTTATGATAGGATGACGATGAGTATGTGGTGGGCATATGTGTTTTTATACAGTGCGTATCCTGGTGGCAAAACAAATTTTCCTCTTTGATGGAATAAAGAATATATTGACTTGACTTGACTTGACTTGACTTGAAAGGAGAAGAAGAAGAAGGAGGAGAAGAAGAAGGAGAAGAAGGAGGAGAAGAAGAAGAAGAAGAAGGAGGAGAAGAAGAAGGAGAAAAAGGAGGAGGAGAAGAAGGAGAAGAAGAAGAAGGAGAAGAAGAAGGAGAAGAAGAAGAATGAGAAGAAGAAGACTGATGAAATGAGGAGGGAGAGGAAACAGACGAAGACGGCGGAGGAGAAAGAAGAAGGAAGAGGAGGAGGTGAAAAAAATAGGTAGGAGGCGAAGTCGAAAACTTGACCAGGATAATAGCGAAAGAAGAAGAAGAAGAAGAAGAAGAAGAAGAAGAAGAAGAAGAAGAAGAAGATGAAGAAGAAGAAGAAGAAGAAGAAGAAGAAGAAGAAGAAGATGATGATGATGATGATGATGATGATGATGATGATGATGATGATGATGATGATGATGATGATGATGATGATGATGAAATGTGAAAAGAGGAGAAAGAAAAGAATCTATCAAGGAAGGATGGAGAGACAAGCAAAGGGACAGATGACGAAGACGTGAAATTAGAACAAAAAAAAAAATACTGAAGAAAAACAAACAGATAGCGACTTGAGCACATTTTTGAGCTGGGAAGTGCGCTTTATAAAAACAATAACAACAACGATGTAATACGTTAAGCACAACAACAACAACAACAACGATGTAATACTGTACGTTAAGCACAAAAACAAAGCTGTACACAATTTTCCTTTTATTGTATTGATTTGTGTATGAGGATGGGTTACTGATAACTGCATCCATTGCAATGGACCGTTGTTGGCAAGCAGCCCAAATGATATGGGGGGAGTTTGTCCTTTGCTATAGCACATAATACTGCAGTATTATATTTATTTTCTATATGCTCACAAGATTCATACATTGGAGTCCCAAGGATGATATAGACACACACACAGACAGACAGAAGGACGCAGATAGATAGTTTTGGAGTATAATAGAATAAAGATTTTAGAGAAACACAGACAAACAATTATTTTGTATAGCGCTTTTGCAGTTCAAGAGTTGAGGAAGGCGCTGGCCCATACAGGATCTAACTCAAGCCGCTCAAGGCGCCCAGATGTGTTATCGCTGTAACTTGGTGAAATTATGTTGTATGTAATGTGAAAGTTGGACAATAAAGATGTATTGTTTTGGATTTGTGAATTGTATTGTATTGTATTGTACTATGCCGATAACAGCTAACGGAGAAAGAGTAAAGAGGGCTACAGAACATGAGATATCCCAATATTTTTTAAAATGTTGATTTTGAACCTGAATGAGAGGTTAAATGTGAGATGATCCTATTGGTTGTGATTCACACCCGCGCACATCCCAAACTTCGTGAAATCCCTTTTAAAGTAAGCTTACTGGCAGTACGCCCGCACGGATAACGACGGCAAGTAATATCCCAACGACAGAGCCTGATGGAATTACTCTAAACAAAATATTAAGAAATGAAATAAAATGAATGCACGTGTTGGCGCAACAATGGTGAGATGACGAATTATAAAAGCAAAATAATTTGGCCGGGTAATGTCTCATCCGGAACACGTTTGTTGTTTCAAGCCTGCCTCCAAAACACGACACAGCAATTTGCAAAGTACACAGAACATGCTTCGACCAAATGCTCTATCTCCTAGCACGCACGCCCTCACATAATTATAAGCACACATACACACACACACACACAAACACACACTCGCTCATTCATTCATACACATACAATGTTAACCCACAAAACTGCGCACGCAAACGGAAAGATGAGAGAGGATCGATCATCAATCAGCTGGCTGGATTGAGTCATCGATGCAATTTTTTTTGGGGGGAGGAGGGAGGAGGAGACCTTGCTTATGGGTGGGTGGGGGTAGGGCGGTGGCGAGAAGGCGGGGGATGGTGCGTTATGTGCGTATGTGAGTGGGTATTCAGTTGCGTACGCGCAATAATCGGAAAAAAAGAATAAACAATAAGCTATGGGAAGTTTCCTTGCGTGAAGAGTGCAAGGTGGAACGGGAATGTGGAGGGGATTGGGGTGGTTTGTTGGGTGTATGTGTAGGTTGCTGTTTGACAATAACAACGATGAATTATTCCTATCGGGCTTACGAAGGACAAAGCTTTATGGGAACTGACATGCATGTGTTCTAAAACGCGCCTGACATTTTTGTTGGGTGTGCATAACGGTGAGGAAAAAGAATCACCAAAGAGCTCTTTGAATTTTACCTTTTAAAACAATGGTCTAGGTGGTCGTCGACGTTCGCCGCCTGTTTGTCTAAGCAAGTATTCTTCAGAATCGTTAGACTTGTGGGGGGAGGGTGGGGGGTGGTGGACCAGGGCTCTAGACATACGATCCTTTTCCCTTGCAAGTCGGCCAATGAATGCTTGGTCAGGGAGCACGGCCTAGTGGGAATTAGCTGTGCCAGAGTTCGATCCTTGTAGAGTTAGCGTGTCAGCATAGGAATCAGCTGTGATGGAAATTACGTTCAACAACGTGGGCTCCAATAGCAATGAGCTCTATCTGACGATCCTGATTCACGCGTCCATACGTTATTCTTTGTAAAGAAGGATAGCTTTGTTGGTCTCTCAAGACGATAGCTGTAAAGGTCCAGAGTCTTTATCTGTCTGTCTGTCGTTTGTCACTCTGTCTCTCTCTTTATCCCTCTCTCTCTCTCACTCTCGCGCGCGCTCGCGGAAGACAGACAAGTAGAGTACTTACACTACAGCAATAGTAACATAGACCCGGGGTGCGAATAAATCAATAAGGAAAGTTGGTAAAGGAGAGATAGTGTCGTGTTTTGACACCACCCCACCTCCACTCACACCCGCCCCTCCCTCCTTCCTTTCACTGTTTGTCTTCTTGGACACTACCCCACCTCAACCCTTCCCCTTCCCCCCCCTCTCTCTGGTTGAATTTCGCTGAAAAAAATTCGTGGCTATATTTCCCTAAGATTTACATGTATTTAATATACAGATTTAATACATTACATCCTATTTCTCCCTTCCACCATCTTTATTTGTTTCATTATTTCGTTCATTCTTTTTTCTTTTTTCATTTTTTCTTTCATTATTAAGTTGTTCTTTCTTTCTTTCTCCCATTCTCTACCTCTGTCTCCCCGTTCCCTGTTATTTCCTTCTATTCGTTGATTTTACCCCCCCCCCACCCCCTACACGCTTAATGTTTTTCGTACTTTGGTTCTTTTTTCCTTCCATATTCCTTATTTCTTTCTTCCTATCCTCTTCCGCTATCTCCCCGTCCTTCTTTTCCAACCTTTGCATCAATAAATAACGAAGAGACAAATTGTACTGTGGACTGTGATAGTGTCAACAAATCGATAACAGCAGTAAGCAACAAAAAAGAAAGAAATAAACAAAATAAATGCACCAAAGAGGAAAATAGTTCACAAAATCTCCGGTGAAATGCTTCGAACACAATTGGAAATATTTATTGGAAACATTGTCAGTATCTAGTCAGCAAAGTGTGGAAATATTTATTGGAAACATTATCAGTATGTAGTCAGCAAAGTGTGGACATATTTATTGGAAACATTGTCAGTATGTAGTCAGCAAAGTGTGGAAATATTTATTGGGAACATTATCAGTATGTAGTCAGCAAAGTGTGGAAATATTTATTGGGAACATTATCAGTATGTAGTCAGCAAAGTGTGGAAATGTTTATTGGGAACATTATCAGTATGTAGTCAGCAAAGTGTGGAAATGTTTATTGGGAACATTATCAGTATGTAGTCAGCAAAGTGTGGAAATATTTATTGGGAACATTATCAGTATGTAGTCAGCAAAGTGTGGAAATATTTATTGGGAACATTATCAGTATGTAGTCAGCAAAGTGTGGAAATATTTATTGGGAACATTATCAGTATGTAGTCAGCAAAGTGTGGAAATATTTATTGGAAACATTATCAGTATGTAGTCAGCAAAGTGTGGAAATATTTATTGGGAACATTATCAGTATGTAGTCAGCAAAGTGTGAAAATATTTATTGGGAACATTATCAGTATGTAGTCAGCAAAGTGTGGAAATATTTATTGGGAACATTATCAGTATGTAGTCAGCAAAGTGTGGAAATATTTATTGGGAACATTATCAGTATGTAGTCAGCAAAGTGTGGAAATATTTATTGGAAACATTGTCAGTATGTAGTCAGCAAAGTGTGGAAATATTAGAAACATTGTCAGTATGTAGTCAGCAAAGTGTGGAAATATTGGAAACATTATCAGTATGTAGTCAGCAAAGTGTGGAAATATTGGAAACATTATCAGTATGTAGTCAGCAAAGTGTGGAAATATTTACTGGAAACATTATCAGTATGTAGTCAGCAAAGTGTGGAAGGAAGGGTGACGAGGGAGTGAAGGGGAAGGAGAGAGTGGGGCATGACATAACAGACCAAGACGGAAGGAAGAGATGGAGAGCGGGTTCAGGGGGGGGGGATGGGGTGTATGTGGTGTAGTGCGGTAAGTTGGAATTGAAGCAAAGGAACGATAGAGAAATTAGCTTTACTAATTTCTATAGAGTTGCCCCCGACCTCTTGGTACAAAGCATACACACTTGTGTGTTCGCACGTGCGCGCGTTTGTTCGTGCGCTTTGAGAGCGCACGCGCGTGAATGTGTGTGTGTTTGTGTGACCACCTCCCTCTGCAATCATATCCTTCGGCCAGGAGATATTTAGGTGCTTTACATGTTTTCAATCATTCACACAGGCACACACACGCACGCACGCACGCACGCATGCACGCACACTCTTACGGACCTCTTTTTTCCTAAACACGGAGAAGGGCTGAAATAAAATCCAGCTGGCTCCACACTTCATTCAGCATGTTTGTTGAAGACCCATCTTTCACACAGTAACCCTAACTGGCCTAACTCTTCCCTGAGAGCTGTAGCTAACTTTCCACTGCTTGTCTGGCTCATCGTTAGACCATGTCCTTTCGAGTCGTGCTAGCTCAGTGGTCCTTTGTCCGGAACTGTACACAATCTTGCAGCAAGTGCGTAGGCCTACATATTCTATCCTAGATCCGGGCACTCTGGTACTGTTATGTTTTGTAGTGGTCGGCGCCCGGAGCAATTGTTTGAGGAGGAAAGGCGCTATATTAAAATGACATGATCTTTTGTAGATACATCGTTAAGCTGTGTACAAGACGATGAGTTTGGTATCAGTTCACTCATCTGTTATACTCAGATGTGCTCCTTCGGATGAGAGTATAAACCGAGGTCTAGCCCCTGCGCGTATGCATTCTAACGCACGGACGTGGAACATCCTGACGCTGATGTCTAAGACGTGTGAGTGCCGACTACACAAATACACCCAGCACGCATTAATGTCCCTTCCCCTCCAACCCCGCTTGCCCAGTATGGTGCTTAGTTGTCTGTGGCGTCAGAGGAGGCGCGTAAAACAGCAAGTGGGCGTTTCGGGCGGCTTGAGTTAGATCCTGTGTCGGCCAGCGCCTTGAGCAGCTGTTGAGCTGGAAAAGAGCTATATAAGAACGGTAATTGAAAAGAAATGCTGTATCTCTCCCTAACCCATCCTCCTCTACATCACCATTTCTCTTTCTTCACTTTTTGTGCTCTCAAAATAAGCCCAAGTCCTTCCAGTGCCGTCAACTTCGGCCCTCAGTGTCCATCAAATGTATTTAGTTCAGGTTGACAGTAGGATTTTGTTCGGCACTGTTGTGTGTCCTAGTCCGTGCCAGCCCAGCTAACATTGCTAGCCTTTCAGTAATTATTAAACTGGGTCCAAGCGGTCTTATATTTGCAAGTGGGGTGGGGGTTAGAGAGCAATTTGTTTTAGCGTGTGTGTGTGTGTGTGTGTGTGTTTATATATGTGTGTGTGTATGTGTGCTAGGGTTTGTCCACCTTGAGCCGTTGTTTTGAGGTGGTGGTAAGTGCACCATATCAGTTTGACATTTGAACTCCAGGGTTGTTTGTTGCTATCGGTGGCAACCCAAGATAACCCTACTCTTCATTCATTATGCACATACAATTGAAAATTTCCACATTGATACGTCGTCGTACACTGTGCATGTTAATAACCCATAGGTCAATCGTCATCATCATCATCGTTGTCATCATCATCATCATCATCTTCATCATCATCATCAATCATCTTCATCATCATCAGCAACAACAATGGCAGCAGCATCGTCGTCATCATTATCATCGGCAGCAGCAGAAGCAATAGCAGCAACAACAAACAGCAGCAACAGCAACAGCATCGTCGTCATCGTCATCATCATCATCATAGAACATTGCATTAGCGCGAACATGACATCCTCCCCCTTCTTCACTTCCCATCTCACCCCTATCCTCGCGCCCTTTAGCTGTTCTGCGTGTCACCGATTTCCCCATTAGCCTTTTACCCATCATCATCATCATCATCATCATCATCATCATCATCATCATCATCATCATCATCATCATCATCATCGTCGTCGTCGTCGTCGTCGTCGTCATCGACAAAGTCAGCATCACCAGTTACGATCTCTTCGCCTTCGCCAGCTGCCTGCCTCTCTGTCTCTCTGCGTCTCTTTCCTGTCTCTCTGTTGTTTTTATGGGTGCTGAAAGTTGCGGAAGCAATGAAAGATGTATGGTCTATGTCCCTGCTTTTGTTTGAACTTTGAAGCTCAGCGCGTAGGCATTCCTCATTATGGGTTTTTGTCACGCCACTACTCTTTTACTGTGGATGTTGTATGTGTTCTTGCTGTAGGTTATGGTGTGTGTGTATGTGTGTGGGGGAGGGTGAGGTGGTGGTGGGTGGGTGAGTGTATGTGTGGGTGTGTGGGTGGTGATGGTGGTGGTGGAGGTGTGCGTGCGTGCGTGACTTGGGTGTGTGTGTGTGTTTGATGACGATGCTCTTTGCTAATGTCCTTCCATAAGAAACTTCTCCTTTGATCATTCAACCGCTGTTCTATGGGTTTTTTCCCTTTCTTGGTGAGGGCCGGATTATAATAGCGATTGGGGAGTGGGGTCCTAGGAAGCACGGTACCCCCGTACCACCTCGGGCAAAAAAAAAAAATAAAAAAATTAATAAAATACATTAAACACCCACACACGCACACACGTTTCCCTTCTCCCCACCCCCCCCCCTCACCACACACATACATTCAATGGCATTATAGCAGTGACGTCATACTCTGTATTATTTGGATTGGAAAAGCTTAGCGTAGTTTTGGTACCCGGTTGACCAGTGATGTAGGCTTGCTAGGACTGACATTGACCAGTGATGTAGGCTTGCTAGGACTGACATTGACCAGTGATGTAGGCTTGCTAGGACTGACATTGACCAGTGATGTAGGCTTGCTAGGACTGACATTGATCAGTGATGGAGGCTTGCTAGGACTGACATTGACCAGTGATGTAGGCTTGCTAGGACTGACATTGACCAGTGATGTAGGCTTGCTAGGACTGACATTGACCAGTGATGTAGGCTTGCTAGGACTGACATTGACCAGTGATGTAGGCTTGCTAGGACTGACATTGATCAGTGATGGAGGCTTGCTAGGACTGACATTGACCAGTGATGGAGGCTTGCTAGGACTGACATTGACCAGTGATGTAGACTTGCTAGGATTGACATTGACCAGTAATGTAGGCTTGCTAGGACTGACATTGACCAGTGATGTAGGCTTGCTAGGACTGACATTGACCGGTGATGTAGGCTTGCTAGGACTGACATTGACCAGTAATGTAGGCTTGCTAGGACTGACATTGACCAGTGATGTAGGCTTGCTAGGACTGACATTGATCAGTGATGGAGGCTTGCTAGGACTGACATTGACCAGTGATGTAGGCTTGCTAGGACTGACATTGACCAGTAATGTAGGCTTGCTAGGACTGACATTGACCAGTGATGTAGGCTTGCTAGGACTGACATTGATCAGTGATGGAGGCTTGCTAGGACTGACATTGACCAGTGATGGAGGCTTGCTAGGACTGACATTGACCAGTGATGTAGGCTTGCTAGGACTGACATTGACCAGTGATGTAGGCTTGCTAGGACTGACATTGACCAGTGATGGAGGCTTGCTAGGACTGACATTGACCAGTGATGGAGGCTTGCTATGACTGACATTGACCAGTGATGGAGGCTTGCTATGACTGCTTGCTATGACTGACATTGACCAGTGATGGAGGCTTGCTAGGACTGACATTGACCAGTGATGGAGGCTTGCTATGACTGACATTGACCAGTGATGGAGGCTTGCTATGACTGCTTGCTATGACTGACATTGACCAGTGATGGAGGCTTGCTAGGACTGACATTGACCAGTGATGTAGGCTTGCTAGGACTGACATTGACCAGTGATGGAGGCTTGCTATGACTGCTTGCTATGACTGACATTGACCAGTGATGTAGGCTTGCTATGACTGACATTGACCAGTGATGGAGGCTTGCTATGACTGACATTGACCAGTGATGTAGGCTTTCTATGACTGACATTGACCAGTGATGTAGGCTTGCTATGACTGACATTGACCAGTGATGTAGGCTTGCTATGACTGACATTGACCAGTGATGGAGGCTTGCTATGACTGACATTGACCAGTGATGGAGGCTTGCTATGACTGCTTGCTATGACTGACATTGACCAGTGATGGAGGCTTGCCATGACTGCTTGCTATGATTGACATTGACCAGTGATGTAGGCTTGCTAGGACTGACATTGACCAGTGATGTAGGCTTGCTAGGACTGACATTGACCAGTGATGGAGGCTTGCTATGACTGACATTGACTAGTGATGTAGGCTTGCTAGGACTGACATTGACCAGTGATGTAGACTTGCTAGGACTGACATTGACCAGTGATGTAGGCTTGCTAGGACTGACATTGAACAGTGATGTAGGCTTGCTAGGACTGACATTGACCAGTGATGTAAGCTTGCTAGGACTGACATTGACCAGTGATGTAGGCTTGCTAGGACTGACATTGACCAGTGACATTGACCAGTGATGTAGGAGGCTTGCTAGGACTGACATTGACCAGTGATGTAGGCTTGCTAGGACTGACATTGACCAGTGATGTAGGCTTGCTAGGACTGACATTGACCAGTGATGTAGGCTTGCTAGGACTGACATTGAATAGTGATGTAGGCTTGCTAGGACTGACATTGACCAGTGATGTAGGCTTGCTAGGACTGACATTGACCAGTGATGTAGGCTTGCTAGGACTGACATTGACCAGTGATGTAGGCTTGCTAGGACTGACATTGATCAGTGATGTAGGCTTGCTAGGACTGACATTGATCAGTGATGTAGGCTTGCTAGGACTGACATTGACCAGTGATGTAGGCTTGCTAGGACTGACATTGACCAGTGATGTAGGCTTGCTAGGACTGACATTGACCAGTGACGTAGGCTTGCTAGGACTGACATTGACCAGTGATGTAGGCTTGCTAGGACTGACATTGACCAGTGATGTAGGCTTGCTAGGACTGACATTGACTAGAGATGTAGGCTTGCTAGGACTGACATTGACCAGTGATGTAGGCTTGCTAGGACTGACATTGACCAGTGATGTAGGCTTGCTAGGACTGACATTGACCAGTGATGTAGGCTTGCTAGGACTGACATTAACCAGTAATGTAGGCTTGCTAGGACTGACATTGACCAGTGATGTAGGCTTGCTAGGACTGACATTGACCAGTGATGTAGGCTTGCTAGGACTGACATTGACCAGTGATGTAGGCTTGCTAGGACTGACATTGATCAGTGATGTAGGCTTGCTAGGACTGACATTGATCAGTGATGTAGGCTTGCTAGGACTGACATTGACCAGTGATGTAGGCTTCCTAGGACTGACATTGACCAGTGACATTGACCAGTGATGTAGGCTTCCTAGAATTGACATTGACCAGTGATGTAGGCTTACTAGGACTGACATTGACCTGTGATGTAGACTTGCTAGGACTGACATTGACCAGTGATTTAGGCTTGCTAGGACTGACATTGACCAGTGATTTAGGCTTGCTATGACTTGACTGACTTTGACCAGTGATGTAGGCTTGCTAGGACTGACATTGACCAATGATGTAGGCTTGCTAGGACTGACATTGACCAGTGATGTAGGCTTGCTAGGACTGACATTGACCAGTGATGTAGGCTTGCTAGGACTGACATTGACCAGTGATGTAGGCTTGCTAGGACTGACATTGACCAGTGATGTAGGCTTGCTAGGACTGACATTGACCAGTGATGTAGGCTTGCTAGGACTGACATTGACCAGTGATGTAGGCTTGCTAGGACTGACATTGACCAGTGATGTAGGCTTGCTAGGACTGACATTGAACAGTGATGTAGGCTTGCTAGGATTGACATTGACCTGTGATGTAGGCTTGCTAGGACTGACATTGATCAGTGATGTAGGCTTGCTAGGACTGAAATTGACCAGTGATGTAGGCTTGCTAGGACTGACATTGACCAGTGATGTAGGCTTGCTAGGACTGACATTGATCAGTGATGTAGGCTTGCTAGGACTGACATTGAACAGTGATGTAGGCTTGCTAGGACTGACATTGACCTGTGATGTAGGCTTGCTAGGACTGACATTGACCAGTGATTTAGGCTTGCTAGGATTGACATTGATCAGTGATGTAGGCTTGCTAGGACTGACATTGACCAGTGATTTAGGCTTGCTAGGACTGACATTGACCAGTGATGTAGGCTTGCTAGGACTGACATTGACCAGTGATTTAGGCTTGCTAGGACTGACATTGACCAGTGATGTAGGCTTGCTAGGACTGACATTGACCAGTGATGTAGACTTTCTAGGACTGACATTGACCAGTGATGTAGGCTTGCTAGGACTGACATTGACCAGTGATGGAGGCTTGCTAGGACTGACATTGACCAGTGATGTAGGCTTGCTAGGACTGACATTGACCAGTGATGTAGGCTTGCTAGGACTGACATTGACCAGTGATGTAGACTTGCTAGGACTGACATTGACCAGTGATGTAGGCTTGCTAGGACTGACATTGACCAGTGATGTAGGCTTGCTAGGACTGACCTTGACCAGTGAAGTAAACTTTCTAGGACTGACATTGACCAGTGATGTAGGCTTGCTAGGACTGACATTGACCAGTGATGTAGGCTTGCTAGGACTGACATTGACCAGTGAGGTAGGCTTGCTAGGACTGACATTGACCAGTGATGTAGGCTTGCTAGGACTGACTTTGACCAGTGATGAAGGCTTGCTATTTCTGACATTGACCAGTGATGGAGGCTTGCTAGGACTGACATTGACCAGTGATGTAGGCTTGCTAGGACTGACATTGACCAGTGATATAGGCTTGCTAGGACTGACATTGACCAGTGAGATAGGCTTACTAGGACTGACATTGACCAGTGATGTAGGCTTGCTAGGACTGACATTGACCAGTGATGTAGGCTTGCTAGGACTGACATTGACCAGTGATGTAGACTTGCTAGGACTGACATTGACCAGTGATGTAGGCTTGCTAGGACTGACATTGACCAGTGATGAAGGCTTGCTATGGCTGACATTGACCAGTGATGTAGGCTTGCTATGACTGACATAGCCCTTTTACTTTCTGAGGACGCAATCTTATATCACCGTTGACAATGCCCGCTTCCATCCCATTGTATTTGATTATACCTCTTTGCGTTCACGGCGGGTGTGATAAAGACCGACGTTTTGGCGTGAATTGACAAAATGCAAAAATGATCGTAGATCTATTAATCGTTTGTCCATTTTTTTTTGTTTTTGAGAGCAAATTGAAGCAGAATGTGGAGTTGTCTTGATTTTCCAATGCACACATCTGTATGCCCACCAGTATTTTTTTGGTAAAAATCAGGGTCTTCTGGCAGTCTACTAGATGCGGGATTTTTCCAGGTCGGCACTCGGAATCGTGAGCGGCAGCTGGGATGAAAGCAAAGATGAGCCTCATCACAAAAAAGTGTAACTGTAGATTATAGTCACACGACACCGAAGCGTATAGGCGACTACTGGTCACATTATTCTGACACCAGCGAACCAGTAACTTGATGGTAAGGGGAAAATAATATGGCCACACATTGGCCAATCCGGGATTCGAACCAGGTACCTTTCGGTTACTAGTAAGACGCTCTACCAACTGAGCTACCCGGCCCCTCTAAACCTCATCACAAGGTTCTATTCTTATTATATAGCTGTGTAGTGCAGGATTCTTGTGCAAAGATTGAACAAGAAAGAAGGTAGGAGCCTGTTGTACGAAGTAGCCAAGAGACACTGCGTCACAAAATGCCCCTAAAGTGACGTTCACGACGTTCGAATTTAGGACCTTCATCAAACGAAGCGTCGCGGTCGGAAACTTGGCGGCTCAGATATTTGCTGCTTAGACGGGAAATTAGTCCATCTCTCTCTCCATTTGTCCACCTCCTTTTCTGTTTGTCTCTCTGTCTGTCTCTCTATATGTGACACTTGTCTGTGAATATGCAGTTTGATGTGTGTCTTTGTAATGCTGATGAATCTAATTGAATTTGAGATGGCGTGAACGCAATGTGTTCTTTTTCTGTTGCATGTGCTGACCTTGCTGCGCCAAAACAGGTAAGTGTGTAGTTTCCCTTATTGATACCTTGGTCACTCGACCTTTGACCTCCATCCAAGTTCTCACTCTCTGCTTTCTAATCATGTCTGTTGTTAGCTATGCGGGTCACAAGTTCACGTCATATATAATGCTGATTGAATAGCCTATCCTATCCTATCCTATCCCGCAACTTAAAGGTTGTTGGGGCACCACAGATGATCGTTTAACCAGCGTACTCCATCTTTCCCTGTCCTCAGCAACCCTGATTGTTTCGCTCAGTGTCAAACCAGTCCATTCTCGAATGTTGTCCTCCCACCTATTTTTCGGTCTCCCTCTTCTTCTACCTCCTTGCACTGTGCCATGCAGGATAGTCTTTGTAAGACCTGATGAGCTGGTGACGTGGCCATACCATCGGAGTTTCCGTTTTTTCACCACTGTGAGCAGGTCATTGTGTTGTCCAATGGCTTGTGTGATGGTCTGTCGGACTTCGTCGTTGGTGATGTGCTGGGTATAGGAAATGCCCAGAAGTCTTCTGTAGCAACTCATCTCCATGCTTTGTATTCTTCGTTGTAGATCTGCTGTGAGGGTCCATGTTGTTTCGCAAGCGTATAGGAAGATGGAGATGACAAGGGAGCGCAGAAGTCTTATCTTGGAATGAAGACTGATGGTCCTGTCTTTCCAAATTGGCTTCAACCTCGCCAGGGCATCAGTTGTTTGTGCGATCCTGGAGAGGACTTCCTGTCGGGACCCATTGTCTGATACAATGGCTCCTAAATATTTGAATCTATGCACTGTGTTGAAGGATTGGCCTTGGACTTTGATGTCCATGTTGATGCCATTGGTGTTGTTGGTCATCATTTTGGTCTTCTCTGTACTTATTTCCATTCCATAGGCTCTGGAGGTGGTGTCAAGCCTCTGTACCAGCTGTTCAAGTTCTTGTTCCTCTCCAGCCAATCCATCAATGTCATCCGCAAAACGAAGGTTGGAGATTGCTCTTCCCCCTATGCTGACTGTGCCTTCGTGATCTGCAAGGGCATCTGACATGATGCGCTCTAGGAAGATGTTGAAAAGTGTTGGAGAGAGTAGGCATCCCTGAAGCACACTGATTGTTGTTTTGAACCAGTTTCCGATGGCGATGTTGTGGAGACTGCACTGGTAGCCTTGTCATACAAGCTTTTGATGACTTTAATAATTTTAGGGCTGATGTTGTACACTCTCATGGTTGCCCACAGAGCTGCATGCCACACTCGGTCAAACGCCTTTTTGAAGTCTACGAACACATGATATAGATGTTGTTGGTGCTGTAGGTATTTCTCGCAGATTATTCTGAGGTTGAAAATCCGTTCAGTGGTACTTCGCCCTGCCATGAATCCTGCTTGTTCTTCAGCTATTATTTGTTCAGCTTGAAGTTTCAACCTGTTGAGTATTATTTTCAGGAGGACCTTGCTGGGATGGCTGTTGAGGCTTAGGCCACTCCCCACTGTGCCAGATCTTGTTGCAGATAAAAATTGATTGAATAGCAGCATGGAAAATACTACTACTACTACTACTACTACTACTACTACTACTACTACTACTACTACTACTACTACTACTACTACTACTAACAATAATAACAACAACAACAACAACAACAATAATAATAATAATAATAATAATAATAATAATAATAATAATAATAATAATAATAACAATAATAATGACAATAATAATGGATTATACACTCGCCTCATTCCTAAATGAGATACAAAAATCGGTAATCTGTAATCATTACAAGGTAACAAACACACACGCATCATTACAAGGTAACAAACACACACGCATCATTACAAGGTAACAAACACACACGCATCATTACAAGGTAACAAACACATACGCATCATTACAAGGTAACAAACACACACGCATCATTACAAGGCAACCAACACACACGCATCATTACAAGGTAACAAACACACACGCGTCATTACAAGGTAACAAACACACACGCGTCATTACAAGGTAACAAACACACACGCGTCATTACAATGTAACAAACACACACTCGTCATTACAAGGTAACAAACACACACGCGTCATTACAAGGTAACAAACACACACGCATCATTACAAGGTAACAAACACACACGCATCATTACAAGGTAACAAACACACACGCATCATTACAAGGTAACAAACACACACGCATCATTACAAGGTAACAAACACACACGCATCATTACAAGGTAACAAACACACACGCATCATTACAAGGTAACAAACACACACGCATCATTACAAGGTAACAAACACACACGCATCATTACAAGGTAACAAACACACACGCATCATTACAAGGTAACAAACACACACGCATCATTACAAGGTAACAAACACACACGCATCATTACAAGGTAACAAACACACGCAACATTACAAGGTAACAAACACACACGCATCTTTACAAGGTAACAAACACACACGCATCTTTACAAGGTAACAAACACACACGCATCATTACAAGGTAACAAGCACACACGCATCATTACAAGGTAACAAACACACACGCATCATTACAAGGTAACAAACACACACGCATCATTACAAGGTAACAAACACACACGCATCATTACAAGGTAACAAACACACACGCATCATTACAAGGGAACAAACACACACGCGTCATTACAAGGTAACAAACACACACGCATCATTACAAGGTAACAAACACACACGCATCATTACAAGGTAACAAACACACACGCATCTTTACAAGGTAACAAACACACACGCATCTTTACAAGGTAACAAACACACACGCATCATTACAAGGTAACAAACACACACGCATCATTACAAGGTAACAAACACACATGCATCATTACAAGGTAACAAAGACACATGCATCATTACAAGGTAACAAACACACAAGCCTAATAATAATTTGTACATAAACGCTGATATCACATTTCAGGAAGTGAAAAATGCCGTTTTAAAATTAGGTAGGAAGAAATCCGCTGTGGGTCTTGATGGTATTTCTTATAACATATTAGCACATTTACCTGAACAATGGTTACATTTCTTCCATGAAATCATTAATTTATGTTGGGTAACGGGTGTTATGCCAGATCAGTGGAAATCATCCTTAATCATTCCAATTCTTAAATCTGGCAAACCCAGAACAGTTACTTCTAGCTACAGACCCATAGCCTTCACTTCACATTCTTGTAAGATCATGGAAAAGGTGGTATTAGACAGATTGACCTATTATTGCTCAAAAAATAAAATTATTCCTGTAAACCAGGCTGCTTTTCAAAGAGGTCGATCCACAACAGATCACTTGGTTAAACTTACGACACATATTAAGCAGCAGTTTGCTAAGAGAAAGGGTGTTTTGGCTACATTTTTTGATATTACCCGTGCGTATGATCGAGTCTGGCATGCTCGTTTACTGTATAAGCTAAAAAATATTGGATTATCTGGTAACTTGTATACATACATACACACATTCCTAAGCAATAGAAACATTACAGTTAAAGTAGGTAACTCATATTCTTCTACTTACAGTATAGACATGGGGATACCACAAGGCTCAATAATTTCTCCTATGCTGTTCAATATTTTAATATATGACTTGCCCAAAACTATTAGTAACAGAGTGACCTTGGCTCAGTATGCTGATGACATTGCTATCTGGATGAATGTAAATTTAAAACAGAATACTTCTCTTTTCGAAATAAAATATATATCTCATGTATACCAAACAGAAGTTAATAAAATAGCCATATTTATGAACCAAAATGGCTTAGATTTATCTAAAGAAAAAACAAACATGATTCTTTTTAATAATTGTAGAGAACCAAGAATGCTACCAAAAATTGTTATAGATAATGACGAAATAAAGTATGTCGATGAAGTTAAATTCCTTGGTGTATATCTAACTAAAAAATTAAAATGGAAGAGACATATTGAATACATTTGTCAGAAGGCAGTAAAAAGCTATAATTTACTAAAAATAATAAGCCGAAAGGCCTGGGACAAGATACCAAAACCCTCATACATATAGCTTTAGCCTTAGTCAGATCTAAACTAACATATGGACAGGAAGTCTTTTTCTCTGCTCCTAAAACTTATCTTAGCAGATTGCAAAGTCTAGACAGCAAGTCCATAAAATTAGCGTTAGGTGTACCAATACATACACAAACACTTAAAGCTTATAAGTTAGCAGGAGTCATATCCATTGAAGAATGGAGAAAAATTTCCTGTGCAAAATATATTGTACGAGCTGCATCTGTATATAATAATAATGATGATGAGATACATTTTAGGTCTGATCTGATTTTTTCAAAACGTGCACAGAAAATACCATTCTTAGAATCAATAGCAACATTTACAAAAGATCTAATTGATGATTTATCTAATGACATAAAATCTTTTTCTAAAAATATTATTTCTCCAACACCTCTGTGGGAGCTTAAAAATGCTCATTTTGACATACATTATAGTTTGGAAAATAAGAATGAAAATGCTAATTTATTATCAAGTGATGTTCGTTGTCATTTGGAGAAAAATTATTCCCAACACCTTCATATCTATACTGATGGATCGGTTTTAGAGACAGGGGAAGCTGGAGCAGCCTATGTAATTCCAGCTCTAAAATTGCAAAAATCTTTCTCTTTGAGTATAAATACTTCTATTTTTGCGTGTGAACTTATCGCAATCCTTATGGCATTAACTAAAATTTCAGATCTTTGCTTAAATGCATTTCAAGTTGTTGTTTGTGTTGATTCGATGTCAGTTTTAGATGCTTTACAATCTTATGGCCATACTGAACGGCATGAAATTATTTTAGAAATTCAACATTTAGTCCACAATCTCATTATTAATGGTACAAATGTAAGCTTCTGTTGGCTACCTTCACATTGTGGTTTTTTGTTTAATGATAGTGCGGACAAAGCAGCAAAGAATGGAGCTAAAAATATCAATGCTCAGAGTATTCAACTCATAAAATCCCCTAAGGAAATTAAACGTATGATTGAAGAGAGGTCAATGAAACATGTTGTATTTGATACACATTTTGCTGTAGACTGTAGACTTTCGAGAACAGTTTTTACTATGGCTAACAGAATAATGTTGAATGCCATAAACACAAAGTATTGTCCAGATGTCCATTGTGTATGCAATGAGACTTTTTCATTATATCATTTACTTTTTGGCTGCCGTCATTTTCGGCCTATACTAACTGTGCATCTGCATGACATAAGAACATTAGATGAGATTAATTTTCATCAAAGTGTATTGTTAGCAAAGCTCTTGATGGATTCTCCTGTGGCTAGATTTGTGTAAATAATTTTTTTTTTCTTCCCCCTCCCTCACCCCCCGTCTTATCATCTTTGGTGGAAAAGACGTAAATAAAACAACCAACCAACCAACCAAACACACATGCATCATTACAAGGTAACAAACACACATGCATCATTCAAACTTGTGGTGAAAAGGCAAGTCGCTAACGGAAGATCACATTTGTACATTGATTGACTGCATCCAATGGCATTATTGAAGAGAGGAAGGAAACCGGAGTACCATTTGAATCCCCCTCGATGAACTGATAATACAACACAACAGAATGGTTCAGCTGAGCAAGGGGAAAAAAGCCTTGAACATGAAGAGACATTCATTTCGTGTGAAGCGCAGGCTGTATCGCTCACTAAACCGGAACCGACAGCCATATTTTTACCATAACTCAAACCTGGTTCACTGAGGTCAACGCCCTTCCATTTTCTTCACAATTGCAAGTACATTCTTTTAGGCCGGTCTGGAAGCACTTGCTAAGTTCTTGTAGAACCCGTCTTTCCGGTCGCTCTAACAATCAGTTTCCTGAATTTAAATCTGCATATGAAGAATTATGTCTATGTTGCTGTCATCGAAAGCTCTGGTCTAGACGCAACTCTAGACGCAATTCTTGTTTTTTTAAACTACTCTTAAGGTCTTCTAAAACACACAAACACACACTCACACACGCACGCACACACACTCACACACAAAATGTGGAAATATTTAGGAGAAATTTACTCGATGCACATGTTTTACTTGTATTGGCCAACGTAGCAAGAAATAATGTAGGATGGTGGGCCTCGGATGGTACTACGCCAGTGGACTTACTGTACCAGGTTGTGTCTGTCCCCTGAGTCCACTAGACATGTTTTATTCATCCTGGTTTCCGCAAATCCCTGTCAGTCACCATTCATTTCTCTTCCGTAACGAACGACAACTCGCGCCCCCACCTCGCGCCCCCTCCCTCAGTGACAAGCAACAGTTATTGTTGCTTGAAACGCAGGCTCCATGTTTATGAATGATAATGAGGAAAGGTATGAAGAGAAGAAGGTGAAGGTGACGTTGTTGATGATGATGTTGATGATGACGGCATCGAGGCTTTCCTACTTTCTACAAAGATTTTAAAGATCTGTGATCTTAAAGAAACAAATGTCATTGTGCATAAGTGTTAATAATAATAATAATAATAATAATAATAATAATAATAATAATAATAATAATAATAATAATAATAATAATCATAATCATAATAATCATAATATTTTTTTTTTCAAAAATGGTTTATGATACATTTTTTTGAGTTTCTTTATGCTGCCTCATAAACTTATAATGTAATTGCCCTTTGGGATGAATAAAGTTGTATTGTATTGTATTGTATTGTATTGTATCATCATCATCATCATCATCATCATCATCATCATCATCATCATCATCATCATCATCATCATCATCATCACATCATCATCATCACCCGCTTTTTGTTCAGTGGAACGCAAATCGCGGCGACTGTTATTCATGCGCCAAAGGGATTTTGGAGATTGCTCTACCTTATTATGATGCACTCCAGAAAGATGTTGAAGAATGTTGGTGAGAATAGGCATCCTTGACGCACGCCGATTTTTGTTCCAAACCTCTTCCCGATGGCGCTGTTGTGGAGGACTGAAATGGTAGCTTTATCATACAGGCTTTTGATGACTTCAATAAATGGTTGCCCACAGAGCTGCATGCCAGATTCGGTCAAACGCTTTTTTGAAGTTTACAGACACATGATATAGATGTTGTTGGTGCTGAAGGTATTCCTCGCAGATTATTCTGAGGTTGAAAAATCTGCTCAGTGGTACCTCGCCCTGCCCTGAATTCTGCTTGATTTTCAGCTATGCTTTGTTCAGCTTGGAGTTTCAGCCTGTTGAGTATTATTTTGAGGCGGACTTTTGCTTGGATGCTGATGAGGCTGATGGGGCGGCAGTTTTAACACAACTGAATGTTACCCTTTTTGGGAAGAGTGATGACAAGCGACTGGGTCCATGATGTAGGCCACTCCCCACTTTGTCCGATCTTGTTACAGATAATGGTGAGGGCGTCAATCATCGCTTCTCCTCCTGCTTGAAGCCGTTCTGCGGGTATGTTGTCCACTTCCGCTGACTTTTCCTTCTTCATCGATTGCACTGATTACACTGCTGCCTCAACGTCTTCTCGGAGAATTGAGAGGATTCCATCTTCTTCTCTGTTCTGGGGACATGCTAGAATTGATTGGTGTGTGGTTGTAAAGGTCTGAGCAGTACTCTGTCCATCTATCCAAGACTTCTTGTTCTTCCGTAAGGCATATGCCAGACTTGCTTTGGATCGTGGAGACCTTGGGCTGTTTAACACTTTGTCAGCCGCTTCACAGTCTGGTAAGCTTTATTGCTTCTTATTCAGATTAGTCTCTGTTTCCTGGAATTAATCTTCTACCCAGTTCTCATTTGCTGTGCGCATGTCTTTTCGGATGTCACTGTTGATTTTTCGGTAGGCATCAGTTCCTGTGAGGTTTTCCTTTTCCTTTTCATCTCTCTTCCTTTGTCACATAGGTCCAAAAGTTCAGGTATGATCCACGGTTTCTACTTTGGGCGGTGCTTGCCAAGGATCTTAGTGGCGGCATCTGTCACAGCTGAGTTAAAGGCGGTGATCATGGTGTTGACATCTACTTCACCAGCTCCTAGAATGAGCAGAGGTGTAAATTTACCTCCAATTGTGGCTTGGAATATTTCTGCCACCTCATGCTCTTGCTGCTTTTTGCATTGTTTACTCTCTTCAAGTGTAGCCGGAAGAGCATCATCACAAGACCGTAGTCACTTCCAATGTCTGCTCCTGGAAAAGTGTGTGTCTTGTCAAGGTTGACGCTTGATCTGAAGCGTTTCTTGACCATGATGTAGTCGATCTGGTTGTGGTGTTCCCCGCTGGTACTGTGCCAGGACCAAGCCTGTTTCCAGTATCAGATTGACTTATTTGGCAAACTCCAAGAGTCTCAGATCTCTTTCATTTGTTTCGTTGTTGCAGTGATGTCCACATGTGTCTTCCCAGTTGTGTTATGCATCTTGGCCAACCTTGGCATTCCAGTCGCCTTGCACTCTAAGTTCTTCCTCGGCACTTGGTCAACGACGACTTGCAGATGTTCATTGAAATCCTCGACTTCCCTGTCTTCGTAGTCTGATGTTGGGACGTAGGCATGGATAAAAGTGATGTTGAAAGGGGGCTGCTCTCAGAGGGATGGTAATGAGTCTACCGGAGACTGGACGGCAACCCATGACTGTGGCCAGAATGTCTTAGTGGACCAAGAATCCAACTCTAGTCATGCCTATCATCTCCGCGGAAACAAAGCTTTTAGCCTTTGTCGGTCATTGTTTCACCCAGGCCTTTCCAGCGCAGTTCGCTGATACCTAAAATGTTCCATCGATTGTGATCCAGCTGGTGGGCCAGTTCGAATAATTTCCCTCGGCAGTTAGGGTCCTGATATTCCAGGTTCCTAAGAAGATGTAGTCTATCGTGCGGATCTTGCTAAGTTGTCCATCAGTAACCCACATTTCACCTCCATCATGGTGGCCAACGGAAGGCACGGTCCTTGGTGACCGGGGGACGACCGATACGGTATGGAGTGAGCAGCTCTTCTCATCGAACATTGTGTCTTGGGCAAGAAAGACCTGGCGGGGCCCAATCCTCTCCAGGCTCGTGGCCACAGCCGAAATCCTCGAGGACGGGGTCGTTGAACCTATAGTAACGTGTGGTTCCTCCGCCCTTGCCGGTGACTTTTGTGTAGAAGACTTTTGCTCAGTGATGTCGTGCTGAAATCACCCTTGTAAGTCGCCGCTTACGACACGACGATAAACACAGTCGCAATATGTTCTCTGAAAAAAAAAAAGAGTGAGCAAAGCTGAACCCAAGATCACTTTTTATGAAAATGGATGTAAACTAATGTGTTTTTATTGTGTTGGTAACAAAAACGTTTTGAAATCTGAACACTTTTGATTTGGAAGGGTACACTTTTGACTTCTTTTCCGTCTGTCATAATCTCCTTGGATCGCCAAGCTTTGAGCTTGAATAGAGAAATAGCGTGCCTTATTATTATTATTATTATTATTATTATTATTATTATTATTATTATTATTATTATTATTATTATTATTATTATTATTATTACTACTACTACTACTACTACTACTACTACTACTACTACTACTACTACTACTACTACTACTACTACTACTACTACTACTACTACTACTCCTAGTGACATTTACAGACGTTTGAACGTGTTCTGTTGCTTGAGTTGAAATGGTTTTTTTGGTTGTTGTAAAAAGCACACAGGATACATTTAACTTGAAAGAGTTTTGACACGGAAGTTGTAATTTTGCCCGAAGCTGAGGAATCAGTTGGAAAGCTGGACTGGTGTTCTTGTAAGTGTTTTAAAATTAAATTTTAAAAAAAAACGAAAGAAAACAAAAGTTTTTTTTTATTTTATAAATATTTGTCTTTACGATTTTTTATTCCAGTGCGTTGTTCTGTTGTCTGCATTGTTTACAATGCAAAAAAAAATAGAGAGTGATAGATTGATAGAGATTACACGGAAGTTGTAATTTCGCCCAAGGCATTGGGATCAGTTGCAGATCTCATCTCTATTTTGCCTGTCTCTTTTGAAGGTGCAAATGTATGGGGCCGGGTAGCTCAGTTGGTAAGAGCGTCTTGCTAGTAACCGAAAGGTCGCTGGTTCGAATCCCGGATTGGTCAACGTGTGATCATATTATTTTCCCCTTTACCAACAACTGGCCCGCTGGTGTCAGTATAAATCGGTCCAGTAGTCACCTATATGCGAAAGTGTCGTGTGACTATAATCTACAAACAACAGGTGCAAATGTGAAAGAAAATGAAATGTAAGAACACGTGAAAGCTCTATTATTTTTGAATGCTACTTTATTTTCCATTTTCTGTGGAGGTTTCCTTCCTTTGTCCTTGCTTTAAAAGTACAAAGTATGAATTCAGTTTGAAAGGTAGTTTTGACATGGAAGTTGTAATTTAGCCCGGAAGTTCGGAATTCATGCAGATGGAGATCTGTAGCCTTTTGAAGTTTGCACATTTGAAAGAAAAAGAAACGGGAACAGCTATTAAACGATTGTCACACATTCTTGTTTGTTTTTTCTGTTGTCTTTTTTAAAATTGCAATGTTTTGAATACACAATTAAGGATTAATTCAACTTGAACAAAAGTTTGGCACGGAAGTTATAATTTCGCCCGAAACTTGGGAATGAGCTGGAAAGTCATTGGTGTTTTTCTCTCTTTTTTAATTTTAAAAAAATGATTCTTTTAAGAAATAAATTTCTTATCTTTTTAAAGTTGTTGATTTATTTTTTGTTTCCATTTATGTTGGTGGGGATCACCGATGGCGCTTTCTCCAGGTTATATCTTTTGTCTTTGTTACAATTTCTTCCGTTATCTTGTTCTTTCTGTTGCATTGTTTTCTTTTCGTTTTTTCTTTATGTCGATCTGGCATTTTTTCCATTTTTTGCTTCCTTCCTTTATTTATTTGTTTTATTCTTTTCTTCTTTTCTTCCTTCCTCTTTTCCTTTCTTCCTTTCATTCTTTCCTTATTTGATCTCCTTCATTCTTCTTCCCCTCCCTACTCCCACGTGGGATTATTCTGTTTTTCTTTCTTTAGGGACATTTATCCTGCCATTTTCATTTTGGTTTTTTTGTAGTGTCGTCAGAAAGGAAATATGGGAGAGGGGTGGGGGTGGGGGGAGGGAATTGATTTTGTTGTGTTATGTTTTGTTTGGATTTGTCGTGTTTAATTATTGACAGGCGCAAGTGTCGACCCAGGCGTTCCAAATAAAAAATGGAAGCGCGAGGAAGTTGAACTGTCTCCCGCACCATGCACGCGTGCTCTCTCTCTCTCTGTCGCTCTCTCTCTCTCTCTCTTGCTTTCTCTCTCTCTTGCTTACTCTCTCTCTCTTGCTTACTTACACATGCACACATACGGAAAACACGCGCAGACACACACGCTCGCACGCACGCACATGCACACACACATACACCCGAGCGCATGCACACACACATACACACACACATACACGCCCGCAAAAATCCTATTTAGCGCGCGCACACACACGCGCTTGCAAAACGAAATATAGCATACAAAGTGTACAAGTGTGTCTATGCATTATCGTTTGTGTGTGTGTGTGTGTATGCGTGTGTGTGTTTGTGTGTGTATTTCCATTTTTGTGTGTGTGCTTGCTTATGTAAGCACTCTTGCTCAAAGTGCGTTTTTGTGCGAGCGTGCAGGAATCCCTATTAAAGATCTTGAACAGTGCACATTCCTTTCTCTCTCTTCAGTGTTTGTTTTAATGCATCGCCCTTAACGGCACTTTGCCACCGTCAATAATTGAACAGTACAAGGCGAACCATACAAAGCAAAATCAGTTGGCACCGGTGATGTCACTGCAGAAAAAAAAGCAAATAAAATGTTCATTACTGAAGGTAAACGTCCATACAGAAATTGTAAAGGGAGAACAGTGGAAAAGAATATAGGAATCCTATCCTATCCTATCCCGTAACTCGAAGGTCGTAGGGGTACCTCCGATGCTCGTTTAACCAGCGTACTCCATCTTTCTCTGTCCTTAGTAACCCTCATGGCTTCGCTCAGTGTCAAGCCAGTCCATTCTCGAATGTTGTCCTCCCACCTCTTTTTCTGCCTTCCTCTTCTTCTGCCTCCTTGCAACGAGCCTTGCAGGATGGTCTTTGCAAGGCCTGATGCTTTGGTGACGTGGCCATATCATCGGAGTTTCCGTTTCTTCACCACTGTGAGCATGTCATCGTGTTGTCCAATGGCTTGTGTGATGGTCTATCGGACTTCGTTGTTGGTGATGTGTTGGGTATAGGGAATGCCCAGAAGTCTTCTGTAGCACATCAGGTCTATGCTTTGTATTCTTAGTTGTAATCTGCTGTGATGGTCCATGTTTCGCAAGCGTATAGAAAGATGGGGATGACAAGGAAGCGCAGCAGCCTTACCTTGGAATGTAGACTGAGGGTCCTGTCTTTCCAAATGGACTTCAACCTTGTCAGGGCCGCAGTTGTTTGTGCGATCCTGGAAAGGACTTCCTGTCGAAACCCATTGTCTGATACAACGGCTACTAAATGTTTGAAGCTATGCACTGTGTTGAGGGATGTAGGAATCGGGGAAAACAATAGAAGAAGAACGATGCAGTGAGTGGTTGAAAAGTAAGTCCCTGTTGGTCATTGCTTATAACGTTGGTAACTAGCGCAATACATTGTATTACTATCCTCACAGTGATGGACTGTGTCTGCTCTAATGTGATTTTACTGTGACGAGGGCCATCCACAATAGCCGTCACCTGGCAGTGCGTGAGAGAGCGCTACTGACTTGAGACACCACAAGACGGAAGACCAAATGTCAGGCGATGGCCATTGTGCGCTGTTCTCGTCACTGCGAGATAGCATCAGAGAGCAGCAATGAATGCTTACCCACTCCCCCCCACCCCCTGTAAGGATCAGAACGCTTGAGTTCCATGCAAACGTAGGACTAGTTACAAAACGTGAAGGGTCATTGTAAATAAGGAGTTACTTTTCAGCCACCTGTAGGGAATGGAAACGTCCTATACCGCTGTTTGGCTTGTACGTTGCCTTTGTTATTTTATTTTCCTCTTCAGCTGTTACTTGTCCTCCGTTTTGTCAGCAGTCAACTGTCCATCGCTAGCAGTATCGACCTTTTGCACCCCTTGGGGTCATGAGCAATCTTGCCACTGTAGATTGTTCTAACCTATAAAGGGAAAAGTGAAAGCCTCAGTTGAAAACCTGTCTTTCCTTTATAGGCATGACCGATTCACTGCGGCAACAGTACCCCCGTTGGAGTGCCGGGGGTTTCAGTATAAAAAGTATCCCCACTTTCTGGAAATTTAGTGCTTTAAATTCCCACTGTCGCTGTCTTCCTCATTTGCTCTTTCCCATTCCTGCTCTGTCCTATCACTCTGCTATACTATCTTCTTCTTCGCTAGATCAATGACCTACCTTTTTTTTTTTTTGAAAACTCTTCCTGGACAAGACTCCTTGTTTGTGTATGGGGTCTGTTGGATCAGCTTGGGAGTATTGGACGCTTTCTGCCGGGTGGTCACTAGGGCTTCCTATGTTGTTATTATTTAGCACTATAGGCATTTTATATGTATGTGTTTTGTTGATAATTTATAATGATGTTTGTATTCTATTTTGTTTTTGTAAACGGGGGTTCGATAAGTTGGGGTGAAGCCTCAGCCGTCCCCTGCGTGGGATGTCTTTATTGTAAAGTGACTGGCCGGTGGAGGGCATTCAGTTTTCCCACTAGGGTTGTTTCAGCAGATCTTTTATGCGGATCGGGGGTTGTCCGGTCCTGATTTGGCTCGGAAGAGTCCGCTGGACCTAAAGCAACAATCAATCAATCGACCTTTTGCTCCCTAGATGAGCCATATCTCCATGACACACAGTGATACAGGGTTGGCCTGGCACAGCCATCAACCCAGGTTCCTATCCCGTGGTGGGCAAGATGAAAAGTGACCATTTTCACTGGCCATCTTAGCTCTGATGGTTCAGTGTTAATTGAGGTCCCTACCCCTTTTTCCCTGGGATGGTTTTTCCTGATCTGCCCTATCGCCAATGGTGGGTGTAGAGGTTTAAGTTCAATGTTCGTTCATTGATTACCCTCATTGACGTTCGATTCGATAATTGATTTTAGCGAAGTATAAGTTTTGTGTATTTAAGTGAACTGATGTTGAGATACAGCCCCCTCTCTCTCTCTCTCTCTCTCTCTCTCTCTCTCTCTCTCTCTCTCTCTCTCTATTTCTCACAACATGTAGGCTTATTATGTCAAGGATGGTCACAGAGTCATTGGAGATTTCATAAGGGAATATGTTGGCCGGGTGGAAACTCTGGAGGGAATTTGAGATCTCCATAGATTATTGACTAAGATAGAATTGTGTGTATATAATCCTTGGCGGTATTGATTAGCGCGTCCTACACGTGGTGAGTGGAAGGAGGAGCTACAACGCATCACGAAGCGCAAACATCACAAGCACGCTTCCACTCAAACTGCTCAACACCGACCTTTTAACAATGCTGATAGACAAAGAAAGAGAGAATAGACCTTAAAACAACCCACTTTGACCACGACCCCTAGCCAAACCCTTTTAACATTCACAGTGAGTGTGGCCCCACTAAAAAAAAGCTTACCTCCTGCCCCCGCCCCCGCCAAAACCTCTTTGGAAAGTTTATTTATTTTTTAATGAATTAATTTCGTAGTTTTTGTGCCTATTAATAGCAACAGCCGTTGGCTAACCAGCCAACATTGTGGAGCTAAATATAGCAGTTACCAAAGCCAGTAAGAGATAGAACCTGTAAAAACAATTGCCCGTAAGGTTTTCCGTGTTAGGTTCATAAAACCGACCTTACTCTACTCCAGACACCAAAGACACACTCTTCACCTTGGTTGCTCACTCAGATGGCATTCGATGTACCGTTAATTAAGGGGAAATCACTCCCCGTCAGTGCCCAAATTAAAAAGTCCAGCTGTAGCAGTTGGTTTATTATTATTATTTTATTATTATCGAGGATTTTTAAAGCGCACATATCTCAACGCACTTGGCGACTCAAGGCGCTGGCCGATACAGGATCTAACTCAAGCCGCCCGAGGCGCCAACTTGCAGCCTTTGGGTGCATCGTAATAACGCTCCAGAAAACTGAGCACAATCCTGGGCAGGCAGGGATGGGGGAGAAGGACCTAGGTGCATGCTGGGTGTGTTCTTGTCACCGGTACTCACCCGTCTAGGACATGAGCTTCATGATCTTTAAAGTCCGTTATGATGGAATGTATGCGACACAGACTAGACCTCGGTTTATACTCTCATACGAAGTAATAATGCGAATTTTAGGGTAAACCCGTTTTGGTCAAAAGTAAACAAAGCCTTGGAATTGGGTCCCTTTAAGAAAACAATGTTAATAATAATAATAATAATAATAATAATAATAATAATAATAATAATAATAATAATAATAATAATAATAATAATAATAACAAGAACAAGAACAACAATAACAATAATAATAATAATAATAATAATAATAATAATAATAATAATAATAACTAGAACAACTAGAACAACTAGAACAATAACAATAACAACAACAACAACAACAATATAATAATAATAATAATAATAATAATAATAATAATAATAATAATAATAATAATAATAATAATAATAATAATAATAATAATAATGATGTTTGCATTATTTTGCTAATCTTACAATCAGTCTTTCTTTCAGTCACTCACACGTTTAGTTTAATCCTACACCCGCATTCATATTTAGACGAACATAGATTTAACGACGATGCTGCTGAAGTTGTTCATCTGATGACGATGACGGCGACGACGATGTTTTCAGTGCATTGTATTGGATGCAGTCGATCTGTATTAAAAAAAATCCACCACAACAACATTGATTTATCTTCCGGCTTTTCCACTAGCGACCTCTTCAGATCGCCGCGCTTTGAGTTTGATGGAACAAAAAGCGTGTGATAAGATCCTGTTGTTATTGTTATTATATAAACTGTAATACAAATTAACTGACATTTAGACGACGAAGGATTTATCTTACAATTACATCGACGACGATGGATGATGATAATATTGGTGATGCTGATGACGATGATAAAATAATAAATTGAAGCACGGTTTTTATATTTAAATACATGTCAGGCCATATCATGGACTTTTGTATTTTTGACTGAAAAAAGGTCGACTGTGTATATTCAATCCAATAAGAAGCCCTGACATTGTGCTTACAATTGTTGGTTGTTTATCGCTGTATGAGAATAAAATCTACACAATGCGTGCCATACCCAACGACCTTGCTCTATTCGGAGTATTGATTTTGGGTCACATACCAGTTTTTTCCATTTCCATGTGTACAGTTTCATCGGCTTTTGTGTACTGAAGATCTGTGTTTGTTCCCTAGCATACAACATTTATAAATATAATATGTGTATTTGTGTGTGTGAGTGTGTCTCAATTTTCAAAATTATTTATTATTAACAATACATGTTGTTGTTATTTATTATTATTATTATTATTATTATTATTATTATTATTATTATTATTATTATTATTATTATTATTATTATTATTATTATTATTATTATATTATTATTAATTACTTTATTAACTAGCTTGTTTGTGTTAGATTAATATGCTTATTGATATAATGTTATTTTTCTAATTCATTGTTGTTGTTATAAGGGCAAGGCGTAAACAAGTACAGCCAGCGCTTATTCTTTTTTGCTTGGAAAATAAAATTGTCCTCTCTCTCTCCCTCTCTCTCTCCCGTTCACTCTCTCTCTCTCCTTCTTTTCTCTTTGTAAGGGACAGATTCGAAGATTAGACTTATTAATTAGTCTAAAATCTTTAACCCTAATAAAAGAAGTTTCAAAAAGTTTCAAAATTTATCTGCGAACTTATAAAAGTGATGTACATGTAGGCTATAATAACAAATATGAGAACACAGTCATTGATGTAATTTGTATTATTATTGATTTCTTTATTTAATTATTATAATTAGTGTAATAATAATAATAATAATAATAATAATAATAATAATAATAATAAATAATAATAATAATAATAATAATTTATTATTATTATTATTATTATTATTATTATTATTATTATTATTATTATTATTATTATTATTATTATTATTATTATTATAAGGCTGAGGGAGGGGGACGCGGATGTTTGTCTAAATTTGTTTAAAATAATGACGAAGATGATGGAGCTTGCATGTGCATGTGTGTTACATGATTTCCAGGTAAATGTTAAATGTGCTTTATGATGTTAACTTATTAAGGGACAGATTATACTTATTAATTAGTCTAAAATCTGTATCCCTATTAAACAAAAGTTTTAAAGTTTCTCTCTCTCTCTCTCTCTCTCTCTCTCTCTCTCTCTCTCTCTCTCTCTCTCTCTCTCTCTCTCTCTCTCTCTCTCTCTCTCTTTCTCTCAATAAGCTTTTTCGCATCGCATGATATCGCCTCCACCCCTCTCTTTCACTCTTTCTCTCTCTCTCTGTCTCTTTTTTGGGACGATAACTCCTATATCCTATCCTATCCTATCCCGTAACTTGAGGGTCGTTGGGGCACCACAGATGATCGTTTAACCAGCGTACTCCATCTTTCTCTGCCCTCAGCAACCCTCATGGCTTCGATCAGTGTCAAGCCAGTCCATTCCAGAATCTTGTCCTCCCACCTCTTTTTCTGTCTCCCTCTTCTTCTGCCTCTTTGCACCGTAGTAGTAGTAGTAGTAGTAGTAGTAGTAGTAGTATAGTAGTAGTAGCTGATGCTCTGGTGACGTGGCCATACCATCGGAGTTTCCATTTTTTTCACCACTGTGAGTGCATAACAGCTTCAAATATTTAGGAGCCATTGTGTCAGACAATGGGTCTCGACAGGAAGTCCTCTCCAGGATCGCACAAACAACTGCTGCCCTGACAAGGTTGAAGCCCATTTGGATAGACAGAACCATCAGTCTACATCCCAAAGTAAGACTGCTGCGCTCTCTGGTCATCTCCATCTTCCTATATGCTTGCGAAGCATGGACCCTCACAGCAGATCTCCAACGAAGAATACAAAGCATGGAGATGAGGTGCTACAGAAGACTTCTGTGCATTTCCTATACCCAACACATCGCCAACGACGAAGTCCGACAGACCATCACACAAGCCATTGGACAACACGATGACCTGCTAACAGTGGTGAAGAAACGGAAACTCCGATGGTATGGCCACGTCACCAGATCATCAGGCCTTGCAAAGACCATTCTGCAAGGCACAGTGCAAGGAGGTAGAAGAAGGGAGAGACCGAAAAAGAGATGGGAGGACAACATTCGAGAATGGACTGGTTTGACACTGAGCGAAGCCATGAGGGCTGCTGAGGACAGAGAAAGATGGAGTATGCTGGTTAAACGATCATCTGTGGTGCCCCTACGACCTTCGGGTTATGGGACAGGATAGGATAGGATAGGATAGTGAGTGCATAGCTTCAAATATCTAGGAGCCATTGTATCAGTCAATATCTAGGAGCCATTGTATCAGACAATATCTAGGAGCCATTGTATCAGACAATATCTAGGAGCCATTGTATCAGACAATATCTAGGAGCCATTGTATCAGACAATGGGTCCGACATCCTCCTCTCCAGGATCGCACAAGCAACTGCTTTTTTGACAAGGTTGAAGCCCATTTGGAAAGACAGGCCCATTAGTCTACATTCCAAGGTAAGTCTGCTGCGCTCCCTTGTCATTTCCATCTTCCTACACGCTTGCGAAACATGGACCCACACAGCAGCTCTACAACGAAGAATACAAAGAGTGGAGATGAGGTGCTACAGACAATTTCTGGGCATTTCCTATACCCAGCACATCGCTAATAACGAAGTCCAACAGACCATCACACAAGCCATTGGACAACACGATGACATGCTCACAGTGGTGAAGAAACGGAAACTCCGATGGTATGGCCACGTCACCAGAGCATCAGGCCTTGCAAAGACCATCCTGCAAGGCACGGTGCAAGGAGGCAGAAGAAGGGAGAGACAGAAAAAGAGGTGGGAGGACAACATTCGAGAATCGTGTTGTCCAATGGCTTGTGTGATGGTCTCGGTCCGTGAATCGTTTTTATATAGTATAGTGCTGTGGATGAATGAATATGCAGAAGTCTTCTGTAGCACCTCATCTCCATGCTTTTTCTTTTCTTCGTAGATCTGCTTTGTTTTTCTTCGTTGTTAATCTATTCCTAAGTTATTTAGAACTTTAGATGGGTGTGGTTGTGATAGATCCATGTTTCGCAAGCGTATAGGAAGATGGAGATGACAAGGGAGCGCAGCAGCCTTACCTTGAAATGTAGACGGACGGTTCTGTCTTTCCAAATGGTGTTCACAATAAAAGATTTGCTATCAAAAGTTTGACAGTATCACTCTTCCTTGTTGTTGCATTGTAAGGTGATGGTGTGTCTGGACTATGTCCCTCCTGTCTATATAGCACTGTAATGGAAGTACTCAATGAAATAGAGGGACAACTTGACTTCATTTATTTGTGGTGATGTATTTGCCATCATGGCACATCCATTGTTTTGTCGGAAAGTGCTTGCTTTCTATCGTTCACCGAGTATTAAATTAATATGAAAAACCAAATCTGTCATTGTCTTCAGTGCAAAAAGCCGGAGAGAGAGAGAGAGGGAGAGAGAGAGAGAGAGAGAGAGATAGAGAGAGGGGTGGGGGTAGGGCGGAAGAGGAAGAGAGTGTCGTTGTAAAAGAGGTGAGAGAAAATGCTATTGCTGCCACGACAGAGAATGGGCTTCGTTCCGTCGAAGATGAATATTTTGTGAAGAGACAGTCGGTGCAGAGAGCCTGAGTTGGGAAAGGGAGAGAGAGAGAGAAGAGAGAGAGAGAGAAGAGGAGGGAGAGAGAGAGACGAGATGGGTGGGGGAGAGTGTATTTAGCGAGAGAGTGTCCTGACACTCCATCTTTGTGGTGGTTCGCTGTTGACTGCTGATGAAGAGCTTTCCACTGATATTTATTTACTATGAATTATATCTATACAAGATTGTGGCAGGTTTGACACTAAGTACTGCACTTTTCACCGGTAAACTCAGTGCATGAGAGCTCTATACGATAACATGCACAGCCTGCACCGAAGGATATTAATAAAGTCATCATTCCATCAGTAAAAAATCCAACAGCTTATAAGCTAGTATTAGTTTTAAGTACTAATGTAAGAAACATTGTTTGATATGCAAATTAGTGTGCGTGAGTACGCGCGCGCGTGTTTGTGTGGGTTTGTTTGTGTGTGTGCGTGCGTCCGTGTGTGTTTGTGTATTGTGTCCTTAGACTACCAATATTTTTAAACTGAAGTGGATCGGGAAGGGTTATGAGGTGGGAGTTAGGGAAGAGAGAGGGAGAGAAGGGGTATGAGGAGGGAGTTAGGGAAGGGTATGAGAGGAGTTAGGGAAGGGGTATGAGAGGGGAGTTAGGGAAGGGGTGTGAGAGGGGAGTTAGGGAAGGGTATGAGAGAGGAGTTAGGGAAGGGGTATGAGAGGGAGTTAGGGAATGTGAGAGAGTTAGGGAAGGTGTGAGAGGAAGTAGGGATGTGAGAGGGGAGTTAGGGAAGGGGTATGAGAGAGTTAGGGAATGTGAGAGGGGAGTTAGGGAATAATGAGAGGGGAGTTAGGGAAGGTGTGAGAGGGGAGTTAATATGAGAGGGGAGTTAGGGAAGGGGTATGAGAGGGAGTTAGGGAAGGGGTAGAGAAGTTAGGAAAGGGGTAGAGAGGGAATTAGGGAATAAAAGGGGTATGAGGGGAGTTAGGAAGGGGTGTGAGAGGGGAGTTAGTGAAGTTTATGAGGGGAGTTAGTGTGTGAGCGGGGGAGTTAGTGAAGGGGTATGAGAGGGGAGTTAACTGAGAGGGAGTTAGGGAAGGGGTGTGAGAGGGAGTTAAGGAAGGGGTGTGAGAGGGGAGTTAGGGAAGGGGTGTGAGAGGGGAGTTAGGGAAGGGGTTTGAGGGGGGAGTTAAGGAAGGGGTGTGAGAGGGGAGTTAGAAAAAAGGTATGAGAGGGAGTTAGAGAAGGGGTATGAGGAGGGAGTTAGGGAAGGGGTGGTTGCAATAAAAAGCCATCAATTTATATTTTACACGCCAACTCAACCTGACAGCTTTTGTAATGATGATCAATTCCAACAAAAGAATGACCACGACCGGATTTTCAATGTGAAATGTTGCCGGAGTTTCATTTTCTGCGACAGCTTCCTCTTCTATATTAATTTGCTCTCATCATCATCATCATCATCATCATCATCATCATCATCATCATCATCATCATCATCATCATCATCATCATCATCTTACTTCTTTCTAGTTGTGGTTGTTGTTGTTTCTTCTTGTTGTTGTTGTTGTTGTTGTTCTTGTTGTTGTTCTTCTTGTTGTTCTTCTTCTTCTTCTTCTTCTTCTCTTCTTCTTCTTCTTCTTCATCTTCTTTTATCCTCCTCCTTCTCTTCCTCCTCATCCACATTTTTCCTCTTCTGATGCTTCTCTCTCGCTCTTTCTCTCTCTCTGTCTCTCCTCTCTCGCCTCTCTCGCTCTCTCTCTCTCTCTCTCTCTCTCTCTCTCTCTCTCTCTCTCTCTCTCTCTCTCTCTCTCTCTCTCTCTCTCTCTCTCTCTCCCCCCATTGTGATGCATGCCGTGTCCATTCAACGTAGTATGCTGCCACCCAAGTTGAAGATCGAAACACAATTTGCCTTCACCAATCACTGTTGACACCTGAAACTGGGGTGGCCTTCCGTCAACCTGGTATTGGTTGCCACTGACAAGGGTCATCATTTTTTTTAGCCTTGATAAAAAGCAGAAATGAAACAGAATAAAATGTTAATAGTACCTTACGAGTAGGCCTAGATATTACCGCCGTTAACTTCTTGTCATTGGTTTTATGCATTACAATTATCCGCTAAAGAGTAGTTCTGGACGGTTTTACCGATACGTAACTGTATTCAGGTTCGGAAACGCGACGGTACGGTATACCGGTGCGGGTGTCCAAGGTCCGGTTTACTGGGAAATCTCGACAACACATAACGGACAGTGGGCGACATCTTGACCGCCCAGAGAGCGAGCCTAAAGCCCAAACATATAGATAGGCAGCTGTTTTTGAAGAAGAACGTATAAGAACAGCAGCTTATCCACGTGTTTGAGCATGGTACCAGTCGCCAATCTTTCTGAACTCTTAATGTTCTTTCCCGTTTCCGGATAGAAAGGGATAATAAACTGCAGCAGCAAGTAAATGTTTTTGTTTTATTTTGATTTTGTGGTTTAAAGTTTGCTGATGTTCTAAACAGTGATTTAGCCTATCATAATTTGTTTTGATGGCGTTCAAGCAATAATAAAGCTTCAGTTTCTACGGAAATATGGTTCTTTGAAACCGTTTTGAAGTGTATGATAATCTTTCTTTTGCGTCGGTCACTACTGTCAGTGCCATATCCTATTTGATTATAACACTTAAAATCGCGGTATACCGGTACGAAATACCGATACGACCTAAAAAAAATACCGCGGTAATACCGGTACGACTTTGACCCACGGTAACCAGCTCTACTAAAAAGGACTCTGGTGGGCAAGCTATGTCAGAATCGAACCCAGTCCGCCCCGGCCCATTCCCCTCCCCTTCCTTTCTCGCCCTGCCCACCTCCCCTCCCCACCCCTCCCCCCTCCAAAATGGTTCAGCTTGTCACTACTGTGCACAGTCTAAAGGCGTGGAATGGATACATTTTGCCTGATTGGTGATTGGAAGGAAAACACGTACGTCACTTAGAGATACAAGACTTTTGCGGTCACCGAAGGTTTTCTCCGAGTTTTCCCGTGTTCCTCCCTTCCTTCAATAATGGTTTAGGATGCAATCCAAATTTCAAAAATAAATAAATAAATAAATAAATAAAAAGGTTTCTATTCCGCCTTCCGAAGTAGCAATCTCTTTAAATCGCCGCGCTTTGAGTTCCATGGAAGAAAAGAAACGCTCGACGGCATCCTGTATTATTATTATTTTTTTTTAAATTATTATTATTATTATTATTATTATTATTATTATTATTATTATTATTATTTTTTTTTATTATTATTTGTAGTAGTAGTATTATTTGTAGTAGTAATAGTAGTATTTGTGATAGTAGTAGTAGTAGTAGTCGTCGTCGTCGTAGTAGTAGTAGTAGTAGTAGTAGTAGTAGTAGTAGTAGTAGTAGTAGTAGTAGTAGTAGTAGTTGTTGTGGGGTTGTAGTTGTAGTTGTAGTTGTAGTTGTAGTTGTTGTAGTTGTTGTAGTTGTTGTTGTTGTTGTTTGATCATTTTCGTCACTCGTGCAGATGAACTTCGGTTCCTCAGCAGAGGATAATCTCTAATATAACTTGTAGCCTGCTGGCTGTTTTTTTTTAGTTTTTTGTTTTTTTAATTCGTACTCGCCCTTTTAGGACTTGAGCGTGTAAATCTTTGAAGTCCATTTGATGGAAGGAAAGCATGTACAGTATGCACTGATTAGACCTCGGTCTTAACTCTCATCCGAAGGATTACCGCTACCACCGTAGACCAGCCAAGCAGCAGGGGTAGTTCTGATATCACTGGTTGGACAATGCGAGTAGCAGTATAGTATTGTGAGCGGACGGACTTCAACCTTGGTGGTCCCCGATTCATTGAGGGTGTCAACAATAGATGCCATCGATCACTTACTGACACGTTCAGTCAGCTTTTTCAGCGTTGGCAAGTCTTCATACGATTACTTCCAATGCGGAGGAAGTAATTCGTGATCGACACTTTTTTTTGTACACACAAACTCACACAACTGCATTATTATTAACACACACACAAGCGCGCGCATGCACACACACGCACGCACACACACACACACACACACGCGTAAAGGCGGGCGCATACGCACACATATGTATATTGACACGTGCCTATGCACATTTTGTGAGTGTGTGTTCTAAAGGGAAATGTTCATGAAGGAATGAATTTAAAATATTGAAGTGAAATTGAATGTTGAATTGGACACACATAATCATACACCCACAGATATAGCCTTGCACATTCCCACTCGCGGGCTCTTAACCCACACCTGCACAGAGACACACAGCGCGCGCGTATTGACACACGCTTAGAATGAATTAAAGACAGAGGAAACACACGCACTCTCTCTCTTTCTCATACACGCACACACACAAACGATGAACTCGAACACAACACACACAGACAATTGACGATTTGAGAATGTGATTGTTTCATTCTGCAGCCATTCAACTTTTAAGACAAGGATTTAAAAGTTTACCACTCAGCCCACACACATTAAAGACGCCATTTAAATGTTATAATTATTGATAAATGGTTGTTTCCATTGATTTAACACATGAAACCTGCTAATACACAAAGTGAAAGAAACGAGGAAATGCAAAATTAAAGTATTTTTTTTTAAAATACGGATGCAAAACGTAAGCTGGAATGAGATTTTAGTCGAATTTGAACTAGAACAGATCGATAATCTCCACTGAATGAATCTCTCTCTCTCTCTCTCTCTCTCTCTCTCTCTCTCTCTCTCTCTCTCTCTCTCTCTCCATTCCCCTTTCCTCCCCTACCTCTCTCTCTCTTTCCGTCATACACGCACACCCAAACTGTCGTCGTTCTTTGCCATCACGACTGCAAACACGCCACACAAGATAAATGGTCGGTTCCAGTCTGCAAGTCTTTTCCCGTTGGTTTGATTCTCCCTCTCCCCTCCCCTCCCTGCCCTACCTCTTCCCTACCCTCTCCATCGCACCCCCATGGTATCTTCTTCTTCTAAAACCAGGACTACATTGTAAGAACAAGCTTAAAATGAGTATACTTCTAACATATATTGCAATTGTAATAAACGACTCAACTGTGACTGAGTACCTACTCTCTTAAGGGTGGGGAAGGTAAAGCAGCGAGGGAGAGAGATGGGCATCACCCTCATTACGCTGGCCCAAGATAAGTGTGATCTTTAACATCACGCTCCCCTGCGGCCACAAGGCTATGGGACCACCTTTACCTTTACCTTTTTAATAAACGTGCTAAGTCTTTCTCTTCCTTGTTGTTGTTGCTCTTGTTCTTCTTCTTGTTCTTCTTCTTGTTCTTTTTCTGTCTGTCTGTCTGTCTGTCTGTTTTCTTGTTGTTCTTGTTCTTTTTGTTTTTGTTTTTCTTCATCCTCTGTCGGTTCTTCTTCTTCTTCTTCTTCTTCTTCTTCTTCTTCTTCTTCTTCTTCTTCTTCTTCTTCTTCTTCTTCTTCTTCTTCCTTTTATCTCCTCCCCTGCAACCCAACTGCATGTACTCCCATGTACTCAGCTGGAATCGTGTCTTGCAAAAATCAAAGGAATCTCACGCACGGTTGTGGCACTAATGGCGCAGTAATTGGCTGCTTAACATTTCATGATCTCTCCTCCTTCTCTTCTTCTTCCGCCTCCTCTTCATCCTCCTTGTTCTTGTTCTTGTTGTTGTTGTTCTTGTTCTTGTTCTTCTCCATTGTCTTGCTGTCGTCATCGCCTCCTTCGTCGTCATCGTTGTTGTTGTTGTTATCGTTGTTGTTGTTGTTGTTCTTCTTCTTCACTGGTTTTGATTCCTCTCATTCTTTTTCTTCTTCATCCAGCTATTCATCTTGCTTTTCCTTTTATTCGTGTTGTTGTTGTAGTTGTTGTTGTTGTTGTTGTTGTTGTTGTTGTTGTTGTTGTTGTTGTTGTTGTTGTTGTTGTTCTTCTTCTTCTTCTTCTTCTTCTTCCACCACCTGATGTTCTCACCTGCGGGTGTTAAGGTGTGTTAGAAGCACACCTGGCTGTGTTTGTGCCTGACGCCACCTGTCACACCTGATTCTCATTAACAGGTAAACCACTCTGTCTTATTCCCACCCAATCACGCAAGCAGAGAGAGACAGAGAAAGCAGAGACAGAGAGAGACAGACAGAGATAGACAAGGGATAGAGACTTACCGACAGTGATTCAGAGACAAGAGACAAAGAGAGAGTGGGGTTGAAATACGTTGATCAACGATGAGCAGTACTTAAATCGCTGTGGATTAGTGTTGAACGGGGAAAAAGAACGCTCCACTATTTGCAGGTAGCTTCCACTTTGAAATGCGGATGATCGATAATGGTGATGATGATGAGGAGGAGGAGGATGAAACACGATGAGCACTGCGATATTCATCCTTTTTAGGGATTGTGAAAGCCGGCCACTGCAGATTGTTATTTAGTTGTTTTATAGCGCTTTTCCAGCCCAAGACCTGCTCAAGGCGCTGACCGATACTGGATCTCACTCAAGCCTCCCATGTGCTGCCTTACGGCGCATCGTCTGACTCCCTAGACAACTGAGTACAACCCTGGGCGACCGGGAATGGGGGAGTAAGTACCTAGTGCTTGTGGCTGTATTGATGTAGCTGAGACTACCCACTGTGACATCAGTAAGTACCTAGTGCTTGTGGCTGTATTGATGTAGCTGAGACTACCCACTGTGACATCAGTAAGTACCTAGTGCTTGTGGCTGTATTGATGTAGCTGGGACTACCCACTGTGACATCAGTAAGTACCTAGTGCTTGTGGCTGTATTGATGTAGCTAGGACTACCGACTGTGACATGAGTAAGTACCTAGTGCTTGTGGCTGTATTGATGTAGCTAGGACTACCTACTGTGACATGAATAAGTACCTAGTGCTTGTGGCTGTATTGATGTAGCTAGGACTACCGACTGTGACATGAATAAGTACCTAGTGCTTGTGGCTGTATTGATGTAGCTAGGACTACCCACTGTGACATGAGTAACTACCTAGTGCTTGTGGCTGTATTGATGTAGCTAGGACTACCCACTGTGACATGAGTAAGTACCTAGTGCTTGTGGCTGTATTGATGTAGCTAGGACTACCTACTGTGACATGAATAAGTACCTAGTGCTTGTGGCTGTATTGATGTAGCTAGGACTACCGACTGTGACATGAATAAGTACCTAGTGCTTGTGGCTGTATTGATGTAGCTAGGACTACCGACTGTGACATGAGTAAGTACCTAGTGCTTGTGGCTGTATTGATGTAGCTGGGACTACCGACTGTGACATGAGTAAGTACCTAGTGCTTGTGGCTGTATTGATGTAGCTGGGACTACCGACTGTGACATGTGTAAGTACCTAGTGCTTGTGGCTGTATTGATGTAGCTAGGACTACCGACTGTGACATGTGTAAGTACCTAGTGCTTGTGGCTGTATTGATGTAGCTAGGACTACCGACTGTGACATGAGTAAGTACCTAGTGCTTGTGGCTGTATTGATGTAGCTGTGACTACTGACTGTGACATCAGTAAATACCTAGTACTTGTGGCTGTATTGATGTAGCTAGGACTACCGACTGTGACATGAGTAAGTACCTAGTGCTTGTGGCTGTATTGATGTAGCTAGGACTACCGACTGTGACATGAGTAAGTACCTAGTGCTTGTGGCTGTATTGATGTAGCTAGGACTACCGACTGTGACATGAGTAAGTACCTAGTGCTTGTGGCTGTATTGATGTAGCTAGGACTACCGACTGTGACATGAGTAAGTACCTAGTCTTGTGGCTGTATTGATGTAGCTAGGACTACCGACTGTGACATGAGTAAGTACCTAGTGCTTGTGGCTGTATTGATGTAGCTAGGACTACCGACTGTGACATGAGTAAGTACCTAGTGCTTGTGGCTGTATTGATGTAGCTAGGACTACCGACTGTGACATGAGTAAGTACCTAGTGCTTGTGGCTGTATTGATGTAGCTAGGACTACCGACTGTGACATGAGTAAGTACCTAGTGCTTGTGGCTGTATTGATGTAGCTAGGACTACCGACTGTGACATGAGTAAGTACCTAGTGCTTGTGGCTGTATTGATGTAGCTAGGACTACCGACTGTGACATGAGTAAGTACCTAGTGCTTGTGGCTGTATTGATGTAGCTAGGACTACCGACTGTGACATGAGTAAGTACCTAGTGCTTGTGGCTGTATTGATGTAGCTGGGACTACCGACTGTGACATGAGTAAGTACCTAGTGCTTGTGGCTGTATTGATGTAGCTAGGACACTGTGACATGAGTAAGTACCTAGTGCTTGTGGCTGTATTGATGTAGCTAGGACTACCGACTGTGACATGAGTAACTAACTACCTAGTGCTTGTGGCTGTATTGATGTAGCTAGGACTACCGACTGTGACATGAGTAAGTACCTAGTGCTTGTGGCTGTATTGATGTAGCTAGGACTACCGACTGTGACATGAGTAAGTACCTAGTGCTTGTGGCTGTATTGATGTAGCTAGGACTACCGACTGTGACATGAGTAAGTACCTAGTGCTTGTGGCTGTATTGATGTAGCTAGGACTACCGACTGTGACATGAGTAACTAACTACCTAGTGCTTGTGGCTGTATTGATGTAGCTAGGACTACCGACTGTGACATGAGTAAGTACCTAGTGCTTGTGGCTGTATTGATGTAGCTAGGACTACCGACTGTGACATGAGTAAGTACCTAGTGCTTGTGGCTGTATTGATGTAGCTGGGACTACCGACTGTGACATGAGTAAGTACCTAGTGCTTGTGGGTGTATTGATGTAGCTGAGACTACCCACAGTGACATGAGTAAGTACCTAGTGCTTGTGGCTGTATTGATGTAGCTGTGACTACCCACTGTGACATCAGTAAGTACCTAGTGCATGTGGCTGTATTGATGTAGCTGTGACTACCCACAGTGACATGAGTAAGTACCTAGTGCTTGTGGCTGTATTGATGTAGCTGTGACTACCGACTGTGACATGAGTAACTACCTAGTACTTGTGGGTGTATTGATGTAGCTAGGACTACCCACAGTGACATGAGTAACTACCTAGTACTTGTGGCTGTATTGATGTAGCTGTGACTACCCACAGTGACATGAGTAACTACCTAGTACTTGTGGCTGTATTGATGTAGCTGTGACTACCGACAGTGACATGAGTAACTACCTAGTACTTGTGGCTGTATTGATGTAGCTGTGACTACCGACAGTGACATGAGTAACTACCTAGTACTTGTGGCTGTATTGATGTAGCTGTGACTACCGACAGTGACATGAGTAACTACCTAGTACTTGTGGCTGTATTGATGTAGCTGTGACTACCCACAGTGACATGAGTAACTACCTAGTACTTGTGGGTGTATTGATGTAGCTAGGACTACCCACAGTGACATGAGTAACTACCTAGTACTTGTGGCTGTATTGATGTAGCTGTGACTACCCACAGTGAAATGAGTAACTACCTAGTACTTGTGGCTGTATTGATGTAGCTGTGACTACCCACAGTGACATGAGTAACTACCTAGTACTTGTGGCTGTATTGATGTAGCTGTGACTACCCACAGTGACATGAGTAACTACCTAGTACTTGTGGCTGTATTGATGTAGCTGTGACTACCCACAGTGACATGAGTAACTACCTAGTACTTGTGGGTGTATTGATGTATCTGGGACCCACTGTGACATGAGTAAGTACCTAGTACCTGTGGCTGTATTGATGTAGCTGGGACCGACTGTGACAGGAGTAAGTACCTAGTACTTGTGGCTGTATTGATGTAGCTGGGACCGACTGTGACATGAGTAAGTACCTAGTGCTTGTGGCTGTATTGATGTAGCTGGGACTACCGACTGTGACATGAGTAAGTACCTAGTGCTTGTGGCTGTATTGATGTAACTGGGACTACCCACTGTGACATGTGTAAGTACCTAGTGCTTGTGGCTGTATTGATGTAGCTGGGACTACTGTGACATGAGTAAGTACCTAGTGCTTGTGGGTGTATTGATGTAGCTGAGACTACTGTGACATGAGTAAGTACCTAGTGCTTGTGGGTGTATTGATGTAGCTGGGACTACCCACTGTGACATCAGTAAGTACCTAGTGCTTGTGGCTGTATTGATGTAGCTGGGACTACCCACTGTGACATGAGTAAGTACCTAGTGCTTGTGGGTGTATTGATGTAGCTGGGACTACCCACTGTGACATGAGTAAGTACCTAGTGCTTGTGGGTGTATTGATGTAGCTGGGACTACCCACTGTGACATGAGTAAGTACCTAGTGCTTGTGGGTGTATTGATGTAGCTGGGACTACCCACTGTGACATGAGTAAGTACCTAGTGCTTGTGGGTGTATTGATGTAGCTAGGACTACCCACTGTGACATCAGTAAGTACCTAGTGCTTGTAGCTGTATTGATGTAGCTAGGACTACCCACTGTGACATCAGTAAGTACCTAGTGCTTGTGGCTGTATTGATGTAGCTGGGACTACCCACTGTGACATGAGTAAGTACCTAGTGCTTGTAGCTGTATTGATGTAGCTAGGACTACCCACTGTGACATCAGTAAGTACCTAGTGCTTGTGGCTGTATTGATGTAGCTAGGACTACCCACTGTGACATCAGTAAGTACCTAGTGCTTGTGGCTGTATTGATGTAGCTGGGACTACCGACTGTGACATGAGTAAGTACCTAGTGCTTGTGGGTGTATTGATGTAGCTGGGACTACCCACTGTGACATCAGTAAGTACCTAGTGCTTGTGGGATTGATGTAGCTGGGGACTACCCACTGTGACATGAGTAAGTACCTAGTGCTTGTGGGTGTATTGATGTAGCTGGGACTACCCACTGTGACATGAGTAAGTACCTAGTGCTTGTAGCTGTATTGATGTAGCTAGGACTACCCACTGTGACATCAGTAAGTACCTAGTGCTTGTGGCTGTATTGATGTAGCTGGGACTACCCACTGTGACATGAGTAAGTACCTAGTGCTTGTAGCTGTATTGATGTAGCTAGGACTACCCACTGTGACATCAGTAAGTACCTAGTGCTTGTGGCTGTATTGATGTAGCTAGGACTACCCACTGTGACATCAGTAAGTACCTAGTGCTTGTGGCTGTATTGATGTAGCTGGGACTACCCACTGTGACATCAGTAAGTACCTAGTGCTTGTGGGTGTATTGATGTAGCTGGGACTACCCACTGTGACATCAGTAAGTACCTAGTGCTTGTGGGTGTATTGATGTAGCTGGGACTACCCACTGTGACATGAGTAAGTACCTAGTGCTTGTGGGTGTATTGATGTAGCTGGGACTACCGACTGTGACATGAGTAAGTACCTAGTGCTTGTGGGTGTATTGATGTAGCTGGGACTACCGACTGTGACATGAGTAAGTACCTAGTGCTTGTGGGTGTATTGATGTAGCTGGGACTACCGACTGTGACATGAGTAAGTACCTAGTGCTTGTGGCTGTATTGATGTAGCTGAGACTACCGACTGTGACATGAGTAAGTACCTAGTGCTTGTGGGTGTATTGATGTAGCTAGGACTACCGACTGTGACATGTGTAAGTACCTAGTGCTTGTAGCTGTATTGATGTAGCTAGGACTACCCACTGTGACATCAGTAAGTACCTAGTGCTTGTGGCTGTATTGATGTAGCTAGGACTACCCACTGTGACATCAGTAAGTACCTAGTGCTTGTGGCTGTATTGATGTAGCTGGGACTACCGACTGTGACATGAGTAAGTACCTAGTGCTTGTGGGTGTATTGATGTAGCTGGGACTACCCACTGTGACATCAGTAAGTACCTAGTGCTTGTGGGTGTATTGATGTAGCTGGGACTACCCACTGTGACATGAGTAAGTACCTAGTGCTTGTGGGTGTATTGATGTAGCTGGGACTACCCACTGTGACATGAGTAAGTACCTAGTGCTTGTAGCTGTATTGATGTAGCTAGGACTACCCACTGTGACATCAGTAAGTACCTAGTGCTTGTGGCTGTATTGATGTAGCTGGGACTACCCACTGTGACATGAGTAAGTACCTAGTGCTTGTAGCTGTATTGATGTAGCTAGGACTACCCACTGTGACATCAGTAAGTACCTAGTGCTTGTGGCTGTATTGATGTAGCTAGGACTACCCACTGTGACATCAGTAAGTACCTAGTGCTTGTGGGTGTATTGATGTAGCTGGGACTACCCACTGTGACATCAGTAAGTACCTAGTGCTTGTGGGTGTATTGATGTAGCTGGGACTATCCACTGTGACATGAGTAAGTACCTAGTGCTTGTGGGTGTATTGATGTAGTTGGGGACTACCGACTGTGACATGAGTAAGTACCTAGTGCTTGTGGGTGTATTGATGTAGCTGGGACTACCGACTGTGACATGTGTAAGTACCTAGTGCTTGTGGGTGTATTGATGTAGCTGGGACTACCGACTGTGACATGTGTAAGTACCTAGTGCTTGTGGGTGTATTGATGTAGCTAGGACTACCGACTGTGACATGTGTAAGTACCTAGTGCTTGTGGGTGTATTGATGTAGCTGGGACTACCTACTGTGACATGAGTAAGTACCTAGTGCTTGTGGGTGTATTGATGTAGCTGGGACTACCGACTGTGACATCAGTAAGTACCTAGTGCTTGTGGCTGTATTGATGTAGCTAGGACTACCGACTGTGACATGAGTAAGTACCTAGTGCTTGTGGCTGTATTGATGTAGCTGAGACTACCGACTGTGACATGAGTAAGTACCTAGTGCTTTGTGGCTGTATTGATGTAGCTGAGACTACCGACTGTGACATGAGTAAGTACCTAGTGCTTGTGGCTGTATTGATGTAGCTGAGACTACCGACTGTGACATGAGTAAGTACCTAGTGCTTGTGGCTGTATTGATGTAGCTGGGACTACCGACTGTGACATGAGTAACTACCTAGTGCTTGTGGCTGTATTGATGTAGCTGAGACTACCGACTGTGACATGAGTAAGTACCTAGTGCTTGTGGCTGTATTGATGTAGCTGAGACTACCGACTGTGACATGAGTAAGTACCTAGTGCTTGTGGGTGTATTGATGTAGCTGAGACTACCGACTGTGACATGAGTAACTACCTAGTGCTTGTGGCTGTATTGATGTAGCTGAGACTACCGACTGTGACATGAGTAACTACCTAGTGCTTGTGGGTGTATTGATGTAGCTGAGACTACCCACTGTGACATCAGTAAGTACCTAGTGCTTGTGGCTGTATTGATGTAGCTGGGACTACCCACTGTGACATGAGTAAGTACGTAGTGCTTGTGGCTGTATTGATGTAGCTGAGACTACCCACTGTGACATAAGTAACTACCTAGTGCTTGTGGCTGTATTGATGTAGCTGAGACTACCCACTGTGACATAAGTAACTACCTAGTGCTTGTGGCTGTATTGATGTAGCTGAGACTACCCACTGTGACATCAGTAAGTACCTAGTGCTTGTGGGTGTATTGATGTAGCTGGGACTACCCACTGTGACATCAGTAAGTACCTAGTGCTTGTGGCTGTATTGATGTAGCTAGGACTACCCACTGTGACATCAGTAAGTACCTAGTGCTTGTGGCTGTATTGATGTAGCTAGGACTACCGACTGTGACATGAGTAAGTACCTAGTGCTTGTGGCTGTATTGATGTAGCTGAGACTACCGACTGTGACATGAGTAAGTACCTAGTGCTTGTGGCTGTATTGATGTAGCTGAGACTACCGACTGTGACATGAGTAAGTACCTAGTGCTTGTGGCTGTATTGATGTAGCTGGGACTACCGACTGTGACATGAGTAAGTACCTAGTGCTTGTGGCTGTATTGATGTAGCTGAGACTACCGACTGTGACATGAGTAAGTACCTAGTACTTGTGGCTGTATTGATGTAGCTGAGACTACCGACTGTGACATGAGTAAGTACCTAGTGCTTGTGGCTGTATTGATGTAGCTGAGACTACCGACTGTGACATGAGTAACTACCTAGTGCTTGTGGCTGTATTGATGTAGCTGAGACTACCGACTGTGACATCAGTAAGTACCTAGTGCTTGTGGCTGTATTGATGTAGCTGAGACTACCCACTGTGACATCAGTAAGTACCTAGTGCTTGTGGGTGTATTGATGTAGCTAGGACTACCGACTGTGACATCAGTAAGTACCTAGTGCTTGTGGGTGTATTGATGTAGCTGGGACTACCGACTGTGACATGAGTAAGTACCTAGTGCTTGTGGGTGTATTGATGTAGCTAGGACTACCGACTGTGACATCAGTAAGTACCTAGTGCTTGTGGCTGTATTGATGTAGCTGGGACTACCCACTGTGACATGAGTAAGTACCTAGTGCTTGTGGGTGTATTGATGTAGCTAGGACTACCCACTGTGACATGAGTAAGTACCTAGTGCTTGTGGCTGTATTGATGTAGCTGGGACTACCGACTGTGACATCAGTAAGTACCTAGTGCTTGTGGCTGTATTGATGTAGCTGGGACTACCGACTGTGACATCAGTAAGTACCTAGTGCTTGTGGCTGTATTGATGTAGCTGGGACTACCCACTGTGACATGAGCGTGCGATGGGATGCGTGTGTGCACAGACTAGACCTTGGTCTATTCACTCTTTCCAAGGGTGGGGGTGGGGGAGGAGAAGGGAGGGGAGGGGTGCAACGCGAGATAACAATGCTCCATGTGTTTTCATTGACCTTGTTGCGAGGCTGGCTATGCATTCGTTCATCCACTGCTTTAATCAACGACTCATTTTATACACATCGCGTGAACTCTATTATATGACCTGCATGTCAAACGGACCTCCGTCGATACTCATAATGACCGACGTTGAATATCACTGATTGTGATAGGCGGCCTATATTGGATGGAGCAATTTGTTCAATCCCCTTTACGCTGACCACATTAATGAAGTCCATCAAGCAATAATTGACTTCTGACCACCGTCCAAGGCAACCGTTGTTGACTCATTGCGATCCCTGCATGTCAACCAGACGGATGTAGAGATTTGAAATGTGCTGTACTTTGGGACATGTCTGGAAATACTTTGAAGTAGTCGGTATTTAGAACGAGGTAAAATCTCGGTCTGTCGGTCGGCCTGTCGGTCGGTCTGTCGGTCGGTCGGAAGTCATATCTCAAGAACCACTGGAGGGATTGTGATCAAACTTCTTACAAACATTACCTAGGTCAGTGCCATCATATTTCCGCTGTAATAATGATGATGATGATACTAATAATAATATTAATCATCATCATCATCATCATCATCATCATCATCATCATCATCATCATCATCATCATCATCATCATACAAGATGCTATCACGCAGTACGACAAAGGTCAGGGTTGTGGAATCATTTTGTTGCTAAACTCGTTTTGCTCAATGGCTCAAAGCTGGTGAATCGTTTTGGTTGAGTTTTGGTATGCGGGCACCTTCGATTATGGGCCATCCGCCAGTAGCAGCCCGGTTGTCGGTCCGCTGCTCCCAATGTCACTTGTTTGGCGGTACATCATTCCTTTAATGGCAACAAAGATTTTGTTGAATGGGATTCTATTGAACGCTGCCAGCGTTCCATCCTAATGTACTGGGGGGTGGGGGGTGGGCGGTGGGGGGTGTATACAAGGAACTGCAGCTGAGCGACAGTTTGAGCGGGAGATCACCCTGTCCGTTGCATCCTATTGTATCTGTAGACTTTATACTGTAGCGAGCAGCTGAGTCGCCCTTTCCGTGTTCTCCGTGATGGTCAGACGAGTGTTACAGCCTTTGTTCAGCGTTCACGTAAGTTCACCCCTAGTGGGAATTGAACACCCGACCTTCGGCAGGGAAAACCGGCGACCGTCGGCATAGCAAACCGGCGATCTTCGGCATAGCAAACCGGCGATCTTCGGCATAGGAAACCGACAACTAACCCACTGCGCCGCCAAGACAACTCCTGCAGTGGTTGTGATACAATGTTGGTTATGGCTGCAAGTGAAAGTAACCCCGGAGTGACAGATGTTAAAGGTACCCACGTTGATCGCGCCCCTTCCACGGATCCTTTTAACGTTTACAGTGAGTGTTGCCGCGCTAAAAAAAACAACTTACTTTTAAAATAAAATTCTTTCGAAAGTATAATTTTTTTAATGAATAAATTCCGTAGTTTTTGTGCCTATTAATAGCAATAGATGTTAGCTAGCCAGGTACAATTCCGGAGCTAAAAATAGCTACTAAGAAAGGCGGTAAGAGACAAAACCCGTAAAAACAATTGCTCGTAAGGTTTTTCGTTTTAGGTTGGTTAAATAGACTCTACCCGGCGGGCCCAGACACCAAATATGCATTCTTCAAACCGTATAGTTCACTCAAAAATAGGATCCAAGGTCTAGGGTATCGATGTACCGTTTAAATCGGGGTAAATCACTCCATGTCAGAACCGAAATGAAAAATTCAACGTTAGCGGTTGGTTTGAGTAAGGAAAAACCACTGTACCATTGCTTAATATAACAACAATGCCAATTTTAGCGCAAACCCCTTTTCGACAAAAGTTAACAAAGCTTGGAATTGGGGCCTTTTTAATATAACCGCTCTTTTTGAATTTAGAATGAATGTTGGTTGACTTGATTTGTGTTAACTTACTCTTGACCCATGGGTCCATCATTATATTGGGTGCCGCCTCGCGACTGTGTCCGCCATGTGGATAGGATTGGTAGCCTTTGCTTCCAGGACTGACAGATGGTTCGCGGGTGTTTAGTCATTGCTGCACAATGGTCACTGCTGTCACTCCTGTATGGTAATAGAACTGGACGCTGTATTGAATTACAACTGACAGCATTCTATTACCGTTGACCGGTAGTATTACTGTTAGGTCACAGGCTCGCAATGGCTTAGCTTAGGTTTGGGGTGGGAATTGGAGGAGGGGAGGGTTGAGAGAGAGAGAGAGGAATAATTAAAGATGGAGAGGGAGGTTATGAGGGGAGGAGGGAGGGAGAGGGAAAGGACTTGGGAGGGGGTGGGGGGGGGAATTGGACTGTAGCACTTTGAATAGGCCTATGTTTTGACTTGCAACAGTCCGCACTATTGCTGTGTTTCTATTGCAGCTGCATGTAACGGATAGTTTAGTTTTTATTATTTGATTGTGATGATAACCTAGCTGTAAGCATGTTTTATTTTATGTGTTGTTATTAATTATCGTCTTCTTCTTCTTCTTCCTCCTTCTCCTCCTCCTTTCTTTTTCTTTAAGTCTTCTTCTCCTCCTCCCCATTCTTCTTATTCGAGCTTTTATTTATCACATCAATAAGGCCATTGTTGCAACAAACCTCCCAAATTTACGTCATGTTTCAACAATTCACTGTAATTGTCCCAAAACTATTCTTTGCTGCACCTAATCTTTGCGCAATAACCCTGCAGCTGCCTACATAATTTACACTCCTCTCTCTCTCTCTCTCTCTCTCTCTCTCTCTCTCTCTCTCTCTCTCTCTCTCTCTCTCTCTCTTCCGCCCCCTCTCCCTGTCATGCTCAGCTGTTGACTTGTTTAGTGGCTTTCAAGGGACAGCCAGTGCGCGTGTCCCCAGAGAAAGCAGAGGAGGGGGACGAAGAAGGGGAAGTAACCTGCTGCTCGCGTCTGTCACGGCCAGGCAGAGTTATGTGCCGTGGGCCGCACTACCAGCTCAGGAGGCAGGAAAATGGAAGGTCGCCTGAGCAGACGACAAACCCATCTTGTACCACGCTCCAACAAAACGAAGAAAACATTTTAAGAAGTTTCTCCATCTCTGAAACTCTGAATGACAACAACCCTTGGTCCGTTCTTTCGGCCCAGAAGGCAAGAAAATGGAAGAGGAAGCAGACGACATACAAGATCAATGTCACACGGCCCCGCTCAAGGCCACCGGCATTAAAATTGGATTTTGTTGTTCAGGAGAGGGGGCTTATAACCAATTATCATCATTTAGTTGGCCAATAATGCCATGGAGCAAGAAGAAAGAGGGCAAATCGTGAACAGATAATTCTTGTTTCAAGTTGCAGCAGCTGTCTTATATCTGCTTTATTTATCTGTTCAACGTTCCATTAGTTTTTCTTCGTTATGAATAGATGAATGACGCGATGGTTGCAGAAGAAATAAAGCTGTTATATAGCGCTTACACTGCTCAAGAGCTGCTCAAGGCGCAAGATCTCACTCAAGCCGCATGAGGCGCCCACTTGCAATCTGTGGGCACATTGTCTGACGCCCACACTACTGAGCACAGTCTGGCAGGGAGACTGGGTTTGGGAGGGGGGGGAGGACATAATGCTTGCTGGGTGTATTGGTGTCTAGGACATGAGCGTCAGGGTCTTTTAAATCCGTGCGATAGAATGCGTGCGTGCACCGATAAGACCTCGGGTTATACTCTCAGAAAGAGTCCATTGACTTTGATGGTCCTGTGTTCATATTTTTTTATGATGAGACTTTTGTTTAGTGTATTTTCTATTAAAATCGGCAAACAAACTTCCCCTCCCTCCCACCCACCCACCCACCCACCCACCCAAAATTATAAGGATTGCATGAATGTTAAAGAATGTTTATCTTTCAGCCTTGCTTCAAACTCTATGCAAACTAAAACATTCTCACTGACGCGTGAGTGACAGCAAAGGAAATCTCCAAAGATAAACCCTTTTCCAGATCGTTTTGATGTATATTATACACACCTGCTGTTGCTTCTTAATCGTTTCCCTAAGCGCAGGTGCCGTTTCCTTCTTCCCCATCCCCGGTCGCCTAAGATTGTGCTCAGTTGTCAAGGGCGTCAGACGATGCGCCCAAAGGCTGAAAGTGGGCGCCTCGGAAAACTTGAGTTACACCTGTATGGGCCAGCGCCTTGAGCAGCTCTTGAGCTGGAGAAGCGCTTCGTAAGAACCATTACAATGTAAAATAAAATTACAAATCTCAAAACATGCTCCTTAGAGTTTAAAATGGTATCTCGTGAAGAGGTACAACGGCTTGGACAATAAGGTGCGGTAAGTTTAATTTGGGGCCAGCTTTGTGAGTAATTTGTGGAATATTTGCTTCTCTTTTTCCAGTTTTAAGGAGAGGGGTAAAGGTTAAAAGATGATGAGGTTACGGTTAAAAGATAATTGTTTTATCAAGGTTAATTGCTAATCAATAATTTATAACCTCGTCTTCACTATTAATCGTCAGTGAGTACAGTTGATAGAGAGCTGGTTTTCTATGGAGAAGATCGCGGGTTTGAATCCCGTAAGGAACGAACTTATGTGTCTGAGGTGACGAGTTTTTTCTCCGGCTATTCGGATTTCCTTCCTCCCTTCAATAATGGTATTGGATGCAGTCTATCTAACAGTTCAAAAATAAAATGCGATTTCGATTTCCGTCTGCTAATAGCGGCTTGCCTATTGAAACGCTTGTTCGAATGAATATGTGTTGTGTATGTTGGAGTGTTTGCAACATGTGAGTTTGTATGTTGGTTACAGATCGCCGCTGTAGCATCTATTATTATTATTATTATTATTATTATTATTATTATTATTATTATTATTATTATTATTATTATTATTATTCACCCAATCCTTCACATCATCACCCATTCCTTTCGAAAACGTTTTGTTCACAGTCAGGTAAGAACAGATTACTATCTATAGGATCTCTAGAGGGAAATTATTCGGTGAGTGGTGGTGATTGACGGACGAGTACAGGTGGAGAGAGTGCGTGATTTACAAGATTATAGTTTAGCCATACTGAGACAACAGCAGTGCAATCGCTGAAAAAGGGGAAGTCAGCGGGAATGGACAACATACCCGCAGAATTGCTTCAAGCAGGAGGAGAAGCGATGATTGACGCTCTCACCATTATCTGTAACAACTTATGTTAATCTGATTAATAAAAATTGATACAACAACAACAAAATATCTATAACAAGACCTGGCAGAGTGGGGAGTGGCCTACGCCGTGGACCCAGCTCACTCTTCCCAAAAAGAGTAACCTTGAGGAGTGTCAAAACTACCGCACCATCAGCCTCATCAGCAATCCCAGCAAAATCCTTCTCAAAATAATACTCAACAGGTTGAAACCCCAAGCTGAACCAATCATAGCTAAAGGACATGCAGGATTCAGGGCAGGGCGAAGTACCATTGAGTTGATTTTTAACCTCAATAATCTGTGAGAAATACCTACAGCACCAACAACATCTATATCATGTGTTTGTAGACTTCAAGAAAGCGTTTGACCGAGTCTGGCATGCAGCTCCGTGGGCAAACCGTGAGAGTGTCCAACATCAGCCCCAACATGATTAAAGTCATCAAAAGCCTGAATGACAAGTCTGCCAGTGCAGTCCTCTTAACACCGGCATCGGGAACTGTTTCAGAACAAACATCGGGGTGCGTCAAGGATGCCTACTCTCTCCAACACTCTTCGACCTCTTTCTAGAGCGCATCATGTCAAATGCCCATGCCGATCATGTAGGCAGTCAGCATAGGGGGTAGAGCAATCTCCATCCTCCGTTTTGCGGATGACATTGATGGATTGGGTGTAGAGGAACAAGAACCTGAACAGCTGGTACAGAAGCTTGGCGCCACTTCCAGAGCCTTTGGAATGGTAATAAACGCAAGACCACATTGATGACCAGCAACACCAATGGCATCAACACGGACATCAAAGACCAATCCATCAACAAAGTGCACAGTTTCAAATATTTAGGAGCAATTGTATCAGCCAATGGGTCCCGACAGGAAGTCCTCTCTAGGATCGCACAACTGCTGCCATTACAAGGTTGAAGCCCATTTAGAAAGACAAGACCATCAGTCTATACTCCAAGGTATGGTTCCTGCGCTCCGTTGTCATCTCCATCTTCCTATATTTGTGCCAAACATGGACTCTTACAGCAGATCTACAACGAAGAATACAAAGCATGGAGATGGGGTGCTACAAAAGGCCTGGGCATTTTCTATACCCAGCACATCACCAACGACGAAATCCGAAAAACCATCACACCATCACACAAGCCATTGGACAACACGATAACTTGCTCACATTGGCGAAGAAACGGAAACTCCGAAGGTATGGCCACATAACCAGAGCATCAGACCTTGCAAAGACCATCCTGCAAGTCACGGTGCAAGGAGGCAGAAGAAGAGGGAGACAGAAAAAGATATGGGAAGGCAACATTCAAGAATGGACTGGCTTGACAGTGAAGCCAAGAGGATTGCTGAGGACAGAGAAAGATGGAGTACGCTGGTTAAAGGATCTTCTGTGGTGCCCGAACTACTTTCGAGTTAGGGGATAGGATAAGATAGTTTAGCCATACTGGCTTCCCTGTTACTGCCTCTTACATTTCAAACTGGGAGGGGTAGCAACTACTGTTTGCACGACTTCCTACAGGATAGATCTCCCCAAATGTGGTCACCAGACACCATTAACAAAAAAAAGTTTTAATATAGCGCTTGTACAGCTCAACAAGTGGTCAAGGCGTGGCCGTTGATGACGCAGTTTTGTTTTCCTACCAGCGTTCTTATGATCGATCTTCCTTTATCGATATCGTTTTCAGGCAAATGGCAAAATTCGCTAGCTCTCAGTGTTGCATTCTCGTGGTGATAGGGATTTAAGCTGCCATCTGAAACGAATACGCTCTTGTTTTAGAGCTGATTAAAATATATAAATTAAATAAAAGAAATAAAAGAAATGAAGGAGAATGACATTCATCGAATCCTCACTCAAACCTTACCCATAGCGGATCTTTAGATGATTTTGAGGCTTATTTTGATGACTGATACTGCCTGACAAAAGCTACCAGACGAAGGGAATGTTGCATGAAAGATTAGTTTACAGCCATTGAGTGGCTAACTGCGTCTTTCAGGTGAAAACAGGTCAGGTACCTATCGCTGACAGACGTTTTTCAGGTGAAAAAGGGTCAGATGCCCGTCGCTGACAGTCGGTGCGAGTGAGTCCTGATAGCAGTTGATGGGTATTTCCCTGACATACTTTCCAAATCTTCAAACACGCATGCTTGCTAAGTGTTAGATGGAAACTTTAACAAATCGTCATTACACGGAGGGACATCTACCCTCTTCATTCTCTGATCTCCGCTAGAACCCTCTCCATCGCCTCTCTCTCTCTCTCTCTCTCTCTCTCTCTCTCTCTCTCTCTCTCTCTCTCTCTCTCTCTGATGGAATTAAGCTTAAATACTTTTGGTGGGCTCGCATTTCTGTAATATTAAAATGGATTTAAAACGGTACTTCCTCTCTTCTTCTTCTTCTTCTTCTTCTTCTTCTTCTTCTTCTTCTTCTTCTTCTTCTTCTTCTTCTTCTTCTTCTTCTTCTTCTTCTTCTTCTTCTCTCTTTCTCCCTCTCTCTTTCTTTCTCTCTCTCTCTCTCTCTGCTTCTCTCTCTCTCTCTCTCGCGTATTTCAAGCAGGGGGCTAAAGCAAAGGAGAGTAATCAACAAGTGTGTAATTGCTTTGTCGCCTCCCTTTCCATCTCACAGTCGCCTGCCTTGACAGGCTCCTGCGCCACCTAGTGGGGCAGCGGTAGCAAGGGAAGTAATTTTCTGGCGTCATTTACATTGCTGTCCCCCTGGGGACAGGCAAAACGTCATCTCCTTCAGGACCCATGAGTCACCCAATTGCTTTCTTTTTCTTTTCTTCTTCTTCTGGAAAGTCTTTGTAAACCTTACTAATCTAATGTCCATATATTTAGTGTGTAAAGGATAATCTCAAAGACCATGAAAATGATTTCTTCGGAGGGAAGTTTCCATACCCCTTATCTGCTGCGCTCGCTCTCTCTCTCTCTCTCTCTCTCTCGCTCTCTCTCTCTCTCTCTCGCTCTCTCTCTCTCTCTCTCTCTCTCTCTCTCTCTCTCTCTCTCTCTCTCTCTCTCGCTCTCTCTCTCTCTCTCTCTCTCTCGCTCTCTCTCTCTCTCTCTCTCTCGCTCTCTCTCTCTCTCTCTCTCTCTCTCTCTCGCTCTCTCTCTCTCTCTCTCTCTCTCTCTCTCGCTCTCTCTCTCTCTCTCTCTCTCTCTCGCTCTCTCTCTCTCTCTCTCTCTCTCTCTCTCTCTCGCTCTCTCTCTCTTCCCCGTCTGCCGTATCGCCAATGGTGGGTGTAGACGTTAAACTTCAATGTTTCTTCTTCTTCTTCTTCTTCTTCTTCTTCTTCTTCTTCTTCTTCTTCTTCTTCTTCTTCTTCTTCTTCTTCTATGATAATGGAGAGGGGGGAAGGGGTGGAGGGGAACGCAATAGAAATGTACAATATTTTTTATATTAACTGAAAAAACAAATATTTCAACAGACCTCAACGCTACCCTCTTTTTCAGCTTCACTATTTTGCCGTTAAGCAAAGTGCTGTCATCTGAGAATACATTTGGGTAGCACTTGCCATCTTGTTGCCTTTTTTTATAGTCATTGCACTATTTTGCGGTTAAAAGATTGAGCTGTCACCGCGCATGCGCGAAGGAAATGGAGTGGCTGATTTCATTAAGTCCGTGACTGCAAACGGTCCCAACCTTTTCCACAAGTCACTTGGTCCGCGCCATTTTGATGTGCACATTGTTTGATTGTAGCTGACTAAAGAGCTTGGAGAGATGGACAAGGGAGAGAAGGAGGGAGAGAAAGAAGGATTGTATTAGGTTAGCGTCAGTCCACAAGTGGCTTGGCCGCTGGTTGGGATTTTTCACACTCATTGTTCAGAGTAGAGCTTGAAGAAGAAGAAGAAGAAGAAGAAGAAGAAGAAGAAGAAGAAGAAGAAGAAGAAGAAGAAGAAGAAGAAGAAGAAGAAGAAAGGGGGAAAAATATTAGCAATAATCTCTCTCTCTCTCTCTCTCTCGGCAATTGATAAGAATTAAATTTCTAGTGCCGTGTTTTTAGACTTTACAAAAGCTTTTGATATAGTTAATCACTCCGTATTGATCAGTAAATTATTTGTGTATCTGAACAGTTCTGCAACTGTCAATTTTTTTTCAATCATACTTAAGTGACACAAAGCAGACAGTGTGGGTTAATGGACATTACTCAGCAAAAGGCACTGCGTTCCTCAAGGCCCTCTTCTATTTTGTATCTATATTCTTCACCTCCAAATATCAGATAATAATGTAATCTATGATCTGTTTGCAGGGGACAATACATTACATTGTTATTGGAAAGACAATAAGTTCATATTCAAACATCTTTACACAATACTGTAAAAGGTGTGATAAACTGGTTTCATCTCCATCTTCATATACGCTTGGCAACCATTGACCATCCCAGCAGCAGACCTACAACGAAGAATACACTGGCCAACAGAAGGCGCGGTCCTTGGTGACGCGGGCGACGACCGATCCCGTATGGAGTGAGTGGTTTTCATTATTCGGTGTGCCTTGGGCAAGAAAGACCTGGCGTGGCTACAATCCTCTCCAGACTGTTTGCCAGAATCGAAATCCACGAGGATAGTGTGGCTCGCATTGGCCCCGTGCACGTCGTCGTTGAATATATAGTAACGTGAGGTTCCTTCGTCCTGGCAGATGACTTCTGTTTAGAAGACTCGCTCTGTGATGCCGTGCTGACAGCATCCCTGTTAGTCGCCTCTTACTACACGCCGGTGTCACATCCTCCAAGTTCCGGGTCTCCTAGTTTATCTGGGCGCCTTTGCGCATGCGCCAGTTTATGTCGGGCCGGCTTTTCACGATGTTCTTAGGCGTCGTAACCCTAACCCTTACCCAAACCCTAACCCTAAACACTAACCCAAACCCTAACTCTAACCCTAACCCAAACCCTAACCCTAACCCTAATCCTTACTAAGACTACGATAGCACTGTGCGCATGCGCCGAATTTTGTAACGCGTCGACCAATCAGAATGCTCCCAGTCGCTCCCAGCCCAGCTAAGATACTAGGAACTGTGGCGATGTCACACCGGGAAAGCTAGGATCTTTTCTATTCAGTGCCCGAACCCACAGGGTAATATTGTTTGTTATAAACCAATAGACCGTTTTGGACTATCTACACATATTTCATATCATTATTTCTTTATTGTATTTGTTTTTCGGAAGACAACTCATATCTCACTGCCTAATAAGCACTTTTTAAATTTTATTGTATTCTTTTGTCTGAGAGAACGTTTTAATAATGAAGTGAAACAGTGACCAAAATCTAATACCAAGTTGGAGAGAGAGAGAGAGAGAGAGAGAGAGAGAGAGAGAGAGAGAGAGACAGAGAGAGAGAGACAGACAGAGAGAGAGACAGAGACAGAGAGATGTACTCGGAAATCCCAAGGCAAACGATGGATGAAGCACTAATGACTCAAAGACACTGGCAATGGACTGACTCACCCTAGAAATTGCCAAAAACGTGCCCTTTGATGGATAGAATTGACCGAGAGGCAATAGCTTCTTAGTTTTTATTTCTTTCTTCCTTTTTTTCTTCCTTTTTTATTTTTGGGGGTGGGAGGGTGTAAGTGGATTTTATTGTTTTTCATTCTTTCTATCTTTCTTTTTTTTTTTCTTTCTTTTTTTGTTTTGTTTTGTTGTTGTTGTTGCTGTTGCTCTTCTTCTTCTTCTTCTTCTTCTTCTTCTTCTTCTTCTTCTTCTTCTTCTTCTTCTTCTTCTTCTTCTTCTTCTTCTTCTTCTTCTTCTTCTTCTTCTCTCTCTCTCTCTCAATCTAACTCTTCTCAGCGTCCCTTCTCCGTTTCCCTCTGTATTGGGGAATGCTTGAGTGTGGATGGATGTTCAAGGTGATTTCATGTAGATTTGTTAGGAATGTTTACCTTGCCGCAGTATTCGCCCTTGTTTACTGTAATTTACCTGCCTTGACAGTGATACTTTCCCCTCAGGTGCAAGATCGTACTGTCACAGAGTGCGTGTGTGTGTATGTGTGGGTGGGTGCGTGTGTGTGTGTGTGTGTGTGTGTGCGTGCGTTATTGAGTATATATGTATGAATGCGCTTTTGTGTTTATTTTTAAAAGTGCGTGTGTGAGTGTATGCGTGTTTCCAATATTTGCGTGGTTATGTGTGTGTGCGTATGTGTGTGTATGTTTGTGCGTGTGTTTGTACGCGAGAAATGTGTGATGTAATGGTACAGACTGCATAGTACGAAAAATGTTAATTACTCAACGCATTTCCTGAGCTCTAAGATAAGACCGCAATACCACACATACCCAAACACACCCCAACACACACACCCACACACACCCACACACACACACACACACACACACACACACACACACACACTGACTGTTAGAAAGGAATGGAAAACACTATACTGTATTACTATAAGAGTAATGCCATGAATAGCTCTTGAACTGGAAAAACGCTATGTAAAAGCAATAAAGTAAACAAAATATAATGACAATTATAATATTATGTTCTCTTCGCTATTTTCTCCCCATGCCACACCCCGACCTCATCTTGCTTTCTCCATCTACAACATAGTGATACACAGACAACAAAGGCTTTCCCCAAAACCTTGTAGTCTTTAAGAAAGAGGGATGCGAAACACTTCCCTTTTTTCAGGTGGGGCCAGCTTCATGAGAATGGGGCCCATCTCCGTTTTACCTGCCCCAGGTTGTAAGCAGAGCCAGATACCACCCACCTACAGCTGGGGTGCCTGCTGAATCGTGGTGAAGTGAAGAGAAAGAAAAATGTAGGTGTGGATTTGTTCCTGTCTGAACCTGCTGTTTGTAAAAGAAGCCTCTACAATCCTATCAAGCGGACCATCTGCCTTTCACACACTGGGGTGTCAGTGGGTTAAATATTTACCTCTGTCTTTCACGAGCGCTCATTGCGATTCCGCCTGCTCAATGTCAGTGTCTCTGATCATTCAATCAATGGGCTTAACAGAACAAAACTCTCAGCTGGTGGTGTGGTGTGGTGTGTGTGTGGGTGCTCAGCAGAGATAAAAGGATATTTTGGTTCGATTCTTTATAATAACTGGGATGTAGGCGTATAATAATCATATATCTCTGTTCAATCATGATAAAGAATTTACTGCAAATACATTTATGCGACCTTTGTTTTTAGTCTGCTACGTCTTATGTCATTTCTTTCTTTTTTTCATCTTTTTTATAGCCAGGGTAGATTTTTTTCCACACATTTTGTGTGTTAAGAGAGGGGTTGGGGGTGTATTGACTCTTTGTATGGTGATCCACGTCCGCCGCCGTGCCGCCACGATACGTTAAGGAACCAGGTCAGAGGGAAGGTTGTGGCTTCAAATAAACGCCTGCGCAAGCACATGCGCGAGTGGACATGCGCACACGCGTGGGCGCGACCAGGCGCAAGCACACACATGAAGCACGCTCAGTCCAAGAAAAATAGGAATGTCTAAATTATTATAAACACCAATAGCAGCAGTACAAACATCGGTCGTGAATAAATGCAGACTGATGTTAGCTCAGTTCACATGGATGTCAGTGAAGATTACAACAAGAAGAAGATGATGATGATTATGAATTAGAAGGAGAGAGAGAGAGAGAGAGAGAGAGAGAGAGAGAGAGAGAGAGAGAGAGAGAGAGAGAGAGAGAGAGAGAGAGAGAGAGAGAGAGAGAGAGAGAGAGAGAGAGAGAGAGAGAGAGAGAGAGAGAGAGAGAGAAGGGGGTGGGGGGACAGAGAGATAAATTATTTTGCCATAATAAAAGAGTAACCGCCGGGTTTCCCTTGTCACATCTTGCCCCTGTGGCTTGTAACAACAACTATTAAATACAACAAATTAACTTTATAACATAAGCACCATGGAACTATTACAGCTAAACAAATTCATCGTTACAATGTTCTAATTACATGAGAGAGATAAGATAGCCATTTTATTTAACAAGGGTAAAAGGGTAAGCTCTGGCTGTGCTTTTTACACCTTGGGGCTTGAACAACAATAATAATAGTATTATAACAAATAGAGACAGACAGAGGGTGGGTTCCTGAAAAAGATTGAGAAAGAGACGAGAGAAAGAAAGAAGCTCAGGCGACTTGAGTTAGATCCTGTATCGGCCAGCGCCTTGAGTCATTCTTGAGCTGGAAAAGCGCAACATTAGAAGGATTATATACGTTTATAAAGAAATAAAGACATAACGAGAGAGAGAGAGAGAGAGAGAGAGAGAGAGAGAGAGAGAGGAGGTAAAGGAAAGAGAGACAAGAAGAGAGAAAGAAAGAAAGACAATGGAAAGTGTGGCTGCCAGGAGAAGAAGAAGACTCAGAAAGGCAGGATGAAGAACAAGAGTATTCAATAGAAAGTTCACGGAGGTTCCCGCACCTCTTCTTGAGGTTCTCAAATCCCGAACCTAGGTGCCTGAACCATTTTTTGTCCAAAAGGTTCGAGAACCTAGGTTCGCGATCTGAAAATCCCAAAAAAATGGTTTGTAAACCTCCACCAACCTTGTAAGGAGGCACGGTGGTCTAATGGTAGTGCTTCGGTTTGCGGATCTGAAGGTCCCGGGTTCGAGCCCTGGCCGGGCCATTGTGTTGTGTCCCTGGGAAAGACACTTTACTGCCGTTTCCTACTCCTTCGGATGAGAGTATAAACCGAGGTCTAGTTTGTGTCGCATACATTCCATCATAACGGACTTTAAAGATCCTGACGCTCATGTCCTAGACGGGTGAGTGCCGGTGACAAGAACACACCCAGCATGCACCTAGGTCCTTCTCCCCCATCCCTGGCTGCCCAGTATTGTGCTCAGTTGTCCGGGCGTCAGACCATGCGCCCAAAGGCTGCGGGTGGGCGTCTCGGGGGGCTTGTGTTAAATCCTGTATCGGCCAGCGCCTTGAGCAGCTCTTGAGCTGGAAAAGCGCTATATAAGAACGATTAAATAAATAAATAAATAATGAAGACAAGCCATTAGAGAGATAAGTCATGACGTACAGGCAGAACCCGTTTTGTGTAAGCAGCGTGCACTGTGATGTCAGAAGGATCCGAAGGTAAAGTAGAGAGAAGTAGGAACCGGAGGAGGAGGTAGACGAAGAAAGGGGGAAGAAGACGAAGACTGAGGAAAAGGAAGAGGAAAAATAGGAGAAGGAAGAAGAAGGCAAGGAAGATGAGGAAAAGAAGAGGTAAAGGAGAAGGAGAAAGGAAGAAAAAAAAGAGAATTTACTTGGATGTATGCATTAATTTTGCTGATCTAAAAAAGTGAAAATTGGTGGCGGATAAAGAAGAAGAAGAAGAAGAAGAAGAAGGAGATGATGATGATGATGATGATGATGATGATGATGATGATGATGATGATGATGATGATGATGATGATGACAAAGATTATGATGAAGATGATGATGAACAAGAAGAAGAAAAGAAAAGTGGGAGTAGGAAGAAGAGTTATTTTTAAACTGTAAACGTTTATTACAATAACGACAAGTTATAAGGATAATAATCCTAAGCTTACAGTTGATTCTTACAATTAGTCCTTGATTCAAGAAGGACAAGAGGAGAAGAGGGTGGCGAAGGAGGAAGAAGAAGAAGGAGGAGGAGAAAGAAAGAAAGAAAGAAAGAAAGAAAGAAAGAAAGAAAGAAAGAAAGGAGGGAAGGAAGGATGGAAGAGGTAAAAGAACGAAGAATGGATGCCCTATAGGATTCAGAAAGACAGGAAGAAGAAGAAGAAGAAGAAGAAGGAGAAGAAGAAGAAGAAGAAGAAGAAGAAGAAGAAGAAGAAGAAGACGAAGCGTGAGGGAGACAGGTGATGGATATAATGAAGAATCTGTTTTGTGTCAGCTAGATGCACTGTGATGTCAGAAAAGATCAAGGTTGCAGACAGATTCTGTTTCGTAACATCGTGTGTGTCTGCGTGTGGGTGTGTGTGTGTGTGTGTGTATAGGTGTGTGAGTGTGTGTACATACGTTAGTGTCTACATCCGTGCAGCAGCGCGATGCACGTGCTATGCATGTATGCCTGTGTATGTTGGGTACAAAGAGCAATTGGGACCTTTTCGTATTTGCCTGGTTTTCTTTTTTGCTGGTACAGTACAGAGAGAGAGAGAGAGAGAGAGAGAGAGAGAGAGAGAGAGAGAGAGAGAGAGAGAGAGAGAGAGAGAGAGAGACAGAGACAGAGACAGAGACAGAGACATACAGAGAGGGAGGCAGATAGACAGAGAGAGAGAGAGAGAGAGAGAGACAGAGAGAGACAGAGAGAGAGATTATGATTTACCTAAGAACTAGAAACACTTGCAGGTTTTTATACAAATTGCACAGTAAATAACCTACTTTGACATGTATGTGACGCGTATGTGTGCAGACGTCAGAAAATGCACAGACTCGCAGGTAAATAGCAACAAATGCGTACGTGACGCACACTTGCATACACAATTGCATATATGCACTGGTTTTGAATGATAGCAGAGAGAGAAAGAGAGAGAGAGTGGGTTAGGGATGACTTGATTGAGAATTAATTAATATAAAAGATAATGGAGAATATAAGGACGGAGAAAGTGAAGGGAAAGATCAAGAGACAGGGATACAGACAGAGGGAGACAGACATATAAAGACAGACAGAGGTAGACAGACAGTGAGTGACAGATGGATGGAGACAGACAGAGGGAGACAGACAGAGACAGACAGACAGAGAGATAGATTTTGTGGATTTTGGGATTATATAGGGGTTGCCTTCTCGGCGAAAGCGCGGTAGATATAAGCGCGGCGCCACACAGGACAAGGAGCGGAGAATGTGAGAGGGGGAAGGGAGAGGGGAAGAGACGGAACATTAGTGCACGTGGGGTGTAGTGGGGCGTCTGGCACTCATCCTTCTAGGACGTACATGAGCCTCAGGATCTTGAAATTCCGCGCGGTGAATGCATGCGTAAACAGGTTAGACCTATGTGTATACTCTCATCCGAAGGATGACAGCAAGGAGAAGGAGGGAAAGAGAGAGAGTTAACGTTCGTAAACGCATACATAATATACAGAGACATCGGCCACTGGAAAATAAGTGTCATGAAGAAAAAAAACAAATTTCTTCTGTCCTTCTCGAAAACTATTTTTAGATCACACACTGTACAGACTCTTTTACGTGCAGAATAAAAGTTATTTTAAGAAAAACCGACGCGCACTGACGAAAATCCCAAATTTCAATTCGTAATGTGAAGTTTATGCCCAGACAGACAATACGCGATTCCCAGGCATCGGCTTTGAACTTTAAACTCGGGTTGACCCGAGACCCCGAAATTTCACCGAGTCTCGCGAGACCACGGGCGCAAAGTCAAGTCACGTGGTTTAACTTGACGACAGATAGAAAGCAAGCACGCCTTCTTTTTTTAGTTTATTACGATCGGTCCTTTCTTCTGCGATGGGGGTGGTCTGTGGCGCTTTGTGAGGGCTCAATCTTGCAGCTAGTCAGCGATTTGGGCTTGGCACTGATCCCAGCAACCTGCTGTGAGTGATTGATTGATTGATTTATTGTTGCTTTAGGTCCAGCGGACTCTTTCGAGCCAAATCAGGACCGGACAACACCCGATCCGCATAAAAGATCTGCCGAAACAACCCTAGTGGGAAAATTGAATGCCCTCCACCGGCCAGTCACTTTACAATAAAGACATCCCACGCGGGGGACGGCTGAGGGTTGACCTCAACTACGCGAACACCCCGGTTACAAAAACAAAATAGAATACAACCATCATTATAAATCATCAACAAAACACATACATATAAAATGCCTATAGTGCGAAATAATACAATCATAGGAAGCCCTAGTGACCACCCGGCAGAAAGCGTCCAACACTCCCAAGCTGATCCAACAGACCTCATACACAAACAAGGAGTCTTGTCCAGGAAGAGTTTTCAAGAAAAAAGTTAGGTCATTGATCTAGCGAAGAAGAAGAAAGTATAGCAGAGTGATAGGACAGATCAGGAATGGGAAAGAGCAAATGATGAAGACAGCGACAGTGGGAATTTAAAGCACTAAATTTCCAGAAAGTTGGGATACTATTTATACTGAAACCCCCGGCACTCCAACGGGGGGAACTGTTGTCGCAGTGAATTAGTCATGCCTACAAAGGCAAGACAGGTTTTCAACTGGGGCTTTCACTGTTCCCTTTATAGGTTAGAACAATCTACAGTGACAAGATTGCTCATGACCCCAAGGGGTCCTGCTGTGAGTAACTTTATCCTATTCTATCCTATCCTATCCCGTAACGCGGAATCCTATCCCGTAACGCGGAATCCTATCCCGTAACGCGGAAGTCGCTGGGGCATCACAGATGATTGTTTAACCAGCGCACTCCACTCCATCTTTCTGTGTCCAAGTATCTTTATAAACAAACTAAATAAATAATAAGTGATAAATAAATAATTCTTCTATTGAAAGAAAGAAAGAAAAAAACCAACTCATTCACATTTACAATTTAATCTGTTATTATCAAAAGTATATAATTATATTCTACATTAAATATAGCCGAAAACGAGGTAAACGTGTTTCAAGAGTTAATTCCAATAAAAAGGAGTTAGTGGTCCTGATTGGTCTTGTAGCAGTCTGCTAGACCCTATAAACCTGGATTATATAATAACAAGGAGAGCGGGAAGGTGTGGGGGTGGGGGGGCAGGGGAAAGGTCTGTGAGTGTGTGCTCGTGCGTCCGTGTGTGTGTGTGTGTGTGTCTATGTGTGTGTGTGAGAAAGAGAGAGAGAGAGGGGGGGTAGAGCGAGAGGGAGAGAGAGACAGACAGACCAACAGAGGAACAAACAGTATATCCATCTAGACGCAAGACTTGGACGCGTCTTCATTTGAGGTATTATCTATATTAGTGAACGACAACTTACCCGTCTTTGATACTTCAAAACAAGACTAGATAGATCACGGGGCTTCTTAGGTTAACCTTTGACCTTTTACCTGCGTACTAACAGACAGCGTGTTTGCCGTTTGTTTGGCGTTTGGTGATGTGAGTTTTGTACGCGATGCTCGGGCCTTTGAGACCACAGAACGTGTGTCTGGCAGTGGGGTGTGAGAGAGTATGGGAGGGGTGGTGAAAGTTGTGAAGGGTGGGGCTGTGGGAGAGGGTGGGGGGAGGTGATGGTGCAAGGGTATTAGTTTAATGATTCCTTGAGTTGTTCATGTGGTAGAGGTTTATCTTCAACATAAAAGAAATAAAATAAATATATATTATATGAGAGAGTTTATTACGGTGCTAGCCATTTTGAGAGAGAATATCGTGATTTCGTGACTCTCCGCGTAGGAACTACCCATCTGCAGGTTCTATTCCAGATAGGGGTTTTGCACATCAAAACATGCATACTCAACAAGGCACTCAAAATAAGCTGGCCGCTCGTGGACGTGGCAATACGTATTCGAGACCTGGTGCTCGTTTCACATGTAGACCTCCTCTTAACAAAGGACAGAATAGACAATTGCTATTGTTGCGGAAGTGTAGGTTACATACCTTCATGGTGTCCTTCTGCTGTTGGCAATGCTGCTGTTGCCCAAGCTCATCCAGAACCTCAAGATACTAAAAGTGATTTTCAGGAGAACTAAGATCTTCCAGATGACACTCAGATACAGTCAACTGTAGTCACTGAAGTCGCTTGCTCTGTTTGTAACGAAAACTATGGTCATCTCAAGCGGGTATCGGGTACTGTAAATGGTCTCAAAACAAGTGTGCGTAGGGACACAAGTTCTACAATCTGTGGCGTTCGTAAGAGACTGGTTTCGCACGACCAATACACTAGAAAGGAGTGTAAATGTTGGTCATTCGGTGGAAACATTTAGAAATTCCCGTTGGCCGAAGTTTCTGTTGACACTTCGGCACCGTTGTGTATTGTGTCATTGATCAACCAGTGGCTGATTTTATCTTAGGGAATTTGCCAGGTGTATCTGACCCTTTTTCCGGCACAGCCACATCCATCCAAGATCAAGGTCATACTTGTTGTCTTACTACCCGTGCTCATGACAAGAGACAAGGTTTCCCAAAGAAACCTTTGAGTTCGGTCACGCAAGATTTGAATGTGTCTGTCACGTGGGGTTTATGGGCTCTGCACAATGGAATTATGGACCCTCACGTTTATTCGGTGGGAACTGCTAGTAAGTCACCCTATGAATTACTTTAATAAATTTATTTGTTTAGCTCGTTCTGTGTTAAGGTTGGGGTACAGAAATAGATAGAAAAATGGTAAAAGATTACTGTCACACTAGCTTTCACACGGCTATGAATCATATGTAGTCCAGCCACTTGATAACAGTTAAAATCACACATTTATTTCTTCTACTCTATACAAGATTCTCTAAGTACTAATCTAACTTAAAAAGTCTCAGTTACTGCTAATAGTTCGATCGCTGATAGTCTAGGCAGCTGTTATATCTTCCTCGGGCACTTGCTATTATATCTCATGTAGATTTGGACTACTGTGGTCCGTTTTACAGTTTCTGAAGAGTGGACTACTGTGGTCCTGTTTCGATCAGTTTAAGTGCACCTTCGGTGATTACACTTAACTGCTAGATGGTGCGTGCGAAGTCCTTCTGTGAGGTAGCTTCTGGTCCACCTGTGTCGTTGTGTAGTTGGGTTCCCTTGCCACGCTGTGGGGTCTGACAGGGTGTTTTTCCGGGTAGCTCTTTCCGACTTGTGCGGTAGAGGCTCCTCAACCAACTCGTCGTTTCTGTGGAGTGGGACGCACAGGATAGCTCGCCTGCTCGTCTGTAATATAAGAGACGAAATTCTGCACAACCCTGAATAATCGGTTTGTGCAGAGCGTCTCACTGAAAGCCAAAGTAGCCCTCAGTGATAGCTCCACATCTCTATACATAAGCGACGAACATTCTGCTACTTCCGGGGTCCACTGGAATCTCACTCTAAATTCCTATATATACCTAAATATAAATCGTGTCTAACTATACACATACAGAATTAATAATAATATAAACCTTCAGTGGTACAGCCACTGGTCTGCAAACATACATATAAGTTCAACAACAGTGGTTCCGTACGGGATACAACATGGCGGCGCAACCGGTCGTGTTTCGCCACGAGTTCGGCTTTTCCACATGGTCACGCAAATTCGGATTAACAATTCACATTTATGCATAGCAAATTCCTCAAACATACTTTCAACAATAATATAAATATATCACGATGAAACAGAAGGGTGTTCATTTACCTGTTTGACAAGTTCAGGCCCGTGATGACTGAATAGAATGCTAAGATCCTAAAGTCCTGCTTCCTGGTCTATGAGTGAAGAGATTTCTCTAGCTATCTATGTCAATGTTCACTCTTCCTCGTCTCACACATGACTGATTCAAACTGTGTGTAGGTTCTGACACAGTCAAAACTGCTCTACCCACTTAGCCTGCTGCTCATTGGTTAAAACGGTCAGATTCAAAGCTCAAGTGCTGACTCACTACGCGGTGTGTGGCTGGCTCGCTGTGTGCCTTAATTGCTGCTGTGTACTATACTGACTCTCTACTGTTACAATTACTACACAAGGCTGAATAGTAATAGGCAGAGTTAAAACTAGCCAGTTCATGACAGGCTCCCTCAACTGAAAAAAGGCGATGACTACTGGATTCAACCTTTTTCTACTACAGAGCCTAGTTTAACACTGCACTATCCTAGGGTCCTATTTACAAACTAGTTAAGTTGCTCTACCTGAGCTGCAATGCTGTGCCAGGTAGCTATGGACACTAGTGACAGGGTTTTATTGGGCGGGGACGAATTCTGGTGCTGTGGCCCTTAGTTGTGTTGGGTGGGCGACAGCTGCTATGTCCTCCACGAGATGGCGACTGAGGTAGTCGGCTCCGTGGTTCTCTTTGCCGGGGATGTACTCGATTTGGAATGAGTATGCCTGAAGGGTGAGTGCCCATCGCATCAGGCGAGAGTTCAAAGACTTGGAGGCGGCCAGGAACGATAGTGGTTGATGGTCCACCTGAACTGTGAAGTGGGTCCCATACAGGTAGAGTTGGAACTTCTGTATGGCCCAGACTAGTCCAAGACATTCTTTCTCCGACGTGGCGTAGTGGGTCTCGGCGGGTCTCAATTTTCTGCTGGCGTAGGCGACGGGGAATAGCGTCTCTGCATTCTTGGGGTCGCGCTGTAGCAGTACTGCTCCGAGGCCTAAGTCGCTTGCGTCGGTGCGAAGAACGAATGGCTGAGTCAAATCGGGTAGGTGGAGTAATGGCGCCGATGTCATTCTGTCCTTGAGTGTTTGGAATGCTGTCTCGCATTCGGCTGTCCATACTACTTTGTCCGGGGCGATTTTCCGGGTTCCATTTGTCAGTGGTACGGCGATGCTGTTGTAGTTGTGGATGAGCTTCTTCCGCGATGGCGATGGCCATCCAGGTGTGTGTGCTGGGGGTCGCTGGTCGGTCCGTGTACTTCTTGAGGAGATTGATGTGGTGGTATCGGGCTCTCCCGTTCACCTCTACTTGGTAGACTGTCTTGGATTTCTTGGCAGTCACCCGGTACGGTCCTCTCCAAGCGATGTCCAGCTTGTTGGTTCCACTTGGAAGTAAGAGTAGCACTTGATCGCCGACTTGCAGTTCTCTGTCCTTCGCGTGGCGGTTGTAGTACTTCGCCTGACGGGCTCTTGCCTTCTTCAGTGCTTCACCAGCTTTCTTCCACGTTGCTTTGAGGGTTTCCTGCAGGTCTGCGACGTACTTGGTGGCACCTCTTGGTGTGTCGTCTATCTTGGCTTCCGTCCAACTTCTGCGTAGGGCTTCTAGCGGTCCTGCTAGAGGTCTGCCGAATAGCAATGTTGACGGGGTGTAGCCTGTGGCTGCATGGGGCGTTTCTCTGTATGCGAACAGTGCCGCATTCACGTAGGTGTCCCACGCTTCTGGGTTGTCGTCGGCGACTTTCCTGAGGATGGTGAGAAGGGTTCCATTCAGTTTTTCTACTTGTCCGTTGCTGGCTGGGTGGTATGGTGGTGTGCGAATGTGATGAACTTGTATCAACTCGAACACGTCTTGCATCAGGCGGCCGGTGAACTGAGATCCGTTGTCCGTTCTAATGCTGTCCGGGAATCCGACTCTGGTAAAGATGGCGATGAGTGCATCTGCGATCTTCTTGGTGTCGATCGCTGGCAACGGGACTGCTTCGCACCACATCGTACATGCGTCGACGAGTGTGAGTAGAAATCTGTTCCGCTTCTTGGTCATGGGCAGTGGTCCTACTATGTCTACTGAGACTTGCTGGAATGGCACGCCGACTACTACTGATGGTCCTAAGGTAACTGGTACGGTGTGATGTCGCGGGGAATATCGTTGACATTGGTGGCAAGATTTCACGTAGCGCTTGACATCCTCCGTGATTCCTGGCCAATAGTAGTGTGCGCTGATTCTCTGCACTGTGGCTCCAATTCCCATGTGTCCGCTGAGTGGCATGCTGTGGCCTAGTTCTAGTACTTGGGCTCGAAGGGTGGCTGGTAGTACTAGTTGGGTGTGATCTCCATCTCCTTGTCGATGTAGAACTCCCTCTTCCATGTAGAAGTCTCCCTTGTGCGGGGGTGTGTGCGCCTTGGGTAGCTTCTGGAAGCACTTCGCTATCGAGGTGTCTTCTTTCTGTGCTGTTTTGATCTCTTCGAGTCCTGGATTCGGAGCGAACTCGGACTGGGGTGGTTGGGTTTTAGCTTGGGCCCTGGTTTGCACTGCAGCTATCTCTACAGTTTTAGGGGGCGTGCCTAAGAACACATACCTACAACCTAGCACTAGATCATACAGGGGTTTCTGTAAAACAGCTGCTTGGATTCGTCCTGTGACGTACCTACTCTCTACTTCTATCCATGCTATTGGGCAAGTAGTCGTCGGTTTCGTCAAGTCTGCTCCTTGTAGTTCGACTGTCTTGTCCGTCAAGTCCGCGCGCGATACAAGAGATTCGCTAACTATCGCGTCGTATGATAGACCTGTGTCATACAGACAGTTCGCTTCTTTTCCGTTGACCTTGACCGTGTCTGTCACCGATGGGTGATCTCCGATCGTGTGTGGCTTGTTACCGCTGCTTTGAGTTAGAACTCTGTGCGCTGGCCGGCTTTCGCGCTCTTCCCTACGTTGGGCGGCCAACTTGAAACATTCTGCGGTGGAGTGATTGTTTCTGTTGCAGAACGAACAATACCGTCTCTGTTCTGCGGGACCTCTTTTCCCGAATTCCGTGTTGGGTCCTTTATTCTGCCCAGGTCTGGGGTTATTCGGCTTATTCGCGGTGCGCTCTTCCCGGTTAGGGCTTCGTTTCTGTGCCTCTTTCCCGTTAGGCTTTAGGTCTCTCCTGAAGCTCTTGGCTTCTCCGTGTGCGGCCACGTACCTATCTGCGACCTTGACCAGATCTTCCAGTCTTTCCGCGCCCTGTTCTACTGAGAATGTTCTCAGCTCGGGGGTCATGGTTTCCCGTAGCTGTTCCCATACTAACAGTTCTGTCAGTCCATCATACGTTTTAGCCGTGGCTGACTGGCTAATCCACTTATCCAGCGTTGTGGACAACCGATCCGCGAACTGCGCATAGCTCTCTCCTTTCACTCTCCGATTGGTGCGGAACTTTTGCCGGTAGCATTCTCCTGTTAGTTCGAATCCCGTTAGGAGTGCCTCTTTTACTTTGTGATAGTCAGTCACTCTGTCAGTCGGTAGCTTACTGTAGATGTCATAAGCCTTTCCTCTAAGCCCTTGACTAAGCTTAAAAGACCAATGAGTGGGATCTAGTTTGTACTCTGTTGCTAGACGCTCAAACCTAGTCAGATAGAGATCTAGACCTTCTTCTCTCTCATTGAATGTCCCCAGTGGAAATGACATTCCTTGTACAGGGTTGGATGCTACCTCTAGCTGATCTGAGTGGGGAGGGGTTGAGGAAGAACTTGAAGCTCCTGATCCCAATCTTCTTAGCTCTAACTCATTCTGTCTGTCTTTTTCCTTTTCTGCCCTCTCATACTCCGATCTCCTACTTTCTGCTTCTCTCTCTGCTGCTAATGCTGCCTTCTTCTGTTCTCTTTCTGCCTCTAGCTCTAATTTCCTCTGCTCTCTTGCTGCTTCTAACTCTGCTTTCTTTTGCTCTGCCTCTAATGCTAGTTTCTTCTGCTCTGCTTCTAGTTCTGCTTTTCTCTGTTCTGCTTCGAGTTTCTTCTGTTCTCTCTCTGCTGCTCTCTCTGCCTTAGCCTCCTGTTTCTCTACCTCTGCATTTATATACGCAATTAGGTCTCCCCCTGCTAAGTGTAACGCTTCTCCCAATTCCTTGAAGCGCAATCTCAAGGCCACTGGGTCCGACATTGTCAAAAGTGTCTATGAACAACCTCTGAATCACGTGGGATACCAAAACACTAACAATATTGCAAGTCAATAACAACAATGCAATTACCCTAAAATTCGTAATCAATAATAGAATAAAACAAGAGTCAAATGGCATACAACAGTTACTTAAGCAAAACCTGCAAAAGAACAATGTAACATACAGACACAAAAATAATTGAAGCAAACAAGTTTTTAACTAAAGAATAGTGCACCAAAACTGATCAGTGTTATACCCTTACACTATTCTAAGTTATTCTACTTCTACTGTTATCTAATTTTATTGTACTTAGATCCGGTTATACCCAATTCCTACTATACACAGATCCTGACTAGGCTCGCCAATTAAAGTGTCACGTGGGGTTTATGGGCTCTGCACAATGGAATTATGGACCCTCACGTTTATTCGGTGGGAACTGCTAGTAAGTCACCCTATGAATTACTTTAATAAATTTATTTGTTTAGCTCGTTCTGTGTTAAGGTTGGGGTACAGAAATAGATAGAAAAATGGTAAAAGATTACTGTCACACTAGCTTGAACACGGCTATGAATCATATGTAGTCCAGCCACTTGATAACAGTTAAAATCACACATTTATTTCTTCTACTCTATACAAGATTCTCTAAGTACTAATCTAACTTAAAAAGTCTCAGTTACTGCTAATAGTTCGATCGCTGATAGTCTAGGCAGCTGTTATATCTTCCTCGGGCACTTGCTATTATATCTCATGTAGATTTGGACTACTGTGGTCCGTTTTACAGTTTCTGAAGAGTGGACTACTGTGGTCCTGTTTCGATCAGTTTAAGTGCACCTTCGGTGATTACACTTAACTGCTAGATGGTGCGTGCGAAGTCCTTCTGTGAGGTAGCTTCTGGTCCACCTGTGTCGTTGTGTAGTTGGGTTCCCTTGCCACGCTGTGGGGTCTGACAGGGTGTTTTTCCGGGTAGCTCTTTCCGACTTGTGCGGTAGAGGCTCCTCAACCAACTCGTCGTTTCTGTGGAGTGGGACGCACAGGATAGCTCGCCTCAACCCTGAATAATCGGTTTGTGCAGAGCGTCTCACTGAAAGCCAAAGTAGCCCTCAGTGATAGCTCCACATCTCTATACATAAGCGACGAACATTCTGCTACTTCCGGGGTCCACTGGAATCTCACTCTAAATTCCTATACATACCTAAATATAAATCGTGTCTAACTATACACATACAGAATTAATAATAATATAAACCTTCAGTGGTACAGCCACTGGTCTGCAAACATACATATAAGTTCAACAACAGTGGTTCCGTACGGGATACAACATGGCGGCGCAACCGGTCGTGTTTCGCCACGTGTTCGGCTTTTCCACATGGTCACGCAAATTCGGATTAACAATTCACATTTATGCATAGCAAATTCCTCAAACATACTTTCAACAATAATATAAATATATCACGATGAAACAGAAGGGTGTTCATTTACCTGTTTGACAAGTTCAGGCCCGTGATGACTGAATAGAATGCTAAGATCCTAAAGTCCTGCTTCCTGGTCTATGAGTGAAGAGATTTCTCTAGCTATCTATGTAGATGTTCACTCTTCCTCGTCTCACAAACGACTGATTCAAACTGTGTGTAGGTTCTGACACAGTCAAAACTGCTCTACCCACTTAGCCTGCTGCTCATTGGTTAAAACGGTCAGATTCAAAGCTCAAGTGCTGACTCACTACGCGGTGTGTGGCTGGCTCGCTGTGTGCCTTAATTGCTGCTGTGTACTATACTGACTCTCTACTGTTACAATTACTACACAAGGCTGAATAGTAATAGGCAGAGTTAAAACTAGCCAGTTCATGACAGTGTCACCGTTGGAATTTGCTCGGTTGCAGAGGCAGGATGATAGTTTATAATCCTTGTTGATCTGACCAAGTAGGATCAAATGAAAACAATAGGATCAGAATCAATTTTATACTTTGTTGGTTGGTTGGTTGGTTGTTTTATTAACGTCTTCTTCATCAAAATGATAAGACGCACGTTCATATTCACACACGCATTCACACATGCACGCATACATGCGCACTCACACACCACATTAAATTATATTAAATTAAATTAACTAATCAAATGAACCGAGCTACTGGAGAATCAATTAAAGCTTTGGCCAACCTAACGCTCACATCAAAACTGATGTTATCAATAGAACTCATAGTTTGTAAATCCGTGGGCAAAAAAAGACGAATATAACTACATTCAAGTAATACATGCTTCAAAGATACACTTTCATTACATATGCAGTTAACATTTTTACAATATTTTGTTTTAATTGAGTTTAGTATTATTCTATGTGCCATGCTTAAAACTGATCTGGTAATTCCACAAGGTTTATCATAACTCAGATTGAATTTAAGCGCTTTAATAAATTTATTTTCTATCGAATTTTGAATTTCTTTAGACGATAATGGTATCGCTATTGCCTGTGAGTTAATATTTGAAGCACCGAGTTTTGCAGCATTATCAGCCCAATCGTTATAAAGAAATCCACAATGTGATGGAATCCAGCAAAAGTTCACCTGAGTACCGTTAGTTATCAAACTATTAATAATATTTATAATTTCTAATATAATTTATTTTCTTTCACCATAACAATTTGAATTCAGTGCCTGCAAAGCAGACATAGAATCTACACAAATAACTATACTAAATGTACTCAAAGCTAGATTTGAAATTTTATTAAGAGCCATTAATATCGCAATTAATTCAGCAGTGAAAATGGAATATCCTTTACCCAAATAATAGGATTCTGATATATTAAAATCAGGTATTACAAACGCTGATCCGGCTTCACCTGTTTCAAAAACAGATCCATCGGTATGTATTTTCAAATGTCCAGAATACTTTTCATACATATGATGTCGTGCTTCAATCGCCGTGAATTGTGCGTTATGATTCTTGTTTACATTACAATAATGAATGTCATAATTTGCCTTTGCAATTTCCCAAGCAGGTACTGGTGAAATTATATTTTTTGGTAAATTTTCAATATGCATTAATTCTGGTTGAATAAGATCTTTCGCAAAGGTACCTATTGTTTGAAAAGAGTACACCTTTTGGGCATATTTGGGAAAAGCTGTATCGGATCGGATAAACAGTTCTTCAATAGTACTGTTGTTAACTGCACTTGCTCTTATTATGTATTTGGCACATGCTAACTTTCTCCATTCATCAAGGGGAATAACACCTGCAAGTCTATATGCCTCTATAGTTTTTGTATGAATTGGGACCCCTAGCGCTAATTTTATTGCTTTACTGTCTAAACTTTGTAATTTTTTAAGATAGCATTTTGGGGCTGAAAAGAACGCTTCCTGTCCGTATGATAATTTAGATCTCACTAAAGCAGAAGCTAAATGAATCAGTGTTTTTACATCTTGTCCCCATTTTTGTCTGTTAATAATTTTCATTAAATTATAACTTTTGATAGCTTTTTGTATTAAATATTCTATATGTCTTTTCCATGTTAGTTTGCATGTTAAATATACGCCTAAAAATTTAACCTCTTTCACATACTTGAGTTCTTCATTATTTATTTTTAGTTTTGGAAATTGTCTTGGTTCCTGACCATGATTAAATAGCACCAAGTTTGTTTTTTCTTTAGACAACTCAAGACCATTTTGATTCATATAATGACTGATATTATTTATTTCTTGTTGATATAATTTAGTTATATATTTTATTTCATACAAAGATGTTTTCCTTTTTAAATTTACATTCATCCATATTGCTAAGTCATCTGCATATTGAACAAGTGACACTTTATTGCTTAATACTCTTGGTAAATCATAAATTAATATATTAAATAAAAGCGGAGAAATTATAGATCCCTGTGGAATTCCCATATTAGTCTTATAGCTTGACGAATATGAATTCCCTACTTTTACCTTTATATTTCTATCTTTTAAAAACGTGCCAATATAATTATACATACGGCCAGATAAACCAATTGATTTCAGTTTGTATAATAATCGAGCATGCCAAACTCTGTCGTATGCTTTGGTGATATCAAAAAATGTTGCTAGCACACTCTTTCTTTTAGCAAATTGCCTTTTAATATGAGTCGTGATTTTTACTAAGTGATCTACTGTCGATCTTCCTTTTTTAAAATCCAGCCTGATGAAGTGGAATAATTTTATGTTTCATACAATAGTAAGACATCCGTTCTAAAATAATCTTTTCCATTACTTTGCATACATGGGACGTTAATGCTATTGGTCTATAACTGTCACGAAGAGAGGGGTTGGGGGATGGGGGTAAGCTCTTAATCTCTAGCGCGTTATTACCTCCTTTGAATAGGTTAATGGTGCGATGACATTCAAGAGATTAATGCTGGGCCAACTTAATAAACAGACAGGGAAAAGACGAGAAAGAGAATAAGGCTACACTAGTTAAGAAATTCACATTCAAAGGCCAGTCAGGGTAATAGCGATTTCTATAGCTAGTTACTTTATTAATTTGAAATGGAGAGTCTAGGTCAGATACTTCTAGCGTGAGTCATAGGCATAGCGTCTTTTAGTAAGGAGGAGTCCGGTGATTTTCTGGGTAGTCAATATTTGGGATACTAGAGCGAAGGTAGACTGATCTCATCACAGGGCGAGAGTGTATCTGTATGGTTTCAGAGTCTCTCTAATAATCTGGCGAGGGGGGATTCTCGTAGGCTTAGGCACTTAGCTCTGTACTGCAGTGCGGCGATTTGTCCAGGATACTCTGGTTGGCTTGTTAGCGTGGGTAGAAGCGTGGGTGGAAAGATGCATGTCAGTGGTCACGCGAGGATGACTCATGGATCACGCGTGCTGGTCTTGTGATATGGCACAGGCATGGAAATCGGCTTTCGTGGCTAGCCGTCTGGAAAATGGCAATGTCCCAAGTCTCGCGTCTCATTGACCTCCTGGGTTGTCAGGGGCCTGCGGCGGGTCAGTGACTGGGAGTTGATACAATGCCGGGGTGATACGCCCGGTACAGGAACCCGTCTGCAATGTGTACAGACGCTGTATCAGCGGGGGATAGGGATAGTGTGGATTCAGGGCCTGTGGTTATGATAGCCCTCCTCAGAATTCAAATTGGTGTGACCGGTCATGAGTTGAGCCAGTGCACATACCAACAGTCAAACAATGCTACTAGATTTACTGGGCCAAAGTGGAGTTTATTGGCAGCCACTAGTATAAGATACATTCGGCGCATTTGGATGGGGTAGTCAACAGGGCAAATATTTATACATAGGGAGCATGGGGGAAAGCAAATGGAGGATACAGGGCAAAGGGGTTGTAGGTCTGGGCTATACTGAGGACTTTAATCTATGCGGGGGGGGGGGGGGGGGGGGGGGCAGCATGGCATGGGGTATTTACACAGGGTGCTAACGGAGCATACAAGCATAAATCCAAACATGTCATGGGTCATATACGCGGTAGAAAATATGTGCAAGGGATAAATACAAGTCATAGCAACACATCAAGGCAAAATTATAAACATGAACATACATATTGACAGGACGCATGAACATGATGGGCGAACGACGGGTGATGGGTCTGCTATATGACAAAGAGTAAGTTCCCTCTCTTACCTTGACTTAAGGTGGGTGGAAGCACAAGGGTACTGTCGAAACTCAGAGGTCACTCGGTGATGGAGACGTGTTTTCGGACAGGCTGTGACTTCGAGGCAGGGATGCTGGGGTCTGACACTATGTCAAGGTTTGTGCCAGGCTTTAAGGAGATGTCCCGGGGGGCGGGGCTTAAGCGCCTGGGCGAGCGGGCCAGCTAGTGGTGGCTGGTTAAGTGAAGGGTGTCGCTGGCTGTGTGTGTGAGTGATGACCGTTTAGCAGCTTGGCTCAGAGGGTGATTGCCCGCCTTGTCACAGAGGCCCCCCCAAGGAAAAAGGCGAGGACGTAGGACTCGACGAAGACGCGGCCAATCAGCTCTGAGGTCGGCTGCCGGGTGAGACGATGGTTTGCGATGATCCGGGTGAGGCGGGGCGATGTAGGGTTCCGGGTAGTCGGTGGCGGATGCCCAAGGCTGGGGTCCGCGGAGCTGCCGGGTTTCGGCTACGGTTAGTGGGCGGCGGCGGGAATGAAGGCTGGGGCGTCGGCCCTCAGGGGTGACTCGCTGGAGTCGGTTGCGGGGTGACGGCTGAGGAAGTCCGGCGCGGTGCGATGCTTTCCGCGGGGCTTGCGTGGCGGCGTTCTGTCGGCGAAGTAGTGGGAGCGGGGTGGAGCGATGACTCCGGCTGTTGGCGGAGCCTCTTCTCCTGTCCTTACTATCTGCTGCTGGGATAGCGGGACGGGGTACGGTTTCTGGCGGACGGGAGTGGGGTCCGTCAGGGTTAGTCGAACTTCTTCCAGGTCCGTCCTCCCAGGAATGTCGGTGAGGACTTCCCTGTAGTCTGCTACGATGGCGCGTAGTTGGCGCTGCTGGCCGGCGGGGAGTGAGGGGTCCAGAGAGACGTCCCGGAAGGATTCCTTCCCTTTTAGCGGAAATTCGGCGACGCCGGTCTCTGTGCCATCCACTTCGACGGCCAGCGCGACCGTGAGTAGCGAGTGGGAGTCTGGGGCGGGTGCAGGTTGCTCCAGGTAGCGCTTGAGCAGATTGATGTGGTGGGTCCTGGGCTTTCCGCCTACCTCGATGCGATAAGTGGTACGAGAGAGCTTCTCAAGCACCGGGTAGAGTCCCTGCCAAGCTATGTCTAGCTTGTTTGTGCCGCTGGGGAGGAGCAGTAGGACTTGGTCTCCTACCTGGAGTTCTCGGTCCCGGGCGCGGCGGTTGTGATAGCGGGCTTGTCTTTCTCTCGCCTTCTTCAGGTTGGCGGAGGCGGCTTTCCATGTGGCCTTGAGGGTTTCTTGGAGTTTCGTGACGTATTTTGTTGCGTCGACCGGTGCCTCGTCCAGTTTGGCGTCGGTCCAGCTACGTCGCAAGGCGGCTAGAGGTCCGGAAAGGGGTCTTCCAAAAAGCAGCGTGGAAGGCGTGTATCCGGTGGAGGTGTGCGGGGTCTCTCGATACGCGAAGAGCGCTGACGCGACGTATGTGTCCCACGCTTCCGGCTGTTCGTCGGCGATCTTGCGGATAATCGAGATGAGAGTCCCGTTTAGGCGCTCGACCTGTCCGTTGCTAGCGGGGTGGTAGGGTGGAGTCCGGATATGGCGAATGCGGAGTAGTTGAAAAACTTCTTGCATAAGTTTTCCGGTGAACTGGGACCCGTTGTCGGTCAAGATGTTGTCCGGGAATCCGACTCGAGTGAATATGGTGACGAGCGCGTCGGCGACTCGGGCGGCGTCGATCTTCGGTAGAGGAACGGCTTCACACCACATCGAGCAAGCGTCGACAAGGGTTAGTAGGTACTGGTTCCGCTTCTTGGTCCGCGGGAGGGGTCCTACGATGTCGACTGCCACTCGTTGGAAGGGTGTTCCGACAACGACGGTGGGGCTGATAGTGACCGGGACGGTGTGATGGCGGGGCGAGTATCGTTGGCACTGGCTACAGGACTTGACGTAGCGCTTCACGTCTTCGGTCATCCCGGGCCAGTGGTACTGAGCGCTGATGCGTAGAGTGGTCGCTCCTATGCCCATATGTCCGCTTAGGGGCATGCTATGGCCAAGTTCCAGGATTTGGGGGCGAAGTGTCGCAGGCACGACGAGTTGAGAATGGTCGTCCTTCTGGCGGAAGAGGAGTCCGTCTTCGACGAAAAAGTCCCCGGACTTGGGTGGAGTGCGTGCGGCGGGAAGTTTTCCGTAGCACTTGCGGAGGGTGACGTCGTTTTCTTGGGCCTTCCGGATCTGTTCCGGCATCTGGTTGGGTATCGGGGGTGGTGTCGCGGCTGTTTTCGCCTGGGCGCGCGTCTGGACGGCGGCCATCGACTCCACAGGCTGGGGCGGCATCCCCAAGAACACGTATCGGCATCCTAAAATCAGGTCGTACAGGGGCTGGTCCATCACGGCAGCTTGGATGGTCCCCGTTACGTATCGGCTGGTGACTTGGATCCGGGCTATAGGGAGCGTGGTGCTGGGTTGGGACGCGTCGGCCAACTTCAGGGTGATAGTCTCGCCGGTCAGGTCTTGGTCCCTGATGAGCGAGCGGCGGACGACGGCGTCGAAGGTGAGTCCAGTGTCGTATAGACAGTGGGCTGGGCGATTGTTGACAGTCACTTGCTCGGTGACGGCCGGTCGATCGGCGGGAGTGACGACGGGGGTTACCGGTTTCCCGTCGGGGTAACTTGGCGTAGGGCTAGTACGGTACCTTGTTTGCGACGCTGGTCGCTGATGCGTCGAAAACATTTCTCCCGGGTATGTCCTCGGCGCTGGCAGTAGCCGCAGTAGAGCTCTGTGCTCCGCTTCCCTGGCTCTGCTCCGGGGTTCGGGCGTCCTTTGGGCGGTTGTGGACGGTGGTTCGCTGGCGGGACTGGCCGGCGAGGCTGGTGGCGGGTATCTGGCGACGAGGGTGTGGGGGGATCACGGCGAGGCTGTCTGTCGTCGGGATGGGCGGTGAGGTATCGGTCCGCGACGATGATCAGATCTTCAAGGCGAGCGGCGCCCTGTTCGGCGGCGAAAGTCCGAAGTTCCGCTGGCATTGTCCCTCGGAGTTGCTCGGCAAGCATCAACTCTAGCAATCCGTCGTATGTCTTGGGTTCGTCAGTTTGCTCAATCCATTTGTCCCGTAGCGTAGCTAGACGGTCGGCAAACTGCGTGAACTTCTCCCCTCTCTCTCTCCGGGAGTTCCGGAAATTCTTGCGATAATGCTCACCTGAGAGCTCAAAACCATGCAGCAGGGCTCTCTTGAGGGCGGGATAGTCTCCCTCCTCGGAAGTCGGTGTCTTGGCCAGAATCTCATAGGCCTTCCCCTTAAGGCCATGACTGAGCTTGCGATACCAGTGCTGGGGGTCAAGACCGTTTTCTCTCGCGACTCGTTCGAATCGGCCGAGATAGACTTCAATCGATTCGTCTCGTTCGACGAATGGGTCCAGGGGGAAGTTCATCCCCGGAATCGGCGGGGGGGGGGGGGGGGGGGGGGGGTGGGGGGGTGCGGGTATTCCGGTGCTGGCGGCGAAGCTGGGGGCGATGAGCGAGTAGTCTTCGCTAGCGGGCGATGCGATACCTAGATCGCGGCGGTCGCGCTCAAGCTGGAGGAGTGCTTGGCGCCGTTCGAGCTCCTTATCCTTCCTTTTCTCTTCCAGTGCCGCTACCCTCTCGTCCTCCTCCTTCCTCCTTGCGGCGGCTCTCTCCTCCTCTGCAATCCTCTCCTTAGCCTCCTCTCTTCTCCGCTCGGCGGCTTTCTCCTCTTCTGCAAGCTTCCGGGCGGCGGCTTTCTCCTCCTCTGCAATCCTCCGGGCGGCGGCCCGTTCCTCCGCGGCGATGCGCTCTTTCTCCTCCTCTCTCTTCCGGGCGGCGGCCCGTTCTTCCGCGGCGAGGCGCTCCTTCTCCTCCTCTTTCTTCGCCTCTCGCTCTTTGGCCCTCTCCTCTCTCTTCAACTTTTCCTCTGCCACGTCAGCATCCACGCTAGCCAAGACGTAGTCTTTGAGTTCGGTGCCGGCGAGCCCTAAGCTCTCGCCAATACTCTTGTACTTAAGAGCCAGCTCTCCCCGGTCGGCCATGGTAAGGGAGGTAACTTACCCTGAAAAAGGTCCTAACCGGAATGAGGGGCGCACACAAGGGGTACACTGACGGAGAACAAGGGGGTGGGCTGGATGAGCTACGATGAGTCTGCAAAGGGGCGAATACAACACAACCACAAGACAAAATGCAATCAAACCACAAAGACAAAATGCAATCAATCAAAAATACCAAAATGAATGCAAGAAAAAGCCTTTTGAGATATCGCCACTCGGGAAAACCAGTAAGGGACCTAAGGGGCTATGCTATCTACTACTAGGCTTAGAGGGCTGGGTCCTATCTCTACTGGGCTGGGGTGGAAATTACGCTAAGTCCTAAGTCTAGTCAAGTTGGGATGGGAACCTAAGTCTTTTGTCTCGTTGGGTTGGAGGGGGAAACCTAAGTCTTTAGTCTCGTCGGGTTGGAGGGGGAAACCTAAGTCTTTAGTCCCGTCGGGGTCGCCAAAGTTAATGTCACGAAGAGAGGGGTTGGGGGATGGGGGTAAGCTCTTAATCTCTAGCGCGTTATTACCTCCTTTGAATAGGTTAATGGTGCGATGACATTCAAGAGATTAATGCTGGGCCAACTTAATAAACAGACAGGGAAAAGACGAGAAAGAGAATAAGGCTACACTAGTTAAGAAATTCACATTCAAAGGCCAGTCAGGGTAATAGCGATTTCTATAGCTAGTTACTTTATTAATTTGAAATGGAGAGTCTAGGTCAGATACTTCTAGCGTGAGTCATAGGCATAGCGTCTTTTAGTAAGGAGGAGTCCGGTGATTTTCTGGGTAGTCAATATTTGGGATACTAGAGCGAATGTAGACTGATCTCATCACAGGGCGAGAGTGTATCTGTATGGTTTCAGAGTCTCTCTAATAATCTGGCGAGGGGGGATTCTCGTAGGCTTAGGCACTTAGCTCTGTACTGCAGTGCGGCGATTTGTCCAGGATACTCTGGTTGGCTTGTTAGCGTGGGTAGAAGCGTGGGTGGAAAGATGCAGGTCAGTGGTCACGCGAGGATGACTCATGGATCACGCGTGCTGGTCTTGTGATATGGCACAGGCATGGAAATCGGCTTTCGTGGCTAGCCGTCTGGAAAATGGCGATGTCCCAAGTCTCGCGTCTCATTGACCTCCTGGGTTGTCAGGGGCCTGCGGCGGGTCAGTGACTGGGAGTTGATACAATGCCGGGGTGATACGCCCGGCACAGGAACCCGTCTGCAATGTGTACAGACGCTGTATCAGCGGGGGATAGGGATAGTGTGGATTCAGGGCCTGTGGTTATGATAGCCCTCCTCAGAATTCAAATTGGTGTGACCGGTCATGAGTTGAGCCAGTGCACATACCAACAGTCAAACAATGCTACTAGATTTACTGGGCCAAAGTGGAGTTTATTGGCAGCCACTAGTATAAGATACATTCGGCGCATTTGGATGGGGTAGTCAACAGGGCAAATATTTATACATAGGGAGCATGGGGGAAAGCAAATGGAGGATACAGGGCAAAGGGGTTGTAGGTCTGGGCTATACTGAGGACTTTAATCTATGCGGGGGGGGGGGGGGGGGGGGGCAGCATGGCATGGGGTATTTACACAGGGTGCTAACGGAGCATACAAGCATAAATCCAAACATGTCATGGGTCATATACGCGGTAGAAAATATGTGCAAGGGATAAATACAAGTCATAGCAACACATCAAGGCAAAATTATAAACATGAACATACATATTGACAGGACGCATGAACATGATGGGCGAACGACGGGTGATGGGTCTGCTATATGACAAAGAGTAAGTTCCCTCTCTTACCTTGACTTAAGACGGGTGGAAGCACAAGGGTACTGTCGAAACTCAGAGGTCACTCGGTGATGGAGACGTGTTTTCGGACAGGCTGTGACTTCGAGGCAGGGATGCTGGGGTCTGACACTATGTCAAGGTTTGTGCCAGGCTTTAAGGAGATGTCCCGGGGGGCGGGGCTTAAGCGCCTGGGCGAGCGGGCCAGCTAGTGGTGGCTGGTTAAGTGAAGGGTGTCGCTGGCTGTGTGTGTGAGTGATGACCGTTTAGCAGCTTGGCTCAGAGGGTGATTGCCCGCCTTGTCACAATAACTTGAAGTAACTGATCGGGGCTTGCCTGATTTTAGAATAGGAATTACTACAGAGGATTTCCAACAATCAGGAATAGTGCCCGTAGTCCAACATTTGTTAATAATATTATGTAAATTTTGTATCCACTTATCAGGAAGATGCATCAATAAATTATATGATATGCCATCTAATCCGACGGCAGACTTTTTTCTTCCTAAATTTAAAATTGCATTTTTAACTTCCTCACATTTAATTTCTGAGTTTATATATAAATTATTATCTGAAGGGGGTATTTCATATTCTTCAGTATGTTCTAGATTTTCTCTTTCATTTTTAACGTTAGGTGGCAGATTATTTGAATTACTAGCATTAGCAAAAACTTTCACAAATTCTTCAGCTTTTTCTTTAGGTGACGGAAAATAATTATCAACTAATTTTAGAGGACATTTGGGAAGCTGAAATCCGTTTCTCATTTCTGATAATTTCTTCCATAATTTTGCAGCATCTTGAGAATTATTTACCTCAGATTTACAATATTCAGACCAGAACTTTCTTTTTTCTAAAGCAATTATTTTATTACATTTAATTTTAGCTGTTTTCATTTCTTTGAAACATTCTTCTGTTCTATGTTTTAACCAGTTTTTATAAGCAATCTTTTTCTCTTTTACTGCTGTTTCACAAATGTCATTCCACCAGATATTTCCTGTATGTTTTTTCTTAATAAAGGTTCTTTTCTGAGGAATAGACTTTTCTGCCGCTAAATGAATTTGCTGCACAAATTTTACATATACATCATTAATATTATCATTGTTAACAAAATCTGTATCATACGATAATAATAGAGATTGATACCTTTCCCAATCAGCACGGCTATAAATATACTTCGGGATAATATCATTTTCAGTTTCATTATCAACATAATTATTATTAAAAGTTATAGTAATAGGTAGGTGATCACTTCCAAGCGGATCATTGTCTACATCCCATACACAGTCAACAACCAGATTCGGAGTAACAAAAGTCAAATCTATGGCTGAAGGGCGATGAGTAGACGCATCTGGAATTCGAGTGATCCTACCATCATTAATCAAAATCAGTTCAGTGTCTATTACACTTTCACAGAAACTGTTATTAGCTATATTATGACAATTAGTATCCCACAAAGATGAATGTGTATTAAAATCGCCACATATAATCCAATGTTCTGTGACGTCAAAAGACCGTATCCAGTCACTGTCGATATTATCAGTACCTCTGGGATAATATATGGATAAGAAGTTAATATACAGATCCTTATTTACCTTTAATTTCACCGCAGATGAGTATACGTCTGCTATATTCTTGGGAACTGGCGATGATATACTGTCATAATCCAAATCATTTCTGATGTAAATAGCCGCTTGCACCTTGTTACTATTAAAATTAGTCACAGGTGGATAATAGAAACCTTTCAGTTTAGGTAATTTATATTTGTTAACACGTAGTGATTGCAAACACAATATATGATGTTCATTATTAGTTAAGTACTGTTGTAAATATTGTAAATTGGAAGAAACAGATCTGCAGTTCCATTGGAAAACAGATAATTTTTCTTTTTTCATTTAACAATAAAAAGACAGTGAAAATTAACAGTTTATAACGAAGTCAAGGAGGTTATAGATAATTCCGTACGCTTGATGAAAACAGAAAGAATACGTCCCGGTGTTGCTTAGTCAATACCATTGAGTAGGAAAGTGAATAGGGGAGTGTGGGTAGAAGTTGCCTTTCCAGTCATAATATCCAGGAAAGTGGTTTGCACGGTTTAATCGCCGTGCAGGTCTTCGTGGCTTCTCCCACACGATCCTGTGTACGTGACGGCCGATGTTACCCGCTAGGATACTAGAGCCCCGCTTGGTTGGGTGGACAGTGTCTCTCAGGGCATGGAGAGGTAGGTTGTCGTTGTTGACAAAGGTGACTTGCTGTTCTTCCACCAACTCCGCAAATACCACAGCATTAAAAAGATCTTTCTTCTGTTGTAGCTTTGGATCGGACACAGCAGGTAGCTTGCTGATGACAATCTTAGATGTTGGATAGTTAGACGAAATGTTCTTGATTGATTGAACAAATTGTTTACTGGCAGATCTTGGGTCCTGATTCTTTAAGTTATTGATACCACAATGGACCACGACAGCTTTGGGAGGGACTTTATTGTTAGCTGCATTGAGGGCTGGTTCCAAGTCGGTGATAGTGTAAGCTTTACACTTCACTGCTTCAAAACCGTATGATGTCCCCAGCCTTTTCTCTTGCACACCATTCAGCACGGAATCGTGAAGAATGACAATAGGCCTATCACTTCCGCATTCCATTTTTTCAACGTCAGCGGAAATATCGTCACGGGATGGTTTCGCCGATGTTTTGACGTCATGTTTTTTAGACAGGCCAAGCAGATTTGCGCTTTTCTTGTCGCCAGAAGCTACAGGCCTTGCTTTTGGCATCGGTGTCGCATTCCGACGAATCGCTGTTTCAGGTGGTGAACTGAAAACAGCTGCCGGCGACTTCAGCGCTTGAGCATATGACTGGCAGTTATCGTTGCCAGGTACCGCTCGCGTCGTCTGCTTCGAAACAACGATCAGATAATTCATTTTTTCATCTTGATCTCGAATTATAGTTTCGAGCACGGAGATTCGAGAACAAAGGGATGTCACGAGTTCTTTAAGCTCAGAAATTTCACTCACCGCAGTAACATAAGGGTTGGTATTGTTGTTAGTGGTGATGGTGGTCGCATCCCTTGTTCCCGACTCCGTGCTGGTGTCAACGTCCGTATTCCCCTGCATCGCCTCAGCTGATAGCAAAGAAGAGCTCGCTGCACTTGTTTCGTCTTTTTTCATGTTTGTTGTCTTCTTCTTTCTTTGAAATCTAGTCTTTGCCATCTTCCTTTGTTATTGAAAAAAGCCTCACCGGAAACAATTCTCTGGTTAGAGTTGGATGAAGCTTTCCGCCTCCATGTTGGCGTAGGAATCAATTATACTTTGTTCAAAATGAGATTTTGCACAGGTACTATGAAAACAAACAAAAGACTTTAGACCAGTTAGTAGTCCCTACCACTCTTAAAATCCTCAGTCCTTGTCACAGCCCATGATACGATCATGGCAGGTCATTGTGGCATCCGCAGATCAACAGGCAGAATATTGTCTGAATTGTTTTGGCCAGAGGACCGCTGACACAAAAAGATACGCGTCGTTAAAACATGTGACATTTGCCAGAAAACATCAACACAAGGTCGAATCCCACCAGTTCCGTTGGAAAAGATGCCGACTATTTCAGAACCATTTAAACGGGTTGCCGTTGATCTGGTAGGACCGATTGCTCCGCGTCTGAGAAAGGTCACAGTTACATACACTGCATCATTGATGTAGCCACACGTTACCCTGATGCTATTCCGCTCAAACATATAGACTCGGTTTCGGTTGGTGAAGCACTGTTTTCCGTGTTTTCTGTTATAGGATGCCCACAGGAAATTTTGCCAGACTGTGGTACTCAGTTCAACTCGAATCTCATGCGCGGTATTCACCATTTGTTGTCGATCAAGGCCATACATACGTCACCGTATCATGCACACCCAAGTTGGGGTGCCGGGGGTTTCAGTATAAATATTATCCCCTATCCTATCCTATCCTGTCCCATAACCCGAAGGTCGTAGGGGCACCACAGATGATCGCTTAACCAGCATACTCCATCTTTCTCTGTCCTCAGCAGCCCTCATGGCTTCGCTCAGTGTCAAGCCAGTCCATTCTCGAATGTTGTCCTCCCACCTCTTTTTCGGTCTCCCCCTTCTTCTACCTCCTTGCACTGTGCCTTGCAGAATGGTCTTTGCAAGGCCTGATGATCTGGTGACGTGGCCATACCATCGGAGTTTCCGTTTCTTCACCACTGTGAGCAGGTCATCATGTTGTCCAATGGCTTGTGTGATGGTCTGTCGGACTTCAACGTTGGTGATGTGTTGGGTATAGGAAATGCACAGAAGTCTTCTGTAGCACCTCATCTCCATGCTTTGTATTCTTCGTTGGAGATCTGCTGTGAGGGTCCATGCTTCGCAAGCATATAGGAAGATGGAGATGACCAGAGAGCGCAGCAGTCTTACTTTGGAATGTAGACTGATGGTTCTGTCTTTCCAAATGGGCTTCAACCTTGTCAGGGCAGCAGTTGTTTGTGCGATCCTGGAGAGGACTTCCTGTCGAGACCCATTGTCTGACACAATGGCTCCTAAATATTTGAAGCTGTTCACTGTGTTGAGGGATTGGCCTTGTACTTTGATGTCCGTGTTGATGCCATTGGTGTTGTTGGTCATCATTTTGGTCTTCTCTGCACTTATTTCCATTCCATAAGCTCTGGAGGTGGTGTCAAGCCTCTGTACAAGCTGTTCAAGTTCTTGTTCCTCTCCAGCCAATCCATCAATATCATCCGCAAAACGAAGATTGGAGATTGCTCTGCCCCCTATGCTGACTGTGCCTTCATGATCTGCAAGAGCATCTGACATGATGCGCTCTAGGAAGATGTTGAAGAGTGTTGGGGAGAGCAGGCATCCTTGACGCACACCGATTGTTGTTCTGAACCAGTTCCCGATGACGCTGTTATGGAGGACTGCACTGGTAGCCTTGTCATACAGGCTTTTGATGACTTCTATAATTTTAGGGCTGATGTTGTACACTTTCATGGTTGCCCATAGAGCTGCATGCCAGACTCGGTCAAATGCCTTCTTGAAGTCTATGAACACATGATATAGATGTTGTTGGTGCTGTAGGTATTTCTCACAGATTATTCTGAGTTTGAAAATCTGTTCAGTGGTACTTCGCCCTGCCATGAATCCTGCTTGTTCTTCAGCTATGATTTGTTCAGCTTGTGGTTTCAACCTGTTGAGTATTATTTTCAGGAGGACCTTGCTGGGATGGCTGATGAGGCTGATGGTGCGGTAATTTTCACACTCCTGAAGGTTACCTTTTTTGGGAAGAGTGATGACAAGCGACTGGGTCCATGGTGTAGGCCATTCCCCACTCTGCCAGATCTTGTTACAGATAATGGTGAGAGCATCAGTCATCGCTTCTCCTCCTGCTTGTAGCAGTTCCGCTGGTATGTTGTCCACTCCCGCTGACTTCCCTTTCTTCAGCGATTGCACTGCTGCCTCAACTTCTTCCCGGAGAATTGGGAGGATTTCTTCTTCTTCTCTGCTCTCGGGACATGCTAGAACTGATGGGTCTCCATTTGGTGTATGGTTGTAAAGGTCAGAGCAGTACTCTGTCCATCTGTCCAAGACTTCTTGTTCTTCTGTAAGGCAAATGCCAGACTTGCTTTGGATAGTGGAGACTTTGGGCTGTTTAACACTTGTCAGCCGCTTCACAGTCTGGTAGGCCTTCTTGCTGTTGTTCTTGTTCAGATTGTTCTCTATTTCCTGGCATTGATCTTCTATCCAGTTCTCCTTTGCTGTGCGCATGCCTTTTCGGATGTCATTGTTGATTTTTCGGTAGACATCAGCTCCCTGTGAGGTGTTCTTTTTCTTTTTTAACTCTCTTCGTTTATCACACAGATCCAAAAGTTCAGGTGTGATCCACGGCTTCTTCTTTGGTCGGTGCTTGTCAAGGATCTCAGTGGCGGCATCTGTTACAGCTGAGTTGAAGGTATTGGTCATGGTGTTGACATCTACTTCGCCTGCCCCCAAAATAAGCAGTGGTGCAAATTTCCCTCCAATTGTGGCCTGAAATATTTTTGCCACCTCCGGGTCTTGCAGTTTGTCCAGGTCGAACTTCAGCCTAGTGCACTTTGCTGTATTTACTCTCTTCAAATGGAGCCGGAAAGACATCATCACGAGATCGTGGTCACTTCCAATGTCTGCTCCTGGAAAAGTGCGTGTCCTGCCAATGTTGATGCTTGATCTGAAGCGTTTCTTGACCATGATGTAGTCGATCTGGTTGTGATGTTCCCCGCCGGGACTGTGCCATGTCCATCGTCTGGATTTTTTGTGGAGACCAAGCGTGTTTGCCAGTACCAGATTGTTGTATCTGGCAAACTCCAATAGCCTCAGACCCCTGTCATTTGTCTCGTTGTTGCAGTGGGGTCCGCATGTGTCTCCCCAGTTGTGGTGCGCATCTTGGCCAACCTTGGCATTCCAGTCGCCTTGCACTATGACTATGTCCTTCTTCGGCACTTGGTCAAGGGCCGCCTGTATATTTTCATAAAAATCCTCCACTTCGCTGTCTTCATAGTCTGATGTTGGAGCATAGGCCTGGATGATGGTAATGTTGAAAGGGGTTGCTCTCAGACGGATGGTAATGAGTCTACTGGAGACTGGGCGGCAACCCATGACAGTGGCTAGAATGTTCTTGTGGACCAAGAATCCAACGCCGTGTTCGTGCCTGTCATCTCTACCGCTGAAATAGAGCTTGTGGCCTTTGTCAGTCATTGTTTCACCTAGGCCTTTCCAGCGCAGTTCGCTGATACCTAGAACGTTCCATCGATAGTGGTCCAGCTCGTGGGCCAGTTCTTCTAATTTTCCTTCCGCAGTTAGGGTCCTGACATTCCAGGTTCCTATGACGATGTTGTTTCTCGTGCGGATCTTGCTAATTTGTCCATCAGTAGCATACTTTTCACCTCCGTCCTGGTGGCCAACGGAAGGCGCGGTCCTTGTGTAGCCGGGCGACGACCGATCCGGCATGGAATTAGTGGATAGCCTCATCATGTGTTGTGTCTTGGGCAAAAAAAGACCTGGCAGGGCCCAATCCTCTCCAGGCTGTTGGCCACAGCCGAAATCCACGAATACAGTGTGGCTCGCCTGAATAGGTAAATTTCTTCTTGAGTGGGGGGTTATGTTACGTTGAAACGAACGAAAGTGTGTCTAAAGCGCGCACGATAGATCTAATCGTTTCGTTTTGCAAAGTATTCAATAATGGAGTTTATTTACCTTTGATTTGAGTTTGCATTGTTGTTAGGAAAGGCTTTGTATAACGTTGATAATTTCCGTTAGTCGATATTGTTGTAGAATCTTCTGGATCGGCTTGTTTACTATCGATCGAAGATTCGGAATAATTGTAGAAATTTGAAGGAACGATCCGGAAGGAGAAGAAATGTGTAATGACGTAAGTCAGTGATGACGATCTTTTATTCGATTGGTGGCAGTGCGTCATTTCTACGGTATTCGAAATCTTTCCGGAAAAGAGAGAGGTTATTTAATCGTGTGCCGAATTGCTGTTGAGAGACAGTAAAGTTGTTGATAGTGATTTGGAAAGTTGCTGTGAAAGTTGTTGAGTTGAATTGAGAATTGTATGCAGTTGTTGATGTGTGCTGAATAAAAGCGGAAAACTTCATACGTTGACTTTGTGACTTGTACGCTGTTTGGACGGGTTGCGTGAATAAACGAATCTGAGTTACACAACTATCAGGAATTCAAGCATCGGGGCTGAATCAGATACTGATAGAAAATACCAACATCGAACTGAGTGTAACATTTTGCATTGTTACCAGTACGTGTTTGAGCTAAATACACTTTTATTTACTTCACTTTTATTCAGCATACATCAACAACTGCATACAAAATGTTACACTCAGTTCGATGATGGTGTTTTTCTATCAGTATCTGATTCAGCCCCGATGCTTGAATTCCTGATAGTTGTGTAACTCAGATTCGTTTATTCACACAGCCCGTCCAAACAGCATACAATTCACAAAGTCGACGTATGAAGTTTTCCACTTTTATTCAGCACACATCAACAACTGCATACAATTCTCAATTCAACTCAACAACTTTCACAGCAACTTTCCAAATCACTATCAACAACTTTACTGTCTCAACAACAATCTCGGCACACGATTAAATAACCTCTCTCTTTTCTGGAACGATTTGGTACGTGGTAGAAATGACGCACTGCCACCAATCGAACTAAAGATCGTCATCACTGACTTACGTCATTCACATTTTCTCTACTTCCGGGAACATTCACGACCTTCGATATCCATCCGGAAATTTCTATCAAGAGTAACCATATTATCCCCACTTTCTGAAAATTTAGTGCTTTAAATTCCCACTGTCGCTGTCTTTCTCATTTGCTCTTTCTCATTCCTGCTCTGTTCTATCAATCTGCTATACTATCTTCTTCTTCGCTTGACCAGTCACCTACCCTTTTTTCTTGAAAACTCTTCCGGGACAAGACTCCTTATTTGTGTATGAGGTCTGTTGGATCAGCTTGGGAATATTGGACGCTATCTGCCAGGTGGTCACTAGGGCTTCCTATGATGTTATTATTTAGCAATGTAGGCATTTTATATGTATGTGTTTTGTTGATAATATATAATGATGTTTGTATTCTATCATGCACAAGCTAATGGCTGTGTTGAACATTTTCAAGGGACGTTGAAACCAATGTTGAAGAAACATTCAAAAACAACCAAAAGCATGGCATCGGTATTTGCCGGCGGTTCTTTTCGCGTGTCGAGAACTTCCTAATGAGAGCTCGGATTTCCACAATTGAACTTTTGTTTGGTCGTCGCGCTTGCGGATCCATTCAAATCCTTGCAAATACTTGGTCACACGGTTCTCAATATAACGATGCAAAGAATTTGTACAAATATGTGTTTGATCTCAAAAACAAGATTCTGAAATCTTGCGAGGTGGCTCAAGAAAGACAATAACACACACTAGAAAGAAAGAAAAGAAAGAGATTACTCTTATATAGCGCACTTACAAGCTCAGAGAGCTTCTTAAAGCGCTGGTCACTACTATCCAGCAATCACAAAATAATTTGCTGAAGTCAGGATTTGAACCCACGTCGCCTTAGACGCACGTACACAAGTCGTGCGCTCTGACGACGGAGCTAGCCCTGCTTATCATCAATGTATTCTATAAAGTGTATCCCAAGGAGTCTGGGAAATGAACATGCTTTGTATATATTTTGCTGTTATATGCTAAATGCTGGAAAATTAATTAGGGTGCTGTAAAACAATATTTGATATACTTTACTGGATTTTGATTTTGTTGTATCACAGTAGCATGTCTGGATTCGTACTGTGCTTTTTCATGTCTATTACTCTTCCTATGTGCGTAAGGCAGTTGTTTTATATCTTATATAATTAATATTGACCAGTTTTTCACTTATTTGTTCAGTTAGGTGCATACAAACTGTAGTATGTTTTTCTTTTCTTGAAGAAGAAGATAAAGAAGACGGAGAACAATAAAGAAAAAAAAGGAGAAGAAGACGAAACGAGGATGAAGAAGAGGAGGAGGAAACAGCAGAAGCATCCCACCCGATACACATTGGTCGAAGGCTTCTAGAAGCATGCTGTAATAGTCGTCTCAACAGGCCATAAAGCATGCTCTCATGCTTCAGAGCACTGCTTCCTATACTCTTCAAGCCCTAGGAGCACTGACCAATCAACTCATGAAAATACAAAATGTAAGTTTCGTCTCTTCTAGGGGACGAATTAGGTCCAACTGTATTTGTTTCTAGGTCAATTATCTTTTACGAACCGTTTGAGAATTTTTTTCAACCGTTTGTTGACGCCGGATCGTGTCCTTACTTGGTTTCATACAATTTAAGAATCCAAGAAAGCAAATGGGTTTATGAGACGGAAATAGCGGAATGTTGTAGAGCAACATTCTGTATATATTTACAGTGAAATTGCGATTTTTCCGTCACTATGGAGCTTGAAGAGTATAGCAAGCAGTGCTCTGAATCATGAGAGCATGCTTTATTGCCTGTTGAGGCGACTACTAAAGCATGCTTCTGGTAGCCTTCGACCAATGTGTACAAGACTAAGGATATGCGGATAGGGAGGAGAAAGAAGAGGAGGACGAGGTGGAGAGAAGGGAGGCTGTGGAGAAGGAGAGTGAGATTGGAGAGATTGAGGAGCAGAGAAATCATCATCACAATCATCATCATCATCATCATCATCATCATCATCATCATCATCATCATCATCATCATCATCATCATCATCATCTTCTTCTTCTTCTTCTTCTTCTTCTTCTTCTTCTTCTTCTTCTTCTTCTTCTTCTTCTTCTTCTTCTTCCACCATGCCCTTCTTTCTTTTCTGCTGCTGGCCAATACATTATCTAACTCAATTCGCCCGAGGCGCCGATTTGCCGTCTTTGTGCGCATAGCCTGACGCCCAGACGACTGAGCACAATCCTGGGTGACCGAGATAGGGGAGAAGGGACCTAGTGCGTGCTGGGTGAATTTGTTTTGCCGAAACTCGCCCGTCTGGGACATGAACGTAAGAATCCTTATTTATTTGTTTTATTTATTTTATCCCTTTTATATAGCGCTTTTCCATCTCAAAAGCTGCTGCAGGCGCTGGCGATTATCCACAGTCATCTGAACGTCACACTAGGCGGCCAAAGCTTGCAGCTGAACGACTCCGGCGTCTTCAGTTATATCCTGTGTCCACCAGCGCCTTGAACAGCTTTTGAGCTGAAAAAGAGCTGTATAAGATTGATTAAATAAATGAATAAAAAGTAAACAGAGGGTGGGGTGGAGTGGGGATGGGGAGGTAGTTTAAGGTGGGGGTGCAGACAGACAGAAAAAAAAGAAGAAGAAGAAGAAGACGAGGTACAACTGGGTAGAGAGGCTGGATATGTGAAAGGTCACAGCAGGTCGGCACATCGGGAGGAGCGAGCGCCCTAACGCAGGGAGAGAACTTCTACTTGATCTTGCTGTACAGTCCGACCATAGTTATCCGTCTGTAGTCCTTGTTTGAGGACCTGGAGTTTTCCAATCGTCATACTGTGGACTGCCTGCTCTATTTCTTGTTTCAGTATTCGCAGTGGCTCTGGAGTTGCTGCCGGATTTCCAGTGGTCAACAGGTTCATACCAGGTTTTATGAGGTGGTTATAGAACTCCTGGCAGTATTCAGTTCATCGTTTTAAAACGGTCGTGCTCTGTCAGGAGTTCCCCATTGTGTATGGGGCGCCATGTGTCCATTTATTCTATGTGACCATTCTATACATAGAATAAATTCTATGCACATAGAAAGCATTCTATACACACAAAAAGCATTCATTAGTTGAAATTCCATTTATAAAAAAGAAACCAATATTGTAAGTCATAGAATAAAATTCTTTGTATAGAATAACATTCTATAATATAGTGTAAAATTCTATGTCCATAATACAATTCTATGTATAGAATAACATTTTATAATAGAGAATAATATTCTATGTATGTAATACAATTCTATATTATAGAATGCACTTGTATGCATAGAATTATATTCTATAACATAGAATGAATTCTATTACAAAGAATGAATTCTATAACATAGAATGAATTCTTTAAAATAAAATAAATTGCATGACATAGAATTATTTCTATACGCATAGAATTCATTCTATAACATAGAATGAATTCTTTAACATAAAATAAATTATATGACATAAAATGAATTCTATGTGCATAGAATAAATTGTATAACATATAATGAATTCTATAATAAAGAATGAATTCTATATGCATAGAATGAATTTTATAGCATAGAATGAATTCTATGACATAGAATTCATTCTATGACATAGAATGAATTCTATAGGCATAGAATGAATAGTATAACATAGAATGAATAAGATGACATAGAATGAATTCTAAGACATAGAATGAATTCTATGACATAGAATGAATTCTATAACATAGAATGAATTCTATAACATAGAATGAATTCTATAGCATAGAATGAATTCTATGACATAGAATTTATTCTATAGCATAGAATGAATTCTATGTTACAGAATGAATTCTATGTCATAGAATTCATTCTATGCTATATAATTCATTCTATGTTATAGAATTAATTCTATGCTATAGAATAAATTCTATCTCATATTATTCATTCTATGTCATAGAATTCATTCTATATTATAGAATCCATTCTATGTCATAGAAATCATTCTATGTCATCTTATTCATTCTATGTTATACCATTCATTCTATGCTATAGAATTCATTCTATGTCATAGAATTCATTCTATGTCATAGAATTCATTCTATGTTATAGAATGAAATCAATATAAAAACTTTTTTTTAAATAGTAAAAACTGGGGCACTGTCAAGGTATAGAGAACATTTTGGGATATTGTGATGTTTTGAACATAGCACACTCGTGCAATAATGATTACAGAGCGATTTGTCACTGACATTCAGTTTAGAGTTGACGACATGCAGTGCTTCATCATTTGCGCTCGAAGTGGAAATCGATGAAAGGAAATGTTCTTTTCTTTGCAGAAAGGTTTTACGTCGGAGTTAGAGCATCCAAATGCAGCGCAGTACTTCATCATTTTCAAACTCGATCACGCTGTGTTATTCCCGCAGCACGTGGCCGCCACGTCTTTGTGCATAGCGCCCTGGGGGGCCGCTTGGGGTGAAATAGATTTTTTGCAATATTCAGCTTTATGAACCTTTCATTTATTATGTCTCAGAGTTGTATAGCAATATTCGACCTTTAAATATATTAATTATTGCTTTTTATGAGTGTACAGTACGGTTATTTCTTCGGTATTGAGCGAAAAGAACTGATTATTTAATTAGATTTTGTCACTATAAACCCTTACAGAACCTCAGCACATTGTAATGAAAAAAGCAAGCACGCAGGGGCGGAGGGGGGGGGGGGGGAGGGTGTGACGTCAATTATTTTTATTGCTAAGCGATCTATTCACACTAATTATACCGTCGAAGTCGTCCGCATCAAGAAACCTAAATGCTTGTTCACGAAATTATGATGTCTGATAAAGCCGCAGAGCGCTTGGTACGTCAGCCATTTCTTCAGTTCTCGCGCGTGCAAGGCTCCACTGTCCCTTTATACGTCACAGCCTCGCTTCACATAGAATGACCTAGTTGCGCATAGAATGAGCATTCTATGTTATAGAATGAACATTCTATGTTATAGAAATGATTCTATGTTATAGAATGAACATTCTAAGTTATACAATGGATTCTATGTTATACAATGGATTCTATGTTATAGAATGAACATTCTATGTTATACAATGACCATTCTATGTTATAGAATGACCATTCTATGTTATAGAATGAACATTCTATGTTATAGAATGGATCCTATGTTATAGAATGAACATTCTATGTTATAGAATGAACATTCTATAACATAGAATGCATTCTATGTGCACCAAATGTTAAAAAACAATTCTATGAAAATAGAATGTATTCAGTGTTGCGAATAAAATCCATTTTATGTTAAAAAAATGAATTTTATGTCATACAATTCTTGCTGTGTTATACAATTAATTCTATATACATATAATTCATTTCATTCACATAAAATTAAAAAACACAACTAATAAATTGTAACAAAATTTAGAATTTAAAAAAAGATATTGTATGACACATCACCACATCGCATCATCACCACATCGATCACATCATCACATCACATCACTGCATCACATTGCTTCATCACCATCATCGTGAAAACGCACCACCACATAAAATCACATCATATCAACAAATCATCACATCACATCAGCCGACATCACAGCAGCAGCACATCTTCACATTGCAGCAGACAGCACATATCATGGCATCAGTGAATCACATCCCATAATCTAATCACCCCACCCCTCCCACCCATCACATTTGTGGTGCAGTGTGGTGTGATTTAGAGTGATGTAGTGTGGTGATGTGATGTGGTAATGTGTATGTATGTATCTGCAATACAGTTCTATTATGCCTTAAAAGCAGTGAATCAGACCACATCGTCACATAACCTAATCACTCCACCACACCTACCCATCACATTTGTGGTGCAGTGTGATGTAGAGTGATGTGGTGTGGTGATGGGATGTGGCAATGTGTATATCTCTCTGCAATACAGTCCCATGCAATAAAAAATGTTCTCTATACCTTGACAGTGCCCCAGTTTTTACTATTTAAAAAAAAGTGTATATATTGATTTCATTCTATAACATAGAATGAAGTCTATGACATAGAATGAATTCTATGACATAGAATGAATTCTATGTATTAGAATGAATTCTATGACATAGAATGAATTCTATGACATAGAATGAATTCTATAGCATAGAATGAATAGTATAACATAGAATGAATAAGATGACATAGAATGAATTTTATGACATAGAATGAATTCTATAACATAGAATGAATTCTATAGCAAAGAATGAATTCTATGACATAGAATTTATTCTATAGCATAGAATGAATTCTATAGCATAGAATGAATTCTATGACATAGGATTCATTCTGTAACATAGAATTCATTCTATGCTATAAAATAAATTCTATGTCATAGAATTCATTCTATGCTATAGAATTCATTCTATGTTATAGAATTCATTCTATGCTATAGAATAAATTCTATGTCATAGAATTCATTCTATGCTATAGAATTCATTCTATGTTATAGAATTCATTCTATGTCATAGAATTAATTCTATGTCATCTTATTCATTCTATGTTATACTATTCATTCTATGCCTATAGAATTCATTCTATGTCATAGAATGAATTCTATGTCATAGAATGAATTCTATGTCATAGAATTCATTCTATGCTATAAAATTCATTCTGTGCATATAGAATTCATTCTTTATTATAGAATTCATTCTGTGTTATACAATTTATTCTATGCACATAGAATTCATTTTATGTCATATAATTTTTTTTAATGTTAAAGAATTCATTCTATGTTATAGAATGAATTGTATGCACATAGAATAAATTCTATGTTATAGATTTCATTCTTTGTAATAGAATTCATTCTGTGTTATAGAATACAATTCTATGCATACAAGTGCATTCTATAATATAGAATTGTATTACATACATAGCATCTTATTCTCTATTATAAAATGTTATTCTATACATAGAATTGTATTATGGACATAGAATTTTACACTATATTATAGAATGTTATTCTATACAAAGAATTTTATTCTATGATTTACAATATTGGTTTCTTTTTTATAAATGGAATTTCAACTAATGAATGCTTTTTGTGAGCATAGAATGCTTTCTATGTGCATAGAATTTATTCTATGTATAGAATAGTCACATAGAATAAATGGACACATGGCGCCCCATATTGTGACTCTCAATCACAGAAGTCCTGTTCTGTTGGGGTTTTGTAAACTTTTTGAGGGTGTTGAAATGCTTCTTTGCTGTTTCCCCTTTCCATGTTTTGCTGGATTGACTCGTACTGCACAGGGATTCAGTTCTCTTTTGCCTCTGCAATCTTCTTCTGTAACAGTCGGTTAGCTTCTTCTTTCGTATTCTTCAGCTTTCCTGCGAATTGGAATGCTTGGGTCCTTTCAGTGCTCTGCGCTTATCACAGAGGTCAAGTGCTTCGTCGGTGTCCTAGGGTTGTATTTTCTTTTTCTGACGTCCCAGAATCTCTTCTGCTGTTTCTCGGGCTGTTTTGCTAAAGTTGCCTGTTCGCTCGTATATGTCGCAGACTATCAGGTCCAGTGCTTCAAATCTTCCGCCCAGCCGAGCTTTGAAAACTGCTTCCACTTCAGGGTCTGCAAGTTTATTCAAGTTGAACTTAATTCTGGGAGTGGCTGCCTGGAAGTTCTGTCATAATTTCAGCTTCATTACCGACAGCACTAGGTCATGATCACTTCCGCTGTCTGCTACTGGGTACGTCCGGGTCTTTGCCTTATTGATGCTCGACGTGAAACGGCATGACGCCAGAATGTAGGCGATCTGGTTATGGACCTGGCCGTTTGGAGCTTGCCATGTTGTTCTTCGGGACAGCTTGTGTGGGAAGAGAGTATTCGTCATTGTGAGTGTATGGCTTTTAGCGAATTCTTCAGTCCTTTGTAGTTTGTCTCGCCAATGCCAAATTTCCCAACGGTTCCAGGCGAACGGTTGTACGCATCTCGGCCAATTTTAGCATTCCAATCGCCTTTTACTATTAGGGTGTCATTTTGGGGACATTCTTGATCGTTTCTTCCAGTTTGGCATAAAACTGCTCCACCTCGTCATCATCATAATCGGAGGTCGGGGCGTAGACTTGAACGATGCAGATGTTCTTTGGCTTTTCCTGAAACTCTCAACATGATGATCCTGCTATTTACTGGTGTACAACTTATGACACACTTCGAGACCTCCTTTTGAACGACGAAGTCGACTCCATGTTGGTGTTTGATTTCATCCCCGCTGAACCATAGCTTGTGACCATTTTCGGTAGTTGTTTCACAGATTCCTTTCCAGCATACCTCACACAGTCCCAAGATACCCCAATGGTAATGACTGAGCTCATGCTCCAGTTTTTTTCATTTTCTGCATGTGTGGAATATGCGGACATTCCATGTGCCTTTAATGGTGTTCTGGGTAGGCAGCTTGCGTGTAATCCCCGTGACGTACTTATCACCTTCACCCTGGTGGCTTCCGATGAAAGGCGCGACCGTTGTTGACACGGGCCGCGACCGATCCGGTATGATACTCTTCTTTGTTGCAACACCCATATCTTTTCTTTGGGCTTACGGTAGTTTGGCGGCGCCCATCTCCTCTCCAAGCTTGGACCTGGTTATACCGCCGGGCACTCGGTCGCACCACACAGCGAACTTTGTGAAAACAGGGACACAACTTGAATGTGTTGCTATGGGAACTTTTGCGCAGGAGAGGCCATTACAAGGAGTAATCCTGCAGCGATCACTACACCTGGAAAGGTGAGGCTATTGGAGAAGCAAGTCACTGACAACATTGCAAAAGAACTGCAGAAGCATGGCGGGAGGAGATGACGCGAGTCTTATTGGCTATCTGCCAACAAATCTGGGAAAAGAAAGGGTGGCCTCTCGAGAAGACTCGATCGCTGATAATTCTATTCCCCAGAAAAGGAAACATAAAGCAGTGCAAGAATTACATGACAATCAACCTTATTAGTCATCTCAGTAAGACCATCCTGACAGTTATACTGAATAGACTGAAGAACCAGGCAGAAGAAATAAGAAATACTCCCAGAAGAGCAGGCAGGTTTCAGACCAGGAAGGAGCACAGTTAAACAAATCTGCAACTGCCGTATCATGAACGATAAACACCTTCAACACCAAAAGGACATATACCACAACTTTATCGATTTCACAAAGGCATTTGATAGAGCCTGGCACGTTCTGCGGCGCTTCAATATTGAAAAAGTCTTGGTCCAAACAATCGAAGCACTTTACAATATTGCCAGCAGTGCAGTCCTGCTTAATAGACAGACTGGAGAAGCCTTCCAGACCACAGTGGATGTTCGCCAAGGCTGCACATTGTCTCCTCTCCTCTTCGTCCTATTCTTGAAAACATGGGAGAATCCCTCCGGAATTTCCAATCTACCATTTCTATAGAAGAAAGACCATTGTGCAACCTGCGCTTCGCTGACGACATTGACCTAATGGGTGGCATCTATTAGAAACTCCAAGACCTGACAGACAGGCTTGTAGACCGGGCAGGTGCTTATGGAGGTAAAATAAAAGGGTAAAGGTAGTCCCATAGCCTTGTGGCCGTAGGGGAGCATGATGTTGGAGATCACACTTATCTTGAGCCAGCGTAATGAAGGTGATGCCCATCTCTCTCCCTCGTTGCTTTACCTTCCCCACCCTTAAGAGAGTAGGTACTCAGTCACAGTTGAGTCAACTGGGGGCGTTGTTATTTGTCGCTTCACGTTTTGCGGTCACCCATCCAAGTGCTAACCGCACTTGACGTGCTTAACTTGCGACACAGTAGCGAGTGCTCCAACCCCTACGCTATCCGACACCCCAGGAGATTATCTTTAAATATAACAAGGTGATGGTGGACAGTCATAGCAACATCAGCACCAAAATCACCATGAACTATAAGAAGCTGGATGAGGTGGAATCGTTTAAACATCTTTGATCCATCATACCAAAGGACTTTAGATCCTCCATAGAGGTCAAGACCAGACTGGCAATGGCCATGTCAACCTTGGCAGGCTTGAACAAGATCTGGAAGAGAAGAGATATTCATTTTGCACTCTTCAGGTATATTGTCTTTGCCGTTAATTGGAAAACCGCATCCGGACATTTCAAATGAAATGCTATGACAGACTGCTGCCTATCGCCTGGCATGAAGTAAAGACGAATGGCCACCTTATAAAACCTGGTCAGTCACTTGCAGGCCCTCAACAACCACTCCTTGCCATGGTGAAGAGGAGGAGGCTGGCGTTTGGACATTTCACACGGCACGACACCCTTCGCTAAAACTATCCTGCAAGGAACATTGGAAGGTAGCAAGCGCAGAGGACGACAAAGAAAGAGCTGGACAGATGGACGGCGCTAGACATTCCGCGCCTCCTGACAATAGCTGCAGACAGATCGAAGCGGCGACAACACTCTTCGTCGGCATCTTTCATGTCTCCCCCATCGGCCTGTCCGGCTGCGGGACTGAACTGAACGAAAGTCCTTGCTGCATTGAGGATGTTGATGAAGATTTGATGCAATAGCAACTGGTGCCGGGTAGTTCTTCATGGCTATCGCGCTTCAGACAGGAACTCCAATATCAAAGTAAACTTGAATTTTATGGAAGTTTGAGGTATTTTATTTAATTTTTTTATAGAGCGCTTTTCCTGCCCACGAGCCGCTCAAGGCCATGGCTGATACAGGATCACATTCATGCCGCTCGAGGCGCCCATTTGCTGCTTTAGGTGCACTGTCTATTGCCACAAACAACTGAGCACACTTTGTTTTGGGGGCGATTGACCTAGTGATTGCGGGCTATGTTTTGCTGGGTGTTTTGTTGTAAGCTGGCACTCACCCGTGGATGACATGAGCGTCAGGTTCTTTAAAAGTCCATGCGATGGAATGCATGTGTCCAAAGAGAAGACTTCAGTTTGCACTCTCATCCGATATTGTCGAAGTAGCACTGTAGACTCTGTCCATAGACTCTGTCCATATTGGCGAAGTGGCACTGTAAGGTAATACCTTCCTTTAGGCCCACATGCCTAACAGAGTGATAACAGGAAAAGTAAAGGCTTTGTTTCACACTCCTTAGAAACCCAACCTGCGGAGATCCGGAGATAAGGCCTTATCGTGCACACAAACACGTCTCTCCTGAGTCCTGCATCCCTCTTACCTTTTTAGCCAGTAGACTGGCCTTTTCCTTGTAATACTTCTAGGGTGCAAAGATACTCGGATACACAGGAGTACAGATACAAAGGATACAGCAGAGGTATTATTATTTTTGTCAAGGCAACATGCTAGCTGAGTATCCTGAGACTGCAGGGCGAGGCAACGCGTGGATCAGAAGAAGACATCATTTTGCCACTTACTCTTGGCTTGCAAAACGTAGCAGCTTTGAGCTGTGATGTGACGAACTATGTCTTTGTAAAGGTTCACAGACCCATTATGGCATATTTACCAGCGATCAATAATACAGGATGGTATTACGCGGGTTTTTTTCTCCGTTGATCTCAAAGCGCGGCGATCTGAAGAGGTCGCTAATACAAAAGGCGGAATAGAATCAGCTTTTATCTTTGAAATTTAGATTGACTGCCTTCCAAGACCATTATTGAAGGGAGGGAGGAAACCTTAGTATCAGGAAAAGACCCTCGGTATCCTGAAAAGTCTGGTACCGAAGTGACGTAAGTTTGTCTCATATAGAGTTGGAGCCCGCGACCTTCAGCATAGGACACCAGCGACCTATCCACTGTGCTACCGCGACCTTCAGCATAGGACACCAGCGACCTATCCACTGTGCTACCGCGACCTTCAGCATAGGACACCAGCGACCTATCCACTGTGCTACCGCGACACCCTTATGGCATTTACACAATACTCCAATCTTTCTTTCCAGTCGTTCTCTTGTCTGTCTGTCTGTCTGTGTCAGGCTATCCTTGAAATCTAAATAGGCGGCGAATCCTGTATAACAGGCGCATGCAACAATAAATTCTTTGTTAAAGCAGCGCACCCAATAGTCTTGACAACCATGACACATGCCCTGAGCATGATATCCTCGTGCTTACACTCACACACGCACGCATAAAATAGAGAATGAGAGAGAGAGACACACACACAAACACACCCACACAAACATAGATACACATAGTTACACACACACACACCTACACACACATACTTGCACAGAAGCATTTATAAACAAAAAAGGAATCTCCAACGATATACCGCCAATATCTAGTGATGGGAAAACGGTCGATACAAATGAAGAAAAGGCCAACGCATTCAATGACCACTTTATACAGCAATCAGTATTAGAAACACCCGATGACGACCCTCCTGAACTTCCCCACCTAGATCACGAACTGACTGAAATTTTAATAACCCCAGCAGAGGTAGCCAAAGTGATAATAAACCTGGACAAAAGTAAAGCTGTAGGCCCCGATAAAATCCATAACAAACTATTACTGATATCTGCTGATATAATCTCACATACTTTAAGTCAACTCTTCAACCGCTGTCTATCAGAAGGATTGTTTCCAGATATTTGGAAAATTGCTCATGTAACGCCAATACACAAAAAAGGTCCAGCCGATATTTGTACCAACTATCGCCCAATATCTCTTTTAAGTTGTGTTGGTAAAGTCTTTGAGCGCTGTGTCCATACCCATGTCTTCTCATTCCTAAAAGACAATAATCTTATAACACCATCACAGTCTGGTTTTATTCCCGGGGATTCAACAACCAACCAACTACTTTGCATATATAATGAACTAACTTCAGCATATAACAGTGGAATCACTAACCAGTCAATTTTCTTTGACATCTCCAAGGCCTTCGACAGAGTATGGCACAAAGGATTACTAGCTAAGTTAGAGGCTATAGGTATTAGAGGTAAGCTTCTTCAATTGTTTGCTAACTATTTAGACCAACGAAAACAAGCTGTTGTCATTAAAGGTAGCAAATCAAATTATAAAACCGTTCCGTCAGGCGTACCTCAAGGATCAGTTTTAGGCCCCCTATTGTTCCTAATCTATATTAATGACATTGTGGATAACATTGAATCAGTTATAAAACTTTTTGCAGACGATACTAGCATGTCATTAACCCTAAACAACCCAGACATACGAGCAGAAATTTTGAATTCTGATCTTCAAAAGATAAACGACTGGGCTAACACCTGGAAAGTAAGGTTTAATCAAGACAAAACAGAACTATTAACTTTCAAACGTGACGCACTACCTAACAACCCATTAAGCTTCGGAAAAGCAATTTTATCTGACAACGAATTCCATAAACACTTAGGACTAACACTGCAAAGTAATTGTAAATGGGATATCCATATAAGTAACGTCATAAAGAAAATAACCATCCTCCTATCATGTTTAAGAACGTATAAATATAAGCTGTGCAGAAAAGCCTTAGAAAATATGTACAAATCTTTTGTCCTACCTCACTTTGACTATGGCGATGTAATCTGGGATAATTGTACAGACACTCAAGCTGGTTTATTGGAAAAACTCCATTTAGAAGGTATTAGAATTATTGTTGGGGCGGTGAAGGGGACCAGCCATGAGTTATTGTATAGAGAGTCTGGACAATACACATTGAAGGAGAGAAGGAAAAGACATAAGCTACTTACTTTTCATAAGATGATAAACGAGTGCTGTCCTGAGTACTTGTCCAACTTGGTCCCACAACTAGTATCAGCAGTTAATCCATATCACCGCAGAAGACCTCTAGAACGTAGAGTACCCCCATACAAAACTGAACTCTACAAAAATTCTTTTGTTCCTTCAACCACAGTATTGTGGAATGATCTCCCCGAGGAAATTCAAGAAAGCCCATCCATTAGCTTATTAAAAAGACACCTTTCCAAAGATGATCCACTTGTTCCATTGTACTATTACCATGGGACACGACAGCAGCAGGTTTTGCATGCCCGACTCCGACTTGGCGTAAGTAACCTTAATTATGACATGTTCCGCCGTCACTTGTTAGAAGACCCAGTCTGTCAGTGTGGGCATCCTGCAGAAACATCTGAACATTTCCTCCTTTTTTGCCCTACATTCGGCACTGTACGTACGCAGACAATTAACCAATTAGACCCTCCTTTTCGAAACATCAACACCTTATTGTTTGGCAGTGAACATCTCTCCCCACAAGAAAACGCCAACATCTTTACAAAAGTCCACACATTCCTCACATCTAGTGACCGCTTCGTTTAGAAAATAGCCCAATTATGCAAAATCACATCTGATTGGTACCCTTGATACCAGCTAAACCAATCCCCATTTGTTTCCCTCTCCCTAGTAGTTACACCCCATCCCTTCGCACCAAAAGTTTATTAATAGCTGTCAGAGAGAAACTGACCAGATAATTGTCTCTTCCAACGGAATAGATGAGTTCACCATCTATTTTAAATATCTGTTCACGTGCAAACACGTAGTCTCGAACTATTTATCTCTGTGTTTGTGTGTGTGTGTGGGTGTGTGTGTGTGTGTGTGTGTAGGTGTGTGTGTGTGTGCACGCGTTGTTTTTATTTTACTTTCTTCTTTTTTTTACTTGCACGTGACTTTTTTTTCCCCCTCCTCCAAACTGATTTTTTTCTCTCATTGTTTTAGATTGCTGCAGGTATTTATTTACCTTTTAATCGACAGCTACTGTTTTGTGTAAAGTTTACTCTTGGGT
>CM072515.1:12022882-12102882 GCA_036898135.1 Oncomelania hupensis
ATTTTGTTCTTTCTCAAGAGCGAATTTGTTTTACCTGTAACAACGTTCTATCAAAAGCGTATCAACACTTTCAGTTGTCTTTGAGCTTCTACATCTCATCTTTCTCCTTTGTATCCTTTCTTCTTCTTCTTCTTCTTCTTCTTCTTCTTCTTCTTCTTCTTCTTCTTCTTCTTCTTCTTCTTCTTCTTCTTCTTCTTCTTCTTCTTCTACTTCTTCTTCTTCCTCCTCCTCCTCCTTCTTCTTTTCTCTCCTCCTCCTCCTCCTCCTCCTCCTCCTCGTGCTTCTTGTTTTTCTTCTTATTATTATTCCTCCTCCTTTTTGTCGTCGTCCTCCTGATTATTATTATTCCTCTTCCTTCCTCTTCTTCTTTTTCTTCTTCTTCTCCTTCTCCTCCTCCTCCTCTTTCTTCTTCTTCTTCTCCTCCTCCTCCTCCTTCTTCTTCTTCTTCTTCTTCTTCTTCTTCTCCTCCTCCTCCTCCTCCTCCTCCTTCTTCTTCTTCTTCTTCTTCTTCTTCTTCTTCTTCTTCTTCTTCTTCTTCTTCTTCTTCTTCTTCTTCTTCCTCTTCTTCTTCTTCTTCTTCTTCTTCTTCTTCTTCTTCTTTACCTTGCCTTTCTTCTTGTTGTGTGATTGTGGTTTGTGTGGATCGCTCAGCCTCGCGGGTCTTGTTTGAAGTGACGCTATCGCCATCAGTGTGAAATGGAACTCGCTGCCCCTCCTGTTTCTTTTCACCTTCTTGTCTGATTCTGCAAGTCGTCCTCTCTTCTTCTTTTTATCTTTCATTATTCCAGGTACGCAGAAGAAGCACACACACACACACACACACACCCACACTCGCACACACACAGATTGCCTGTTAACACGGGTGTACGTACGTTTGTCTCTAATGCCAACATTTTCAATGTCTGTAGTGTGTGTGTTTGTTCGAACTCCGCTAGGGATGAAATAGTTTTTCAACATAGATATGAGGCTTGTCAGGTCACCGAGGGTTTTCTTCGGGTACTCCGGTTCACCCCCTTCTTCTCCATCTCTCATCCATTTCTCTTTACCACCTTACACCTTCCCCCTCGCGTGCTCCTATTATTTCATCTTTGTGTCTACGCTGGTTAAACGATCTTCTGTGGTGCCCCTACGACCTCCGAGTTACGGGATAGTATAGGAATAGGTCTACAGCACGACTTATGTGTAGTTGGTGCTGATGCCGCTGTTGCTGTTCTGTTGATATTGACCCCCCCTCCTCTCTCTCTCTCTCTCTCTCTCTCTCTCTCTCTCTCAGTGTCTGTGGTCCCAACTTCTTTTAATGGGTTATGCTTGTTTGTACTTTAAAAACATATGTGGTGCATTCATGCGCACATTTGTGTGTGAGTGCTTGTGCATATATCGTGCGCTTTGTGTGTGGGTGGTACATGGTCTATGCATGGCTTCTCTGCTTGCCTTTCTGTTTCTGGGGGGGAAGGGGGGGGGGTGTCGGTCGGTGGGGGACCCCTTGTAGCTTTGTAAGTGTGTGTGTGTTTAGCTAGATTGGTCTCGCTTTGTTCTATACATGGACTTGGCTAGATCGGTCAGTGTGATAAGGCCTTGATTGTGTGTGTTGTTGAAATACACTTGGTTTCATATACCGTCAGTGTATATTCAGGGCTACTGTTTTGGTGTATGCAGAGACTGGGTGCTGTATTTGTGATATAGTGGTATTTGTGATATAGTGTTTTGGTGTATGCAGAGACTGGGAGCTGTATCTGTGATATAGTGGTATTTGTGATATAGTGTTTTGGACTGGTTTAAAGTTTCTTGGAACCACAGGTCAAAATGTGAGAGGAAAAACATTAGGAAGTGTCAAATTCACGCTGACACTGACTAATTGCTTATATTCATTCATTCTAACGTGTGCCTACCCCCGCTAGGGTGCCTGGGGTTTCAGTATAAATAGTATCCCCACTTTCTGGAAATTTTGTGCTTTAAATTCCCACTGTCGCTGTCTTTCTCATTTGCTCTTTCTCATTCCTGCTCTGTTCTATCAATCTGCTATACTGTCTTCTTCTTCGCTAGACCAGTCACCTACATTTTTTTGGAAAACTCTTCCGGGACAAGATTCCTTATTTGTGTATGAGGTCTGTTGGATCAGCTTGGGAATATTGGACGCTTTCTGCCAAGTGGTCTCTAGGGCTATGATGTTATTATTTAGCAATGTAGGCATTTTATATGTATGTGTTTTGTTGATATTTAATAATGATGTTTGTATTCTATTTTGGTTTTGTAAACGGGGGTTCGATAAATTAGAGTACAGCCTCAGCGTCCCCTGAGTGGGATGTCTTTATTGTAAAGTGACTGGCTGGTGGAGAGCTTTCAGTTTTACCACTAGGTTTGTTTCAGCAGATCTTTTATGCGGACCAGGGGTTGTCCGGTCCTGATTTGGCTCGGAAGAGTCCGCCGGACCTAAAGCAATAATCATGTATGTAATGTAACGTGTGCCTGAAATTTGTGAAAATTGGACCTAAACGTCGTCCTCGAGCGTTTTTAAGAGCGTCAAGTGTCTGCGCTCCCTACAGGCGCACTTAAATAAAGTCATACTCAAAATAGCGTTGCTACTCACTGACAGCATAAGCTTCTAGGCGTTGCTGTGGCTTAGTCATAGGTTACAATTCTGTGGCCGTGGTTTCAAGTGGCGCCCAATCCAATATTGCTATCCGAGGACTCTCATAGACTTTTAAAGCTGTTTATACGCTCATCGGAGAACTTTCCCCTCAATAATGTTGAATAAGGTGGAGGTGGGGAGTGGTGGGGGTGAAAGGACCTTGAACTTGCTGGATGTGTTTGTTTACCTGCTGGCACTTGCTAGGACCTGAGCGTCAGGATCTTGCAATGGAATGCGTGCTTGAACAGACAATACCTCGGTTTATACTTTCATATATATTTCTCTTGTAAGCCTACTAATTTGATCATTCTGTGCGAAGCTGCCTGACACTTCCGAAATCTAATATAAAAAATTCTATGCTTAAACTCCTCATACCTCAGTTCCATCTCAGATTTTCTTTTTATATAAATCGAATTATGACTTTTGTGTACTTTTACTGTTTTGATGACTCGGCCATTTTCTTGGCGCCTTTCCACTTGAAACTTCCCAAAATGCAAGCCATGCCTCACGGGCCCTAACCTTTCCCTGCCTCAAATTCTCTTCTCATTCAGTTGCGGGCCTTGGACAGACGCCAGCGAATGCGCCACCATTTGGCATTGAAGACAATGTAATGGCCACACCCAATAATTTTAACATTGTAAACATTCTAAATAGTAATTTTAATTCTATTTCTTGTACATTTTATTGTTTTGACTGTTCATTCCACCCGCCCTTAGCTCCCACCTCCTGCTCAAGAACACTTGCTGCCACTTTGCGCACTGTATAACACCATGGACTCGTGCGCCACCTTCACGGACACTAATCAGTCTTGAATTGTATGGTCTGTGGAATCTAAATATGGATTGTTTTGAGTATAAAAAGACGCTGCAGCCAACATTGGGGGAGGTGGTACATCGCGCTTATAAATGTACGGCACACCAAAAAAAAAAAAGTTGGGGTTGGGGGGTAGAGTGGAGGGTGGGGTAGGTAGGAGGAAGGGGAGGGAGGGGAGGGAGGGATTACAGCTGGGATTTGAAGCTCTCCAGCTCAGGGTCTAAGACCACATGGGCAGGGACCTTGTTCCACTCGTTGATTGTTCGAGGGAAGAAGGATTGTTGTCGGTAGAGTGTACGACAGGATGGGAGTTGGAAAGTCAGGGGGTGCTTCTGACGTGTGGTCCTGCGCTGAGGATTTGGGTTTGGTTTGTTGGTGGTGTTGATGATGGCAAGTCCGTTGACGTACTTGTACATCATGGTCAGGCGGGCTTTCCGGCGTCGCTGCTGGAGGGTGGGCCATTTGAGGTCTGCAAGCATGTCGTCTACACTGGAGGTCTGACGGTGTCGCTTCACTGTCCAGCGCACAGCTCGTCGTTGGACGGCCTCCAGCTTGTGGGTCTCTTTAGCTGTGTACGGGTCCCAAACTGTCCCTGCATATTCCAGGATGGGACGTACCATGGCTTCGTAGGCTTGTTGCTTTGTTCGCTGGGAGCCAACCTTCAGGTTGCGCCGCAGGAACCCAAGTGTCTTGTTGGCTTTGTTGGTGATGTTTATTATATTGAGGGTAGTTCGGTCGAGACCAAACAAGTCAAAGGCTGTCTTACAGTAATTCGCACCATCGCAGATGGCACAGTTCCAGACTACGTCGCTCTGGCCTAGGCTACTGTAGGATGCAAAGGGTATGCTCTGGCACGCCATTGATGTTGTTGTCCTTGGCGAATGTGTATCAATTTTTTCTCTCTTTCACGCACACGCACGCACACACACACACTAGGAACCTTACATTAATACACACACGCACACACACACACACGCACACACACAAGTATGTAAAACACCAAGACTGGGTTTTACTAAGAAGGTAAGAATCGGAAAGTGGTTTTTTGACGGAAAGAACGCACAATGTAAGAATCTAATGCAAAATTGGCTCTTTCCGTCTCAAAAGTTCACTTAGTTCGTCTCCTATAGGCGACGAAATAGGTCGAACTTTCTTCAAAATTTTCCCGAAATTTGACTGGATTTTCTCCGTCCCGGTTAGAGTACTCCCTTGTACTTAAAACACTCTCATACACTACAACTGCACTCCCATGCACTAAAAGAGCGCTCCTGTGTACTTAGAAAAAAGTGGGTGGCTGGAAAAAAGGGGGTGGCTAATACACACACCCATTCTCTGCATAAAAAGCAAGGTCAGTCACCCATTTCAAGGCTTATGTCTACGCACACCCACACACTCTAGGAACTTTACATTAATAACTGCTGCCTGTGGCCTATAGCTATTTTAGCCGACGTGATTAACCTGGCACAGACGATGCTGCTGCTTCATTGATGATCGTGGGAAGTCAGTAGTGGCGAATCTGTTGTTGTGAAACTCCACACTGACTCAGGGACCAGTCCTGTATTAGCTACCTATTCTTGCATCATCACTGTGTGTGTACTCAGTACTCAGCTGTTCGTTTTGTGTCCCTTGTAATTTTGGTGATGAACCGTGAACATTGAACAAAGTTGACATTTTATTATAGGCAACCTGCCCATTTTAGTTTCCGACTGCTGTGGTGGTGTGACAGTCTTAGTAGACCTATACATTTTTGGTGGTTCGAATTCTTGTCGTGTGTGGTTTGGTGGTCTGAATGTGATTTTAGTGTGTCTTTAACTCCGAGCATACCCAGTTTGTTGTAATAATACGCCGACGCAGGCTGTTACGATGCTAGTTATTGTGTGCATTCAATGGCAAAAGTGTGATCGCAATATCATGAACATATGAGTACTGTGTGTTGGTAATAATACTGTAATTATCAGTTTGATACGTATACGACGGTTTATTTAAATATTTCATTGACATTAGGACTTTCATTTAGGCCTATCCCTTGTTTGTTCAAATGGGGTAATATCGCCCTGGAAGTGACATTTAATGCGTCTTGTTCTGTCTTTCTTTTTTGTCTTTCTTTCTCTTCTTCTTCTTCTTCTTCTTCTTCTTCTTCTTCTTCTTCTTCTTCTTCTTCTTCTTCTTCTCCTTCTTCTTCTTCTTCTTCTTCTTCTTCTTCTTCTTCTTCTTCTTCTTCTTCTTCTTCTTCTTCTTCTTCTTCTTCTTCTCCTTCTTCTTCTTCTTCTTCTTCTCCTTCTTCTTCTTCTTTCTTCTTCTTTTTTCTTCTTCTTTTTTTTTTTTTTTCTTCTTCTTCTTCTTCTTCTTCTTCTTCTTCTTCTTCTTCTTCTTCTTCTTCTTCTTCTTCTTCTTCTTCTTTCTTCTTCTTTCTTCTTCTTCTTCTTCTTCTTCTTCTTCTTCTTCTTCTTCTTCTTCTTCTTCTTCTTCTTCTTCTTTTTTCTTCTTGTTGTTATTGTTGTTATTGTTGTTGTTATTGTTGTTATTGTTGTTATTGTTGTTGTTATTGTTGTTATTGTTGTTATTGTTGTTGTTGTTGTTATTGTTGTTGTTATTGTTGTTATTATTGTTGTTATTGTTGTTATTGTTGTTATTGTTGTTATTGTTGTTGTTATTGTTGTTATTGTTGTTATTGTTGTTATTGTTGTTATTGTTGTTGTTATTGTTGTTATTGTTGTTATTGTTGTTGTTATTGTTGTTATTGTTGTTGTTATTGTTGTTGTTATTGTTGTTATTGTTGTTATTGTTGTTGTTATTGTTGTTATTGTTGCTATTGTTGTTATTATTGTTATTATTGTTGTTATTGTTGTTATTGTTGTTATTGTTGTTATTGTTGTTATTGTTGTTGTTATTGTTGTTATTGTTGTTATTGGTGTTGTTATTGTTGTTATTGTTGTTATTGTTGTTGTTATTGTTGTTGTTGTTGTTCTTCTTCTTGTCATTCTCCTTCTTCACCTCCTCTAAAAATTCCAGTATTATCTCTTATACGTAAATCTACAATGTTCAAAGTAATTCTTTTTCGTTTTATAATTTTTAAAAAAAGCCGGTAAAGGAAGAAGAGGTTGAGGTAAAGGAAGAAGAGTTTGAGGTACAGGAAGAAGAGGTTGAGGTACAGGAAGAAGAGTTTGAGGTACAGGAAGAATAGGTTGAGATAAAGGAAGAAGAGGTTGAGATAAAGGAAGAAGAGGTTGATGTACAGGAAGAAGAGGTGGATGTACAGGAAGAAGAGGTTGAGATAAAGGAAGAAGAGGTTGAGATAAAGGAAGATGTTGAGATAAAGGAAGAAGAGGTTGAGGTACAGGAAGAAGAGGTTGAGGTACAGGAAGAATGTCACGTGGGGTTTATGGGCTCTGCACAATGGAATTATGGACCCTCACGTTTATTCGGTGGGAACTGCTAGTGAGTCACCCTATGAATTACTTTAATACATTTATTTGTTTAGCTCGTTCTGTGTTAAGGTTGGGGTACAGAAATAGATAGAAAAATGGTAAAAGATTACTGTCACACTAGCTTTCACACGGCTATGAATCATATGTAGTCCAGCCACTTGATAACAGTTAAAATCACACATTTATTTCTTCTACTCTATAAAAGATTCTCTAAGTACTAATCTAACTTAAAAAGTCTCCGTCACGGCTAATAGTTCGATCGCTGATAGTCTAGGCAGCTGTTATATCTTCCTCGCGCACTTGCTATTATATTTCATGTAGATTTGGACTACTGTGGTCCGTTTTACAGTTTCTGAAGAGTTGGACTACTGTGGTCCTGTTTCGATCAGTTTAAGTGCACCTTCGGTGAATACACTTAACTGCTAGATGGTGTGTGCGAAGTCCTTCTGTGAGGTAGCTTCTGGTCCACCTGTGTCGTTGTGTAGTTGAGTTCCCTTGCCACGCTGTGGGGTCTGACAGGGTGTTTTTCCGGGTAGCTCTGTCCGACTTGTGCGGTAGAGGCTCCTCAACCAACTCGTCGTTTCTGTGGAGTGGGGTGCACAGGATAGCTCGCCTGCTCGTCTGTAATATAAGAGACGAAATTCTGCACAACCCTGAATAATCGGTTTGTGCAGAGCGTCTCACTGAAAGCCAAAGTAGCCCTCAGTGATAGCTCCACATCTCTATACATAAGCGACGAACATTCTGCTACTTCCGGGGTCCACTGGAATCTCACTCTAAATTCCTATACATACATAAATATCAATCGTGTCTAACTATACACATACAGAATTAATAATATTATAAACATTCAGTGGTACAGTCACGGGTCTGCAAACATACATATAAGTTAAACAACAGTGGTTCCGTACAGCATACAACATGGCGGCGCAACCGGTCGTGTTTCGCCACGTGTTCGGCTTTTCCACATGGTACGGCAAATTCGGATTAACAATTCACATTTATGCATAGCAAATTCTTCAAACATAATTTCAACAATAATATAAATATATCACGATGAAACAGAAGGGTGTTCATTTACCTGTTTGACAAGTTCAGGCCCGTGATGACTTAATAGAACTCTAAGATTCTAAAGTCCTGCTTCCTGGTCTATGAGTGAAGAGATTTCTCTGCTAGCTATTGAGATGTTGACTCTTCCTCGTCTCACACACGACTGATTCAAACTGCGCTAGGGTCTGACACAGTCAGAACTGCTCTACCCGCTAAGCCTGAGCTCTCATTGGTTAAAAACGGTCAGATTCAAAGCTCAAGTGCTGACTCACTACGCTGTGTGTGGCTGGCTCGCTGTGTACCTTAATTGCTGCTGTGTAATACACTCCTCTCTCTAATGTTACAATGACTACACAAGGCTAAATAGTAATAGGCAGAGTTAAAACTAGCCAGTTCATGACAAAGAAGAGGTTGAGATAAAAAAAAAGAAGAGGTTGAGATAAAGGAAGAAGAGGTTGAGATGAAGGAAGAAGAGGTTGAGGTACAGGAAGAAGAGGTTGAGGTACAGGAAGAAGAGGTTGAGAGAAAGGAAGAAGAGGTTGAGATAAAGGAAGAAGAGGTTGAGAGAAAGGAAGAAGAGGTTGAGAGAAAGGAAGAAGAGGTTGAGGTAAAGGAAGAAGATGTTGAGGTAAAGGAAGAAGAGGTTGAGATAAAGGAAGAAGAGGTTGAGATAAAGGAAGTAGAGGTTGAGGTAAAGGAAGAAGAGGTTGAGGTAAAGGAAGAAGAGGTTGAGGTAAAGGAAGAAGAGGTTGAGATAAAGGAAGAAGAGGTTGAGGTAAAGGAAGAAGGTGTTGAGGTAAAGGAAGAAGAGGTTGAGATAAAGGAAGAAGAGGTTGAGGTAAAGGAAGAAGAGGTTGAGGTAAAGGAAGAAGAGGTTGAGGTAAAGGAAGAAGAGGTTGAGATAAAGGAAGAAGAGATTGAGGTAAAGAAAGAAGAGGTTGAGGTAAAGGAAGAAGAGGAAGAAGAGGTTGAGATAAAGGAAGAAGAGGTTGAGGTACAGGAAGAAGAGGAAAAGAAGAATGAACCTTTTGTTCATCAACCTCCTTCTATTCTTTTTCCTCCGGCTATAATTATTGTTAAAGGAGATAGTCTCGCTGGGAACACTATGGAGATAGCCCCAAGAGATAACACTGAAATAGTGTTTGGATTACACGGAACATTGTAGTATAAGGTCCACATCCATCATTGGTAATATGGCAGGCGTAGTATTTGATAACGCACGCAACGTGTCAACAGTACTACCACGTGCACAGCGTAGCTGAAACTCGAGTAATCATCTAAGAGTGTCAGCTACGGGGTGTGCTGACGATGGTCCACATGGGTGTGAAGTAGTATTCACACTTTTCTGCTATCCTATGCACCAACAGGAATCCCCTCAATGAAACATACTTCCGGTTTTTTTCTCCGCGTGTTTTAGTGAGTTATTTCCAAATATTCAAGAATAATAACATGTGTCACTGGCCACCTGTATCGTACCCTCACATATTTTTATTTTTTTTGCTGCTGTTTATTATCCCTTTCTATCGCCAGTGGCGCGCCTAAACCCTACCTACCTAACATTATTTGTGAATTTTTGAAAAATATTCGGAAAAACATAACGCCCAGATGCTGGCTCGAACCCACACCTGTCAGGCGCCATTGGTTTCTGGCTTGTGGACAAGGCAAGTTAGTTCCGCCTTAGCCCACTTGGCCACAACGCTCGCCTAACATATTCAGTTACTTCGTGTTTTGTGAAGGTTGCGACGGCGAAGCTATGGAAAACTACAAGAGTCTTCAGGTCCTGTTTCACTTTCTGTCGATGATCGACGCACCTCCGAAGTCGCCACAAATACAGGCCTCTACGATTGTTTTTTGCATCCTTTCACTGAGCATGTACTTCCTCCACCGTTTTTATACTTATCCCACTCGTTTTCTGGCTCTAACAATCGTCGTTTTCGGCAATTTGCCATATTTAAAAGTCACGCATCAAGCTTTGATAAAAGCAAAACAAGCTAGACCGGAACTTGGTTTCATGCTAACCTCGTTTTAATTTATAATGGCGATACCCACGAGTTTTTATGAGAGGTGCCGGAAAGTTGTGAATAGTCAATTGTGTCTGCATTATTTGTTCGACTGATAGGTGTGTGTTTATTATGTATGTGAGAGCGCGTGGTTTGGCCAATTTGCCCATTCGTAACTTTAGGGTTAAAATTTACATACGGGCGTTCATGCACACCACCCCAGGTGAGCGTGTATGTTGGTACAGATCGCCGCGTTTTGAGCCTGATTGGTTTTTGGGAAAAGCGCCTGCATAGCATGCAGTGTTATTATTATTATTATTATTATTATTATTATTATTATTATTATTATTATTAGTATTATTATTATTATTATTATTATTATTATTATTATTATTATTGTTTTTGTTGTTGTTGTTGTTGTTATTAGTATTATTTAACAACTGTTATCTAATATCTTGCTGGTAGCAACTTGGCGTCGCAAAATTAATATTACGGAAAGGATGATCTAACTGTCCTGTAATTATATGGGAGCAGGAACTGCCAGATCTCATCGCCCGGTTCCCGGGGGCAAATAAAAAAATTGGTAGGAAAGACAAATCATGAAAGTCACTTGCCCAAGGGGTAAGTTAAAAGCTGTGAACGTAAAACAACACAACTTGATATCGGCACAGAATCACGTTTACTTTGATCTGCATAAATAACCTGTGGAACGCGTTTTGGGACTTTGACGTCACACTCTAATCCGATATATTAAAGCGGATTTGATTGGTCAATTGCTCATCCTTCAACCAATGACAGACCTCCTTTTATCAGTAGTGGGGCGATATATCACAACATATTTGATTGATCCATTGTTCAAACGTTCGCCACTGACAACGCGCATTGTATGTCATTTCACTGTACGATAACCTGTTTTTGGGGGTGTTTTTTTAAATAGATTTTTTGCTTTCACTATGTGGTCAAGTACATTTTTTGGGCGGGAAAGTTAAATATGAAATGTTGCTTACCCGAGGTAAGATTTGTGGAGAAAAAAAAAGGCAAACATTTACGAAGTAGCATTTGTACAGGTGTTAAGACGTCATCTTTACTCCGATGGTATGGCCACGTCACCAGATCATCAGGTCTTGCAAAGACCATCCTGCAAGGCACAGTGCAATGAGGCAGAAGAAGAGGGAGACCCAAAAAGAGGGGGGGGGAGGACAACATTCGAGAAGGGACTGGCTTGACACTGAGTGAAGCCATCAGGGCTGCTGAAGACAAAGAAAGATGGAGTATGCTGGTTAAACGATCATCTGTGGTGCCCCAACGACCTCAGAGTTACGGGATAGGATAGGATAAGATAGGATAAGATGTCATCTTTTATCTTTCACTTGGATTGGGGGTGACATTAAAATTATTCATTAATGTCTAGTGTTATATTTTTCTGATGGATCACACATTATTGGTCTTGGTTGGCTGATCGGGAGTAAAAAAGAGCTTATTTCGCTTTTTGAAACCGCCAGGCACGTGTGTGTGTGGTTGTGGGTGTGTGTGTGTGTGTGTGTGTGTGTGTGCGTGTGTGTTTGTGTGGGTGAGTGCACGCGCGTGTGTGTGTGTGTTGCGATGTAGAAACACCGTTATTGTTATACACTCTTTATACTCTACCTACGTTCTTTTGACGGCCCCGTTATTTTGACGTCAAAACAGTGTTCCGTTAGGGTTAGGGCCGTGTTAGGCTTAGGGTTAGGTTAAGAGTTGGGGTTAGGGTTAGAGTTAGGGTTAGGGTTATGGATATTTTGAAAAAAATGACATATTTGTAAAAATGTCAAATTAACGTACGTAGAGTTTCATGAAAGTCATCACAACGACGTTTTTACACGGTTGTGTGGTCTGTGTGTGTGTGTGTACGTGTGTGGGTGTGTGTACGTGTGTGTGTGCATACATGCCTACTCCTTTCTGTTTCCGCTTGTACTGGAAATGGTTTCTGGTCGTCCGATAAATGAAGTTTATTTTCTTCTTTTATAGCTCTCACCTTCCCCCTCCCTCTCTCTGTCTGTCTCTCTCTGTCTGTCTCTTTACTTCCTCTCTCTTTTTCTCTCTCTGTCTGTTTCTCTACTTCCTCTGTCTCTGTCTCTGTCTGTATCTCTACTTTCTCTCTGTCTCTGTCTGTCTTAAATAAAATTATCTTATCTTATCTTGTCCTTCTCTCTATTTCCTCTCTCTTTGTCTTTCTCTGTCTGTCTCTCTACTTCCTCTCTCTGTCTGTCTCTCTACTTCCTGTCGCTCTACTTCCTCTATTTCTCTCTCTGTCTCTCTACTGTCTCTTTATCTCTCTGTCTCTCTACTTCCTCTCTCTTTTTCTCTCTGTCTGTCTAGTCTCTCTACTCCATCTCTCTTTCTCTCTCTGTCTATCTCTGTCTGTCTCTCTACTTCCTCTTTCTCTCTCTGTCTGTCTATCTACTTCCTCTCTCTTTTTCTCTCTCTGTCTCTCTACTTCCTCTCTCTCTTTTTCTCTCTGTCTGTCTCTCTACTTCATCTCTCTTTCTCTCTCTGTCTGTCTACTTCCTCTTTCTCTCTGTCTGTCTCTCTACTCCCTCTCTCTTTCTCTCTCTGTCTGTCTACTTCCTCTCTCTTTCTCTCTCTGTCTGTCTCTCTACTTCCTCTCTCTTTCTCTCTGTCTATCTCTGTCTGTCTTTTTACTTTCCCTCTTTTTCTCTTTTTGTCTGTCTCTCTACTTCCTCTCTCTTTCTCTCTCTGTCTGTCTCTCTACTTCCTCTCTCTTTCTCTCTGTCTATCTCTGTCTGTCTCTCTACTTCCTCTCTCTTTCTCTATCTGTCTGTCTCTCTACTTCCTCTCTCTTTCTCTATCTGTCTGTCTCTCTACTTCCTGCCTCTCTTTCTCTCTCGGTCCGTCTCTCTCACTCCTTTTCTCTCTCTCTGTTTCTCTCCCTCTCTTTCTCTCACACTCTCTCTTCCTCCCTCCGCCGTTTGTTGTGCAGGTGGTTAGTGGCTGTGTGTCTGATAAGTAAAGTTTATTTGGAATTGTTATCGTGTCTGTTGTAGTCCAATCTTTCTCACAGTCAGCGCTTTGCTAAATACCACTATAATGTGCTGTGTTTTGTGGAAATAGTTTATCAGAAATTAAAAACCCTGTGAACCCGTGTTTAATTATTTGGTGAACGGGGGAGTTCTATACAGGGTGGTTGTGAAAAGTAACTCCTTATTGATAAATGGCTGATAACTGTGTAAATAATACTGTGTTTGCGTGAAACAAACTGCTTTGTGATCCTTATAGTAGTATAGTAAATAACTGCTGACCTCTGTTCAACTTCACTGTGATGCGAGCCGCCCACGTTCGCCCGTCGCCTGGCACTGACAAGGGCCATTGTTTGTTGATCTCTTTGCTTTCGTTTACGTTGTAGCACTTGTAAGGATCAGAACACGTTCTGTTTGTTGCCAATGCAGTACTATTTTCACACGTTATCAACAGTTGTAACCATGGAGATACTTTTCTACCAACCTTTACAGTCGGACAGTTCATCAGCTTGTGGGTTTAATCCTCTCGGGTTATATTAGTGTGCGTGTTTTGGTAATGTAATTTGGTTAGTGTATGTATTTTTGTTGACTAGGTAATTAGGCCTACTTTATTTAGCTTATAATTTGCATTGTATAAAGGTAGCAGGATGTTTGTTATAGCTAGAGGTTCTTACCTCGTATGTCAGTCATTGATTCTTCTTCTTCTTCTTGTTCTTCTTGTTCTTGTTCTTGTTCTTCTTCTTCTTTTTGTTCTTCTTTGTCCTCCTGCTTCTTCTTCTCTTTCTTACTCCCCTCCATCATCATCATCATCATCATCATCATCATCATCATCATCATCATCATCATCATTATCATCAACGTCATCGTCATCGTCATCCTCATCCTCCTCCTCCTCCTCCTTCTTTTTTTCTTCTTCCTTCTCCTCGTCCTCCTTTCTTCTTATTGTACTTCTTATCTTCCTCTTCCTCCCACTCCTCCTCTTCCTCTTCTTCAATGATAATTCACGCGAATGGTTTCGACACAAAACCACTGTAACTGGTGTTAGTAGTGCTAGTTAGCGGAGAACTGACACCATTCACCAAAACATGCGCTCCTAGCCCATCCATCTTAAACATTATCCGTTCACAAACTGCCTTAAATTCGAGGAATAGTTTATTCTTTCCCCTTCACCTTCCCCCACCCCCATCTATTTTCCACAGTACTACATCTGTCATGGAAGCCATTTATAACACCTCTTCGTCTTCTTCTTCTCCTCCTTCTTCTTCTCCTCCTTCTTTTCCTTCTTCTTCTTCTTCTTCTTCTTCTTCTTCTTCTTCTTCTTCTTCTTCTTCTTCTTCTTCTTCTTCTTCTTCTTCTTCTCCTCCTCCTCCTCCTCCTTCTGCTGTAAGGATCCGTTGACACAAGCACGCTGTTTTCTTCCTAACTGATCCAATTTGGAGGCGTAACAGTTTTCGGTTTGAAACCAAATATTTTGGCAATCGTTTCGTAACTGATGTGTTTCCCAGACGTGCTTGAGACAATTGACGATCAGCAGTCAGCCTTTGAACTCATAGACTCACAAACAGGTAGGCAAGCACACCGACACACGGACATACACATAACACGCGCACCCTCAGGTAAGACCCACGCGTTCACATGCACACAGACTCGCAGACACACATATGCATAAACACAGTCACACATGTAACTATTATCCTGCTAATACTAAAAATCCATTTTACAACGTTTGGCCTGTTCGTTGCACTTCTCCACTGCGCGCTCTCTCACTCCCCTCTCTAAAGAGAGTATAAACCGACGTGCATGCATCGCACAGACATTGAAGATCCTGACTCCCATATCCAAGGTGGGTGAGCGCCAGATTAAAAAAAAAAAGACTTCGATAGCTCAACGTTCTCTTTCCCCTTGGTCCTGGGTGACATTGTTCTGTGGCTGCCGCGCTTTCGCTGAACAAGCAACGCGAATTTCCTCTGCACCGCGTAGCATTATATAGCTCCCCAAAATATCAAAATCCGTATCCAACAGTACCCTCCGCCACCCTCTCGATGTCCGTTGATCAGCAGAACTAGCTTAAAATGCTTTATGAAATGGCAGAAGAGAATGTCAAGTACAACAACAAATATTTAGCAAGATTTATTTCAAACTCGATGGGGACAAAAAAAAAAGTCCTTGAGATAACATGAACTCATTTTTGTGAGAAAGCAACCCTTGCACGCGTGACTGACGATCTTCCTTTGTGTCTGCGACTGTTGAACCCATTGGCAAAGATCTCTTTGTTACAAACAATGCAGATCTCATACACCAGCTGGTAAAAATGGTACAACATTGGCTGTTCACCAGTTTTTCAGCACATAACTCACAGTCGTAGTTCAGTGGTACAGCGTTCGCGTAGCACACCGATGACCCAGGTTCGAATCCCGCGGTAGGCAAAAATAAATGTAGTGACGTTTACTGTCCTTGTTAGCAGTATGATTGCTCTGGTGGGTCAGTGTTGATTTAGGCCGCCATGCACTCCTTCTTTGGTGTGGTTTGCCCCTTCTGACATCCCACCTACCTCACCTCACTCTTCACCTGTCCTTCTCCTTTCCAACCCCGTTCCCCTCTATGTTAATATTTCTACACGCTAAAGTGTCTGTGTGAGGCGCGTGCCTGCGTGTCTGTGTGTGTGTGAGGGTGTGCGTGTGTGTGTGGGTGGGTGGGTGTGTGTGTGTGTGCTTGTGTCTGACTCGTGTTTGCAACCATCATTTTCTCTCTTAAAAAGTAAAATAAAAATATAATAAAACGCCAAACAGAAAGCCAGATATAAAACAAGATGGCCAGCCATTGAAATGTATTTCCAGACAGTCGCACCCGTAGTCGGGAAAGGGGTGTAGAGGGGACATGAAGGGTTTCCGGAGATGGGGTGGGGTGGGGGGAGCATTTTCAATTCATCAAAAGTTGATTTTGTTGAGGGTGTTGTGACTTGGCTTTAATCTCAGGACGGAAAAGGCAACGTGCAATGATAAGCCACTGTCTGAAGTATCTGCACAGTTATGGACACCAACCTGTCCACGGGGAAGGGGGGTGGAAATATTTTCGGGTGGGGGTCAGAATGGTGTGTTACACCGGCATTTTAACTCAGTGTTAGCGTTCTTCTGATTGTAAACGGTGTTTTAACGAACGCTTGTTTGTGTTTCATGGAACAAGTTGCTACTGCACGTTGGCTGGAGTGTGAGGTGGAAGGTGGAGGGGAGGGGAGAGAGAGAATGGATAGCTAGTGTGTTGTGTGGATGTATACAAACTACCGTTGCTATGTTTTGGATGTGTGTGTGTGTGTGTGTGTTTATGTGTGTGTATATATACATACGTGCATGTGTGTGCAGACGGGTGGGTGTGTACGTATATATCCGATGTGCCTGCGTCGTGCTGCACATGAAACAGTATTTTAACGAGCTGTATTCTTACGACCTTCTTCTTCTTCTTCTTCTTCTTCTTCTTTTTTTTTTTTCTTCTTGGCGGCAGAATTTTCTTCATTCCTGGAGTTTTGTTTTAGACACCGTCATCTGTGTTTATGTCGTGTTACTCGGTTACCTGCAGGTGTTTCCAACACGTCTTGCTCAAGCAGTGAAGTCATTCAGACGCCTTCATTTTGTAGGTAACTTGGGTTGCGTGGTTGCACCGTAACGTATTCTTATGTAGCAGTTCAAAGATGAGTCTGTGCATCTTGGAGAGTTTAGCGTGGTGAATGACTATAGCGTGGTTGAAACATAACTCCCTATTGAAATGTGCTGCTAACACTTGTAACTTGTACTGCCTTTGAAGAACGCTAAACTTATTGCGACCCTTACAGCGGTAGATTTGGACTGCTGGTCTCTGGTTACGGTGACGGGAGCAGCCTTTAATGGCTGACATAAGACAGGACCGTTGGGAGCAGCCCACAACGTCACTGTCAATTTAAATCGGAGATCAGCAACGACTTGCCACTACTGTCAGGTTAACTCGGAGATCAGCAATGCCGTGCCACTACTGTCAGATTAAATCAGAAATCAGCAATGACATGCCACTGCTGTGAGGTTAAATTGGAGATCAGCAATGAAATGCCAATACTGTGAGACTAAATCGGAGATCACCAATGACACGTCTCTACTGTGAGGTTAAATTGGTGATCAGCAATGAAATGCCACTACTGTCAGATTAAATCGGAGATCAGCAATGACATGCCATTACTATCAGATTAAATCAGAGATCAGCAATGACATGCCACTACTGTCAGATTAAATCGGAGGTCAGCAATGAAAATGTAAAAAAAAATTAGGTTAGAGTCCTCGGACACAGATGCATATAGGGGACTGTTCTTTAGCAATGAAATGCCAAAACTGTGAGATTAAATCAGAAATCAGCAATGACACGTCCCTACTGTGAGGTTAAATTGGAGATCTGCAATGAAATACCAATACTGTGAGATTAAATCGGAGCTCAGCAATGACTTGCCACTACTGTAAGGAGAACCGTACGTTTCGTTTTATGCACTTTTATTGTACTTACTAAAAGCTATACGCCATGTTCAATAGGGATTTACTTTTCAACCACCCTGTATGAGCAGCTCAGTGCACAACAAAATGTCATCACTACGGTACCAATTCTAGTATCAGACACGGTCATAACTCCCTTCGTCATTTCGATGCCAATTTGCCTAGGAGTCCATCGTGTTTTGTTTGATTATAAAGTGCGTAAACTATTAAGTTTGTTACACATTAGGTACCCATTGTTTTTAATCGGTAAACACCGATGGATATACAAGTAGCTTACCTCCGGCATTTTGATACTAGTGGTAGTGTTGCCTGTGTGTTGTAACTAACTTTTGGTTATAATATGTGTTTACTTAAATACTGTCACTCGCGTCTTAATTAAGCAATAAACATAAACAAAAGCATATATGTTGGTATGTTTGTGTGTGTGTGCGTGCATGTGTGTGTGCGTGTATGTGCGTGTGTTTATGTGTATGTGTGTGTATCTGTGTTCCGACAGCTGTTTGTTCTTTCCAACAGACGGCGCTGTTCTGTATCTAGCGTTGTAAACTTTCTAACGGGTCGAACGACAGCTGTTCTGACGATAGCTATTTCCGATGGCGATGGAAAAGAAACAGTTGTTACCATTGAAAGTTGCATGAAAAGCAAAATTGCATTATGGGACCACGCAATAAATTCAATTTCCTTCATATATTGTACAATATAGTTATCGTACCGTGAATGATATCATTTATAAAATACAATGGATGGGTTTTGTGTATTTAATGTATTGTAATTTGCGCCTTGTAAAAACGAACACATTCCATTTACCACTTTATTTGAATTTTGTGATGATCACCTATCAGGAATCCCCCGCTAGGATGCCGAGGTTTTCTGTATAAATCGTATCCCCACTTTCTGGAAATGTAGTGCTTTAAATTCCCACTATTTCTGTACTTCTCTATTGTTCTTTCTCGTTCCTCTTCTGTTCTGTCTACTAACTTCTTCGATAGACTAGTCACCTCCCTTTTTTTATTCTTGAAAACTCTCTAAACTCTCCTCATTTGTGTATGGGGTCTGTTGGGTCAGGACGCTTTCTGCCAACTTGTTATTAGGGCTTTCTATAATATTATTATTTAGAAATGTAGCCATTTTATATGTTTGTGTTTTGTTAATATTTTATAATGTTTATATTCTACTTGGTTTTTGTAAACGGGTTCAGTAAATTAGAATACAGCCTCAGCGTCCCCTCCATGGGATGCCTTTATTGTAAAGTGACCGGTTGGTGGAGTGCCTTCGGTGTCACAGCAGATTTTTGATGCGGTCCTTTTTCAACCAAGTTGTGGCCCTGATTCTAACAAACTAACGTATCAGGAAATAAAGGAGAATGAGGGAGGAAGAGAAGGAGGAGAAGGAAGAAGAAGAAGAAGAAGAAGAAGAAGAAGAAGAAGAAGAAGAAAAAAGTTGTTGTTGCATCAATTTTTATTCATCAGATTAACATAAGTTGTACATCGAAGAAGAAGAAGAAGAAGAAGAAGAAGAAGAAGAAGAAGAGAGGTGGTAGTCAAAGTACAGTTGGCTAGCAATAGTTGTAATAGTAAGTAAATGCATCAACAAGTACATAGCAAATTATAAAACTTTGCGTCATCGTTAGCGGCAGTAGCAATTCTAGTGGCAGTTTGCAAAAACCACAGCAGCAGCATGCACCTCAACAGCCGCAGTAATAAGATAAATGCGTGTGATCGTGACGTCAAATTAAAATAAGAAATGCATAGCGCTGGAGGCGACTTTCTTTGATCTTCGGTGTGATGATTTTGAGCTGCAGGCGGCCTGGACCCAATCACGTTGGCTTTCTTTGAAGATGTTTAATATCTATGCAACATTTAAGCAATCATTAGGACGTGAGATGCATGCCGAATCAGTCTGCACCTTGAAAATCACCTACGGATGGGAGTATAAACTGCACGCATCCCAATCAGTCTGCACCTTGAAAATCACCTACGGATGGGAGTATAAACTGCACGCATCCCAATCAGTCTGCACCTTGAAAATCACCTACGGATGGGAGTATAAACTGCACGCATCCCATAGCATGGGCTTTTAAAGATACACGACACTCACGTCTTTGACGGGTAAACAGAACACAACAGAACAGAAAATATATTGCCATTTCAACAAGTAGGTTATATGACACAATCTTATTAGTAACAATTGTAGATTATATATGACACAATCTTATAAATAACAATTGTAGGTTATATGACACAATCTTATAAATAACAATTGTTGCTTTCACATCAGCTTGTTGGACGCTATCTAGCATATAATAATGAATCAAATAGCCCAGTTTCTTATTTTTGAAGCAATCATAAACAAAGCTGCAGTTTGTCAATGTCTTTTGTATGGAGTGTCATAAAATATCGCTTGGTATAATTATGTATTTATTGATTGCTTGTATTATTTGTTGTCTTTTATCTTTATGCATCTGACATTCGTTTATAAAATGCCATTCAGTTTCAAGTAGATGCATTTCTCACATAGCGTAGATCTTGTGCGTACATTTTTAGACTTAATCTGCCTCTTTCAATGTCTAGTTCATGTGCGCTTAAGCTAAGTCTTGATAATGCCCGTCTGAGCTTGATATATTTTTTTATCAATAGATACGTTTGTATTGTGTATGATTTAGTAAACGTGTCATACAATTTGAGTTTGTTACATTCCCTTTTTGTTGTTTACCCACAATTTAATAAAATATGTTTTGTAGTTTTGTGTAATAACATATTTGAGTCTTTTTAAACTAAGCGTATTTTGATTGTGTCATCCGTGAACTAATCCTAAGCTTGATAGTATCTTTACAATAAATGACCTCCACTGACTGTCAGATACGTTGAGTGCCAGATGTATACATACACCCAGCACGCACTAGGTTCCTCTTCTCACCCGTCGCCGGTCGCCCAGGACTGTGTCCAGTTGTTTAAGACTGCAAGTGGGCAGTTCGGTCAGCTTGAGCACCTCCTGTATCTGCCAGCGCCTTGAACAGCCATTGGGATACAATTGCCCCGTGGTGGTGCCGGGGGTTTCAGTATAAATAGTATCCCCACTTTCTGGAAATTTAGTGCTTTAAATTCCCACTGTCGCTGTCTTTCTCATTTGCTCTTTCCCATTCCTGCTCTGTTCTATCACTCTGCTATACTATCTTCTTCTTCGCTAGACCAGTCACCTACCTTTTTTCTTCAAAACTTTTCCGGGACAAAACTCCTTATTTGTGTGTGAGGTCTGTTGGATCAGCTAGGGAATATTGGACGCTTTCTGCCAGGTGGTCACTAGGGCTTCCTATGATGTTATTATTTTGCAATGTAGGCATTTTATATGTATGTGTTTTGTTGATAATTTATAATGATGTTTGTATTCTATTTTGTTTGTGCAAACGGGGGTTTGATAAATTAGAATATAGCCTCAGCGTCCCCTGCGTGGGATGTTTTTATTGTAAGGTGACTGGCTGGTGGAGAGCTGTCAGTTTTACCACTAGTGTTGTTTCAGCAGATCTTTAATGCGGATCGGGGGTTATCCAGTCCTGATTTGGCTCGGAAGAGTCCGCTGGACCTAAAGCAATAATCATGTAATGTAATGTTATTGGGATACAAATATATATATATATAGCAACAAATACATCCGTTTTCACCTTCGACGCCATCAGTAGATTAAGGCATATATTTATGTTGCCTATTTATGAGATACATTTGATAATGTTCGTTTAACTACGAGCTACTCAATAAACTGACCGAATCAGAATCTAAATTAGACCGGCTGTTGATGTTGTTTCGTTTATTGCTTCAGGGAAAGTGGACGAAAGTTTAAGTGTGTGCTTTCAAAGTTTTATTTTTTTTAAATATATAAACTATTTAACAATCATTTGAACACTAATAAAATAATTCGCATATTAACTTAAAACCTTCAGAAAAAGGAAACAAATGACAGTTTAAATTTGGTTGCACTGTATCTGTCATGCATTAATAATGATAATTTTTGTTGGTGTATTTGTGTGACTCGCTGTACCTGGACGAACATTTGGAACATTTAATTTGTATTCAACATTTTGCATCGGTTGAATCATTGAATCATACATAATCAAGGATTAATTTTGCATCTAAAAGGATCCCAAGATCCCACATGTCAGCATCACGGATCCATTTCAAATTGACGGTGAGTGTTGGCCCACCTGGAAAAAAGATTTAAGTTTTTTAAAAAATCTGACAAAAGTACGGTTTTAATATAAATCGATACATTATTCTGTATGCACTTATTAATAGCATCAATGTTGATTCTAAAATGAGCACCGCTGCTAAAGTGTATATAGAAGTCACACAACAACGAAGAGACAGCTAACATTCAAAAGCTTAGAGGTCGGTTTGAGCAACGATTGCCCATTGTATGATCTCTCAATGTAACAAAGCAATTTCCCAAAGAAACTCATAGTCCCACACAAATAAACCAACTTGCTTCGTATTGTGGCTCTTCAAAATCGCCTGTGTTTGTGTGTGTGTGTGGGGTGTGTGTGTTTGTGTGTGTGGATGTTTTAGAGTTTGTGTATGTGTGTGTGCGTGTGTGTGTGTGTTTGTGGTAAAGTTTATAATATAATTCGCTTTTGATTTATTTCATTGCTGCCTTGCGGTGGTAATTCGCCCAAAATATTAAACTCCGGCGTAGGATAGTTTTAAGTTTTGGTGTCATGCGATGATGCCCAACACACAGCGAGATCAAAATATTCACATTGATGGTTTCGCCCTATCACCTTAGGGAAAATGGACCAAAAACACTTGTGCGTCTACTTTGAAGTTATTTTGCTTGCATAAATCTTTTTGCATTTACAAAAACGTCAGTGAAATGCATCTTACGTATACTTCGGTGATTATTGGGATAGGGGAGGGGTGAGGGGGGCTGAGAGAGAGACAGGGAGAGAGAGAGAGAGAGAGAGAGAGAGAGAGAGAGAGAGAGAGAGAGAGAGAGAGAGAGAGAAAGAGAGAGAGAGAGAAATAGAGAGAGATAGAGAGACTTTAGAATGCTTTATTGAATAAAGCAATTTGCTTATATCAAAGGGATTGGGGATACCACTGGAATTTTCAGACTAAATAGACCAATCAAAACAATACAACCATCTACTTTGCATGCCGGTTATCGTTATAAAGACTGATAAATAAAATATATATTATTACTTCATTTATGCATCATGTGCATTTACGCGTTTGCCAAACCCAAGCTCACATATTGACTTATACACACACGACATCCCAACATACAGAGAGAGAAACAGACAGACAGAGGAGAGGGTGAGAAAGAGAGAGAGAGAGTGTGTGTGGGTGTGTGGGTGTGAGTGTTTGTGAGGTGGATGAGGGTGGGAGGGGTTTTATAGACACGGCGTTATTTGCACAAACTAGTAAACATCTACATACCTTCTTTTGACAACACTCGTTATTTTGACGTCAGAACAATGATCCGTTAGGGTTAGGGCTGTTTTAGGGTGAGGGTTAGCGTTCATAGACTTAGCGAGCGTTGTGGTCAAGTGGGCTAAGGCGGGACTAACTTGCCTTGTCCACAGGCCAAAAACCAAGAGCGCATGACAGGTGTGGGTTCGATCCAGTATCTGGGCGTTATGTTTCTCCGAATATATATTATTTACTTCCGACTCGGGCAACGTCTCGGGGGTTTTCTCCGGGTACTCCGGTTTGCTCCCCCAGCAAAATTTCAAAAATCACAACTAATACAAGCTGCGACTACGCTTTACCCAGGGGAGGCGGCCCAGAATTTTACTGTGGAAAAATGGACAATAAGGTCAATAAAATAAATAAATACAATAAATAAAAGTACTTGAAAAAGGAAATGAAATATGACCCATTGTCAACACAGCGTACGTAGCGTTTGATTAAAGTGTTAGATCCAATTAAAAGTTATTTCAGTACATATTTGTTGTTGTTTTTCTTTTCTCCTTTCACAATTTGCGTGTACGTGGCAATATGATGTAGCTGTTCGCGTCTGCCCGCGAGGTGTCAATACATCTTGTAATATATCTTATTCTAATGAGGCCACGTGATCAATGACGTCTATGCAATGGAAGTGCATATCATTATGGATAGCGTGGGTTCAGTGACTAGAAAACGTATATTGCAATCACCATCAATCGGTTTCCTGTCAATATCCCTGCTTTTGTGACGTATATGATATTATTGACAGTTTAGAGAGTCGGTTTCTGCGGCTGATGTGTGTGGTACTGACATTTGACAGTTCAGCGTGTACAAGAATAGAAGCGCTATCTAATACAGATATAGGCCTATTTTCTTACAATTGCATTGCTTCAATAGTGCACTTACCTACTCAGAGAGGTAGTCTGCTCAAGGCGCCTTGAATACACACTCCTTTACTGCAGTGGGGATGAAGTAAAGTCGCCTGTGTAGCCTATTTGTCGACTCCTGGACAGTTTAGATACATTTAGTAACACACAAATTTGTGGGAAAGAAATGTGACGAAACATCGTTGTGATGTCAAATGTAAAATGACATTATTATGTTTGACAATCGAGATGCAAGCTATCGAGATGCTAGGTGACATGATGCGTTTCTCCTTGCCGACTTCAACTGTAAAGGTTATGTTGCTATTTTAAATTGTGACCTCATTCGTGACGCATTGTATATCTTAAGTCATGGTGTTGGATTACATTGTAACGGTGTGGGATGCAGAGGAGCCGAAAGTTTTCAATGCTAAGGTAAAAAAAAGATTTCCATTTATTTATTTATTTATTTATTTATTTATTTATTTATTTCCGTGTGTGGAATAGAAAATTTTCGTCTTGTGTGTGACTGTGTGAGTGTGTGTGTGTTGTTGTTGTTGTTGGTGTTGTTATTGTTGTTGTTTTTTCCCAATATTTCCAATGGCGACACGAAAATATTCGGCAAGTCAGACCTTTTCTGTTCCTATCCTATTGTATCCAATCCCGTAACTCGGAAGTCGTTGATGCAGCACCGATGATCGGTTAACAAGCGTACTCCATTTTTCTCTGTCCTCATCAACTCTCATGGCTTTGCTTAATGTCAAGCCAGTCCATTCTCGAATGTTGTCTTCCCACCCCTTTTTCTGTCTCCTTTTTCTGCCTCTTTGCACCGTGCCTTGCAGGATGGTCTTTGCAAAGCCTGATGCTCTGGTGACGTGGCCATACCACCGGAGTTTCCGTTTCTGTTCAAGTGATGAAAATAACTGGCTTGTCAGACCTTAATATCAAACGGGTCTGTGCAAGGGAGGTAACAAATTAAGGAGGAAAAAGACTAGATCATGATTGCGATAACATCCCTTTGTTATTTTTAAACCACCAACAACACTAAGATTCGTTCTTTTTTTTTTTTTTTTTGTTTCTTTTTTTTAAAATTTGGTCAATATAATTATTGTATGCTTTTAGTATTGGTAAATGTATTTCCCTCGTCTTTTTCCTACCGACACAAAAATATCCGGTTTTTCAGCTTTGGATTATTGCTGCGACGAAGCACGGAATTGAAGCTCTGTCTGGTTCATGGGAGATAACAATGAGAAACGACTAAGACTGTACTGTTCAGCTGAGTGAGCGCGGTTGCTTCCCTTGCTAGGATGCAATCGCTTTCTCTCTCTCTCTCTCTCTCTCTCTCTCTCTCTCTCTCTCTCTCTCTCTCTCTCTCTCTCTCTCTCTCTCTGTTCTTGAGCCCGTTTCTAGCTTGGACGGTTGCCAGAGCTTCAAACAAGATGAAAAAGGAATGATCCAGCAACAAAACCAGTTTTAACACTGCATGTGAAAGTTGGCTGTTGTGGAGAATAGAATAAGAGTTTTCCGTTTTTGTGACGGTCGGTCTGGCTGCCTCTCTCTCTCTCTCTCTCTCTCTCTCTCTCTCTCGCTCGCTCGCTCGCTCTCTCTCTCTCTCTCGCTCTCTCGCTCTCTCTCTCTCTCTCTCTCTCTCTCTCTCTCGCTCTCTCTCTCTCGCTCTCTCTCTCTCTCTCTCTCGCTCTCTCTCTCTCTCTCTCTCTCTCTCTCTCTCTCTCTCTCTCTCTCTCTCTCTCTCTCTCAACCAAAAGTAGTCAGATGGGACTGCCTAATATATCTTCTCCGGGTCCTTATCAGTTGATAGCTTACTGTGGTAACCTCATCAACATCTTCTTTGATTGATCATATAATTATACACTAATGCACCCACAACAATTGATCATACTTCCCTTTCTTCTTTGTATATAAGTGAGGTCATTCCACAATATATTGTACGAAGTTTTCTAAGCTGACCAAATCAAAGACTAATGATAACACTCATATAACATAAAGTTCCTTCTAACGCTTTGATCATGGAGCTTTTCTTATGGACCTGTTTGATGCGTCATTTGATGACGTTTATAATGACCCTAATGAGACACTTCAACTTTAATATACTATATCTTTATCTATACTTAACAGACATGGGTCAACTAAAAAGAAAAGAGTAAAACATCGTAGACTCCCACCTTGCTCACTCCGGAGATTATAGAGGCAATGTCGCCGCCAAACAAACTAAAACATGCTAAACAGTTTCAAGAGTCTCGTAAAAGAAAATCTCGTAATAAAATCAAAAACATGGTGCCTGACTCCAAAAGAAATTATTTTAATAAATTAATAGAAAATAAAGGAGACATTTTCAACTATGGCATGTCCTAAATTCTTGTATTAAGGGCTCATATTCAATGCCTTTAATAACCATTTTCTTTCAGTCGCTACTTCTGTACTGAAATCGGATTGTTCAAAATATTCACAGTAAACTTGTTCAGATTGTCTCACTACATTTTGTAAGAAAAAAAACAAATATCTCTTTAAAATACCTTTAAAATACCACCCATTACCGTTAATGAAATTGCTCAATATATATCAAAACTTAAAAATTAAAAGTAGCCAAATCCTGATGAAATTAATTACATAAATTAAAAGTACCCAAATCCTGATGAAATTAATTACATTACATGGTTATTGCTTTAGGTCCAGCGGACTCTTCCGAGCCAAATCAGGACCAGGATGAAATTAATAATAAGATTTTAAACATTATATATATAAAATTAAATTCCCTTTCTTGCATCTTCAACTTATTCATTATCAATCATACATTTCCAACAATATGGAAACAAACAAAGCTTATTCCCCTTCCTAAATCGAAAGTCAGTTCTGATCTTAACTATCGGCCAGTATTTCTGTTGTCTACACTTTCAGAGATACTAGGCATCATATTCATACTGAACTAACCCAAAAAAAAGAAAAGAGTATATTGATCTTTTTTATTCCCTACAATTTGCATGGGTGCCACCTTTCCGCCTATAGTCGGAAAATCAGATTTTTGCTGAAGCCTACAATCGGAAATCCGATTTTTCGAAAAAAAATCGTTAAAAAAATTATATAGAGGTAAACGAAACAAGATTTGTATCATATTTGTGTAAAGATGCACAGGTGAAAGGGGCATAACTCGCGTATCCGGTTGATGACTTCCGGCCGGTCTGAGACTGAAGCATGGATATTGTGACTTTGTGTTCCAATCGTGCTGTTTTTAGAGGAAAATACCGATACTGGAAAGAAAAAAGCGTGAGAGGTAGATAAGGGAATGAAGAATAAGTGGAGGTGGGAATGGATGTCAGATAAGTTTGATCCTGATGGCGATGAATGCCGGTTGTGGCTAAGAAAATTGGATCAGCCTGGTTTAAAAAAAAAAACAATGCTTTTTGTTCTTGTGCAGGGGCGGATCTTGTTCTTGTGCCACTTGTGCACGTGCACACCCCCCTGGCGGTCCAAAAAAAAAGGAGGGAGAAAAGGAGAAGAAAAAGAGAACAAAAAAATACTAATTCTCACTCACCACACAGTTTCATGTACCTCCAATTTGATTTTTTATTTTTATTATTTTTGGTGTGTGACCAAACTTTGTATGCATCAGGTCAGTTTTGAATAAAACTGATGTGAGTGGCTATTTCTTGTTTTATTTGCAGTAACTTTATCTGTCTTTGCATAAGCCTTTATGCAAGATGTTCTGCTATTGTAAATTTTATCATCAGAGTTTGCAGAGGGGTGTTTGTGTGTGTGTGTGGGGGGGGGGGACTAAACTTAAAGAGGACTTTTAGCACAAAACAATACTATTTTCAGTCCTTAAAATAATGCCCAAAATGCACCAGATTGCACAGATTTTAACCATTATTTTCAAATTTTGTGGCTACGCCACTTCGTATTAGTGCACTGTGCACACCCCCTCAACAATGGAAAGATCCGCCCCTGTTGTGTATATTTGTGTGTGTTTGCTTTTCTTTCTCTCACCTCTTATACACATTCACAAAATGTTTAAACAATCTTAACTATGCTTCTGATTGTTCATATGTGTTTCTCATTTGCATTGACTAAGTCTGGGGACTTAGTCACCTTTGCCAATGTTAGGCCCTGGTCTTTTTATGTAGTTTTTTTCTTGTTCTATGTGAGTGTCTTGTATGTATCAAATTAGTGGTAAATCATTCTTCAGCTTTCACGAGAGGCCTCTAAATTGGCTTTGAATATTGTAAAAATTTTCTATCAGGGGGCGTTGCCCGCCTAACCTCCTACCAGGGCGTTACGCCGGGACCCCATCGGGGCCTGGGCGGCCCCGGACCCCTGCCTTCAGATTTTGGAAAATTTCTTGGTGGCACCCATGCAATTTGGTTTACGTAGTCGCCATTCTTGCTCCACTGCATTAGCTCTTTTAACTAACAAATGGTTTTCTGCTATGAATGACTCTACGTTATTAGAAGCTGTTTTTCTGGATTTTTCCAAAGCGTTTGATCACGTTAATCACTACATATCGCTCCAAAAGCTCGAACTGTATCTCAATGGCTCTGTTTCTTTTGATACTTTCATTCATATATTAGTCATCAGACGCAATTCGTACATCTGCATGGTACTAATTTCTCGGTAGGCCAAATCAAAAATGGGGTTCCGCAAGGATCTGTTTTAGGTCATGTTTTATTTTCTATTTATATTAGCGACTTACCTTTACATCTCTCAGTGAATTCTGTTGAGTTTTATATGTTAGCCGACGATACAAAATTACAAAATCAAGACAGTAAAATAGATGAATATCAGCAATCTATACAAGGTGCCTTTAATTGTGTTGCTGACTGGTGCAGTTTAAACCATATGTCATTGAATCCGGCTAAATCAAAAGCTATGTTAATAACAACTAGACAAAAGCATCAGGGGACTCCGTGTTCTCTTGATTTAGTAGGGAATTTAAAAAAAAATTAAACTGGTTTAAAATCATAAAGTTTTAGGCTTAATCATAGATAACAAACCCAGTTGGCATTCACATATTGAAAGTCTTTGTAAAACTTCCTCAACACAATTATTTATTTTGTCTAAGCTTCAATCTATCATAACTGACCTGCAGATTCTGAAAAAGTTTTTTTTATAATGCTCATATCACATTAATTATGCATCAGCAATATGGTACGGCTGCAGGGATGCCTCAACATAATTAACTCTATTCACCGCAGATCTGCAAAATTAGTTATCACCAACGTTTCCATCACAACTTGCTCCCACTCAACAAACTCCTAACTTACAATAAAGACCTTTAAATTAAAAAAAAAATTAACAATAGAGTTCCTGTTTATTTAAAAGCACTTTTTAACAAATCATCATCTCTTTTTTCATCTTTCCGACATAATTTGGCATTCCCAAGACCATGAGTAGACATACGTTAAACATCTCTGTTCTATTCTGGTCCAAGAATGTGGATAGTTTAACCAGTGTACTCCATCTTTCTCTGTCCTCAGCAACCCTCATGGCTTCGCTCAGTGTCACGTCAGTCCATACTCGAATATTGTCCTCCCACCTCTTTTTATGTCTCCTTCTGCCTCCTTGCATCGTGCCTTGCAGGATGGTCTTTGCAAACCTGATGTTTTGGTGAGGTGGCCATACCATCGGAGTTTCCATTTCTTTACCACTGTGACATTGTCATCGTATTGTCCAATGGCTTGTGTGATGGTCTGTCGGACTTCGTTGTTGGTGATGTGTTGGGTATAGGAATTGCCCAGAAGTCTTATGTAGCACCCAAGGAGATCTGCTGTGAGGGTTCATGTTTTGCAAGCGTATAGGGAGATGGAGATGACACGGGGGCGCAGCAGCCTTACCTTGGAATAATAATAATAATAATAATAATAATACAGGATGCTATACGCGCCTTACCCCAAATCATTCAGGCTCAAAGCGCGGCGATCTATACCAACATACACACCCACCTGTCTCATCCACCCTCACACACACCAAACACACATCCATCACTCAAACAGGTGTTATAAAGGCAGGGAGATCGCTATTAGAAGACGGAAAGAAAATCGAATTTTTATTTTTGAAATTTTTATATTGACTGCGTCCTGTACCATTATTGAAGGGAGGGAGGAAACCGGAGTGCCCGGAGAAAACCCTCGGTGACCTCAATAGTCTCGTACCTAAGTCACATACGTTCGCCCCTTGCGGGAATCGAACCCGCGACCTTCGGCATAGGAAACCGGCGACTTATCCACTGCGCCACGAGGCCACCCCAGACAGAATATAGACTGATGATCCTGTCTTTCCATATGGGCTTCAACCTTGCCAGGGCAGCAGTTGTTTGTGCGATCCTGGAGAGGACTTCCTGTCTGGACCCATTGTCTGAAACAATGGCTCCTAATTATTTGAAGCTATGCTCTGTGTTGAGGGATTGGCATTGGACTGATGTCAATGTTGATGCCATTTTATACATATATAATTATATATATTCCCTTACATCTTCAACTTATTCATTATCTATATTATATATAAATTGCTTAGCCGGAAGTCCTTCTTCACAGTAAAATTTGTCCGGTTTGGACGCTGATCTGGGCAGGTGCTGGGCGCTGCGGATCGGACTGCTGTGCGCTCAAAACCCGCGAAATCGTTATAGCCGACATTTCCTTACCGAACGTTTAACCGTTTCTGAGATAAATAAATAAACAAAATGTCCTCAAACTGCAATAGCCTCATTCCGCGCGCTTCCGATTCAACCCGTGTCAAGAACGTGCCGTTCCGTAATACCGCAAATTTTGTTTTATTTCCATTCAAAACACTTTTGCACTCATGTCACCAATCTTACAGCTAAAGGTTACCTGTTCACTTTCTTTTTCATCCATACTTATATGCGCACAAAAATCCATTCGCAAACAATCTTGCAAGAATCCCATTCAAGCGCCAAACGTGACGTCACATATAACTTTGCAGACGACATTTGACAACAGCGTCGGCTGTAAGTGTAAGTACATTGCAATAAATATCATGCCTAATATTTTTAAATAAAGGTATGACATTTAAAAATACGTTGCCTAACATAAATACTAAATTAAAATAAAATATTTTAGTGCATTACTCAAACAAGCTTCACCAAAGTTAGAGGGAGAAAATGCCTTTATACCCTGGCAGTACATTACGATTAATTTCAGTGCATTGCATGCTCATGTAACCAAGCCCACCCCTTCAAACGACCAGTCCCATGAAGCTTATTCATATGTGCATTGTACTTTTTTTTTATTCCTATGTGCAGCGCTTAGGCCAAAGAAAAAAAATTGTCCGTTTACGGTCACCTGACCGACCCTGCACATTTTGCACCAACCCTAATTTTTTTCAAAAAGCATAAAAATAAAATAATAAATGAAGATACTTTTAGAAGCCAAGGCAAAATCGTCCAAATGAATCTCGCAGACAACAGTTGTCTCTCTGTCTACATTTTAAACAGCAACCTGTGTACCCTGGCAAGGTACAAAACCACTAGTCAAACATACATTTCCAACAATATGGAAACAATCAAAGTTTATTCCCCTTCCTAAATCGAAAGTCGGTTCTGATCTTAACTATCGGCCAGTATTTCTGTTGTCTACACTTTCAGAGATACTAGGCATCATTATTCATACTGAACTAACCCAGATAGATAGATAGATAGATAGATAGATAGATAGATAGATAGATAGATAGATAGATAGATAGATAGATAGATAGATAGATAGATAGGTAGGTAGGTAGGTAGGTAGGTAGGTAGGTAGGTAGGTAGGTAGGTAGGTAGGTAGGTAGGTAGGTAGGTAGGTAGGTAGGTAGGTAGTTAGGTAGGTAGGTAGGTAGGTAGGTAGGTAGGTAGGTAGGTAGGTAGGTAGGTAGGTAGGTAGGTAGGTAGGTAGGTAGGTAGGTAGGTAGGTAGGTAGATAGATAGATAGATAGATAGATAGATAGATAGATAGATAGATAGATAGATAGATAGATAGATAGATAGATAGATAGATAGATAGATAGATAGATAGATAGATAGATAGATAGATAGATAGATAGATAGATAGATAGATAGATAGATAGATAGATAGATAGATAGATAGATAGATAAGATAAGATAAGATAAGATAAGATAAGATAACAATTTTATTTTGCAAGGGTAAAAGAGTAAGCACTGATGCGCTTTTTTACATCTTGCCTTTGGGGCTTGTAACAAGAACTATTAAATACAACAAATGAATGTTATAACATTAACATCATGGAACAATAACAAATAAACAATATCATCATGGAATAAATATTTTAAATATTTTTTTAAAAATATTAAATCATATTATTGTTGTTAATTTTAACAACAAATAACGTTTATTTAATTTTTAATGTGTTTTAAGAGACGTGTTCTAAATGATGTAATTTTATAGTCTGGAGTGCGAAGATCGTCAGGAAAGTTATTCCACAGAGTTGAACCAGAATAAGCTAGACTAGTTTTGAAAAGATCAATTCTTGCAAGTGGAACATTTAATTTTGTGGACGATCTGGTTTTTTGGGAAAAAAGAGAACAAAGATAGGAAGGTGCATTGCAAGAAAGGATCTTGTGCATGAAAACCCCTTTATTAAATTTTAGTCTGTTGGCAAGAGGTAGAATATTAATCCGTTTATAATCATCTGGAGATATTTTTTGTTTAAGAATAATTTGTTTAATTGCACGTTTGTGAACTCTAATTAAAGGCTTCATTGCATTGCCACTAGCAGAATCCCAAATAGTAGAGGAATAATCAATAAATGGTTGAATATGACCAGAATAAAAAAGTTTACGAGAATAGATAGATAGATAGATAGATAGATAGATAGATAGATAGATAGATAGATAGATAGATAGATAGATAGATAGATAGATAAGATAAGATAAGATAAGATAAGATAAGATAAGATAAGATAAGATAAGATAAGATAAGATAAGATAAGATAAGATAAGATAAGATAAGATAAGATAAGATTAGATTAGGATAGATTAGGATAGATTAGGATAGATTAGGATAGATTAGGATAGATAGATAGATAGATAGATAGATAGATAGATAGATAGATAGATAGATAGATAGATAGATAGATAGATAGATATTGATTTTTTTTATTCCCTACAATCTGGTTTACGTAGTCGCCATTCTTGCTCCACTGCATTAGCTCTTTTAACTAACAAATGGCTTTCTGCTATGAATGACTCTACGTTGTTAGAAGCTGTTTTTCTGGATTTTTCCAAAGCGTTTGATAACGTTAATCACTACATATTGCTCCAAAAGCAGCAGATCACAGTAGATCTACAACGAAGAATACAAAGCATGGAGATGAGGTGCTACATAAGACTTCTGGGCAATTCCTATACCCAGCACATCACCAATAACGAAGTCCGACAGACCATCACACAAGCCATTGGACAATACGATGACAATGTCACAGTGGAATTGGACTGATGATGATGAACACTTGTATCCCCTTCCTAAATCGAAAAAATGGAATTGGACTGATGTCCATGTTGATGCCATTGGTGTTGTTGGTCATCATTTTGGTCTTTTCTGTACTTATTTCCATTCCATAAGCTCTGGAGTTGGTGTCAAGCTTCTGTATCAGCTGTTCAAATTCTTGTTCCTCTCCAGCCAATCCATCAATGTCATCCGCAAAACGGAGGTTGGAGATTGCTCTACTTCCTATGTTGACTGTACCTTCGTAATCTAATAAGAGAGCTCGTATTTTATTTTAATCTAATAAGAAAGCTCATTATATTTTATTTTAATCTAACAAGAAAGCTCATTCGTATTGTATTTTATTTTAATTAAATAACAAAACTCATTGTATTTTATTTTAATCTAATAACAAAGATCATTGTATTTTATTGTATCTTATAACAAAGCTCGTTGTATTTTATTTTCATCTAATAACAAAGCTAGGACCTGGGCAATTGTAAGGGAAGCAATTGAGTTAGAAGTGAGCTCATTGTTATGCAGAACTGTCAGAGCCTGGCAGATGACAATCTGACAGACGGAAATTGCATCTTTTTGTTCTGACGATTCTAATTTCTTTTACTTTCCAAATGCATCCGGCTGTTTTAAATTTCCACTGTATGCTTGTTCCTTTCTACTCCTCCTCGTCTTTTTCATTTTCCATCATCATCATCATCAGCATCATCATCTTCATCGTCGTCGTCATCATCATCGTCGTCGTCATCGTATTAGTCGTCATCAAATACCTTTGTATTGTTCCTTTCTACTCTTCCTCGTCTTTTTCATTTTCATTCATTCATCATCATCATCATCATCATCAGCAGCAGCAGCAACAGCAGCAGCATCGGCATCATCATTATATGTTTCTTTATTTTTATGCTTGTTCATTTCTACTCTTCATCGTCTTTTTCATCATCATCATCATCATCATCGTCATCATCATCATCACTTATGATCATCGTCGTCATCATCATCATCGTCGTCGTCGTAATAGTCGACATGAAATACCTTTCTTGGTATGCTTGTTCCTTTCTACTCTTCCTCGTCTTTTTCATTCATCATCATCATCATCATCATCATCATCATCATCATCATCATCATCATCATCATCATCATCACATTATGATCATCGTCGTCATCATCAACATCGTCGTCGTCATCGTAGTAGTCGTCATGAAATACCTTTTTTTGTATGCTTGTTCCTTTCTACTATTTCTCGTCTTTTTCATTTTCCATCATCATCATAATCATCATAATCATCATCATCATCATCACCATCATCATCATCATCATCATCATCATCATCATCATCATCATCATCATCATCATCATCATCATCATCACCATCATCATCGTCATCATCATCATCATCCTCATCATCATCATCGTCGTCGTCGTCGTCGTCATGTTTTATTATACATTGATATTAATTAAATATTTGATTTTGTCTGTTTCATGTCATCGTTCCGGTTGGTTGCCTACACTAGGTGAGTAACGCTAGTAATAAATGATACAGTGATGGACTGGCTCATTCTGTTTGTCTGTTTATCTGTCTCTCTGCCTCTTCCTCTCTCTCTCTCGAACACTGTGACGCTCGCTACATTAGTATGACACTTTGACACAATTATCTCCCGCGCAAATGTCACTCTTTACACGATCAACGATGAACAGCCTTTTCATCTTTGACGAGCGTTCCATTTCCCGTCAGCATTCTTCCACAGCGCTGAACGCGTCATCCATTGTTGATCAACATGACATTTCACCCCCCAAACACAGGTTTTCAATGCTCGACCAGTGAGTGATTCGTGTGCAGGCGGTTTTAGATGGTGCAATGGAAAAACACGATTACTCTCCCTTTCCGCTGCTCAGTGGACTGCAGTAAATGGCGACAGGACAATAGCGACTGACTGACTGACTCACTGTGACTCACACAAATATGGCCACAGAAAACACAAACTCGTATTGATTGAAAAGCATCAGAAGCAGTAAGAAGGGAAGCCCTCTCTCTCGTGTCGTTTAGCGTAGGGAAGGTAGGCCTATCCCCAAGTGCACGCAGGACAGTTTTGTTGGTCTCATAGTTTCAAGTCTACAGTACTCGAGCGTAACTGACCACATTCCTGACAGGCCTATTTTAGTATTTAGTTAACAATCAGCCCTTTTTTGTGTCTGTGTCTACAGGCCTAGCTGTGTTTTAGTGAGTGGCAGTGAATGTTCAGTTAAATTAAAAGCCCCCAATTCGAAGGTTTTGTTTGCTTTTGACGAGTTTACCCTAAAATTGGCATTGTTATCACATCATACAAAGAGAAAGTGGCCTTTCCTTTGAAAAGAGGGTTGTTGTTTTTGGTTTGTTTGGGGGGTTTTGTTTGTTTTTTGTAACCTTTTTTTTTTTTAATAGTGGCGTAAAACTTATTGTGGATGTCGAAAGGATCTGACGAGGGGGCGTGGTCAGAGAGGTTACCTCCATGTATTTAGGCCTCAGTGATTGACCCCCGTTCCCACAAAATGGGTCTTCATACCAGCATTTAACTTCTACGGTTTCCGCGTTCTGTTTCCTTAATACTTAGGTTTCCTTCCTTGAGATGAGAGGCATGGTGGAGTGGAGTGTGTGTTTGGGTGTGAGCGTGTATTGCTGGAGTTGGGACGCTAGACTCGCATTTTTATGCACAAAATGAGGCATTGAGCTAGAGCCCCACTTTTTTCACCGCCCCACTTTTTTCTAAGTACATGGGAGTGCTTTTTTTTTTTAGTACATGGGAGTGCCCTTGTAGTGCATAGGACTGTTTTAAGTACATGGGAGTCCTGTATCCGGGACGGGCTGTTTTCTAGACAAATTTGAAGTAAATGGATTAGGGTAAGGGTTACCTTTAGGAGACGGAATATGTCAACTTTTGGACGAAAAAAATCCATTTTAGGATCTAATTCTTTAATTTTTAGATGAATGTTGCGCTCTTTCCGTTAAAAAAAAAAGAAGTAAAAAAACAACGACGCTTTCTGATGACTACATTTCGTCTCAAACCCAAATATGCCATGAATACGTATAGACTTGTGTGTGTGTGTGTGTGTGTCTGTGGGTGTGTGGGTGTGTGTGTGTGGGTGTGTGTGTGTGTGCGTCCACGGGTGGCTTTTCTTGATAAGGTTGAGTCATGGTGGTTAATAACTTCACTGGGTTAGAGAGAGTGACCATAATATCACAGTCGCTCTGTTGACAAATGTCGAAGCATAAAACAGGTTTGGAGGAGGAACAGTTTGCATCATACAAGCATGCTGCCAAGAGAGAGAGAAAGAGGGAGAAGGATGGATGGAGAGGCGGGGTGGGGGGGTGAGAGAGAGGGCGGAGAATGCGGGTAACGGGGAAGGGGGTGGGGTGGGGGACAAAACCCCACAGTAAATTGAAAATTTCTGGGAAATTACACGTTCTTTTGGGATTAGGCCTGACAGCAATAATGGTGCTGTGACAGTCTGGTGACAATTATGACATAACGGCTGTCAGACATGACGACTCTGACAGCCTTGGCAAATTGTCAAACATCGCATTATATACAGAAAAACAGGCAGGAGGGAGGAAGGAGAGGTGGGTGGAGCCAGACGTAATGAAAGATGAAGAGAAGAAGAAGTTGTGTGTTATGTGTGTGTAGTGTGTGTGTTATGTGTCTGTGGAGTGTGTGTTGTGTGTTATATGTGCGTGTGTTATGTGTGTGTGTTGTGTGTATTATGTGTGTTGTATGTGTTATGTGTGTGTTTTGTGTGTTGTGTGTGTTATATGTGTGTTATGTGTGTGTTTTGTGTGTGTTGTGTGTGTTATGTGTGTGTTGTGTGTTATGTGTGTGTTTTGTGTGTGTTGTGTGTGTTATGTGTGTGTTGTGTGTTATGTGTGTGTTATGTGTGTGAAAAGGAGTGTGTGAGGGGGAAGGTAAGAAGATCAATAGCAAAGAAGAAGAAGAAGACTTCGTTATTTGAATGCCTCGTGGGTTGGCTGAGGTAGGAGGTTGAAGTAAGAATAGGGTTGTCCCTCTTTTTTCCTTTGGGTGGTGCTGCACTGTGATTACAATGCTTTCCAGAATTTCTCCCTTCAAAGATGACGAGCACCTTACATCCAAACAAAATCCTATGGAATCAGAATTTCTCCCTTCAAAGATGACGAGCACGTTACAGCCAAACCAAATCCTATGGAATCAGAAGTTCCCAGGCACGCGTCTCTTCCCTGCTATCGAAAGGTTACCGGAAAATCTGTACAGACTGGACGAGACTAGACGATGACTGTTCCCCCTAGCTCTCACAAGTTCTTTGAGAAGGCAGCGTCTGGTCCCAGCCACGCCGTAGGAATCTGTGCCCTTAGCTGTACCTCCCTCGGAAACGTTGCGACTTATGGCGTAATACGAAGATTGTGGGCAGATTAGTGCAATAGCGCACAACAGCAATAAGCGCTAACAGGAGTCTATTGCTATTATTATAGTCTGACCTTTTCCCTTACTACACAACACAATTGATTAGTACAGGTATTCCACTTGTCAGCCAAAGCACGACACTGATGGAATCCAGACCTCCACCACACTTCTGGAGGAGTAGGTCTTAACATTGTATTTAGAATGGAGGTTAAGGGGGTGGCTCCCCCGTTAAAATAATGCTTGTGGCATCACAGTCACAGACAGGTAGCCAGTGAACTAAAGAAAGAAAGAAAGAAAGGAAGAAAGACACGTTGCTCTTAATCACTAACAAGCTCAGAGAGCTTCTCAAGGGCCTGGCCGATAATATCTAGCAATAACACACTAGTTTGCTGAAGTCAGGATTTGAACCATCGTCGCCCAAGACGCTTTTATACAACTGACCACTGAGCTATCCCTGCCGCCTATAGTGAATCTCTACGCAGGATATAATATAATTATGAGAGGGAGAGAGAGAGAAGAGAGAGAGAGAGAGAGAGAGAGAGAGAGAGAGAGAGAGAGAGAGAGAGAGAGAGAGAGAGAGTGAGAGACTCTCTCTCCTCTCCAGCACCCAACCTCACCAGGTCCCCTGTGCGTATGCGACTTCTGCAATGATGACAGCCGTTGCCCAGCGTAGGAACTTGGTTAGTGAGCTTCCTCCCAACAACACTCCGAACTCACCAAGACTTGGGTGACGAAAGGTAAATCTCATACTACTACTACTAGTACTACAGTACTACTACTACTACTACTACTACTACTACTACTACTACTACTACTACTACTACTACTACTACTACTACTAACTACTTATTATTATTATTATTATTATTATTATTATTATTATTATTATTATTATTATTATTATTATTATTATTATTATTATTATGTGCCTTATTCCTAAATCAGACTGGAAGCGAGGCGATCTGTAACAAACATACACATAAATCCATACAGATGACGTAGGGAGTGGGGTACCGTGATTACCCTCCTAGGTGGAAGGGGGGGAGGGATGGACAATGTGAGGGAGTGGAGAGGGCGGGAGAAGGGGAGGGTGGAGGGGAGATGGGGGATCTCGCAATCAACGTGACTAAATAAAGACCGTATTTAGTCAAGGGAGACCAACACGTTTTCATCACATCAGTATTTGGGTGACCTATGCCCAAATGACATCACGTCATCTCCGATTGGTTAGCACTCGGAGCATGCTGTTAGTAAAAATTAGCAGTACAAAAAAGAAAAAAAAAGAAACAATCAAGCAATCTAAAAAAAAAGTTTTCCCATTCAGCCAGTGACTAAGTGATCAATCTTCTTTTTTTAATGACACCTCTTCTGTGGCCTTTCAGTGACTACAGCAAAAGAGATGTCTTGAATGTGGTCGACCTCTTTGGAGTGCAATGAATGAGGTCGACCCCTTTGTAGAGCAAGTGATTGATTCCGTCTGAGTCAGAGGTGACAGGCATGATGGTAGCTTTCATAGACTGGTATTTTTTCTAGGTCTGGGATGAGTTATCGTTCGCTATTGCCTGGTGTAGTTATATTATTATGCGCTGGTAGCGATTCTGTCTGGGGTGAATTGTCTTTTCCTGGATTATTGACTGGAAACACTAACGACAGCAGTTCACTTTTTTATTCTTCCTCCTTTCCTGTGTCATCATCATCATCATCATCATCATCATCATCATCATCATCATCATCATCATCATCATCATCATCTTCTTCTTCTTCTTCTTCTTCTTCTTCTTCTTCTTCTTCTTCTTCTTCTTCTTCTTCTTCTTCTTCTTCTTCTTACTCCTCTCCTTCTTATCACATTAAAATAACCAAAGGGAAGTCGTGACTTACCTTTATGTGGCGTAAAGTAACATTTCTTTTGGCCGGGATTGCTTTTTGATGACGGAGTCATCCTCGCTACTTTACTTTCTCTGGTTCTTTAAAAGAATCGGGTACCCAATCATAGCTGGTGGACATGGGTGATTGCACTGTTTGGTTTCTATACCCAGCCGACGATCCCATCTAAGTTACAGTTAGGCTTGTCGTTGCTTAACCTGTAGCTACACGATCCTTTTCTCTAGATACTATGCTTTCAAGCCACCCCGACAGCATAATAATAATAATAATAATAATAATAAATAATAATATAATAATAATAATAATAATAATAATAATAATAATAATTTTTTTTTAAAATATTTTATTTACCTTATTGTCCCTTTTCAATAGGGAAATTCTGGGCCTGGGGAAAGCATAGTCGCAGCCTGTGGCGCGCCCAAACCCAACCTGCCTAACATTAGTTGTTGATTTCGAGACGTTGCTCGAGTCGAAAGTAAATAATATTCGGTAATAATAATAATAAAAAATAAAAATAATAATAATAATAATAATAATAATAATAATAATAATAATAATAATAATAATAATAATAATAATAATAATAACAACAATAATAATAATCTTGATTCACATGAGCCAAAATGTGCTCTCTGCGGAGGAGATAGTATTGCCGGGGATGGGGAGGGGGAGGTGTGTGTGTGTGTATGAGAGGGAGTGAGAGATCGAGAGACTGTATGTGTAATTTATAGATATGTTTCTGTAATCTGTGTTTGTGCGTCTGTTCGACAACTGTAACTTGTGCATAAATAAGTTCACACACTGAAATTTCTCTCTCTGTCTCTGTCTGTTTGTCTGTCTGTCTGTCTGTCTCTCCCTCTCTCTCTCTCCCTTTCTCTCTTCCCTCTCTCTCGCCCTCCTCTTTCATTATCTGTTTTCCCACCCCCTCCTCCATCTCTCTCTCTCTCTTTCTCTCTCTCCCTTTCTCTCTTCCCTCTCTCTCGCCCTCCTCTTTCATTATCTGTTTTCCCACCCCCTCCTCCATCTCTCTCTCTCTCTTTCTCTCTCTCTCTCTCTCTCTCTCTCCCTCTCTCTCTCTCTCTCTCTCTCTCTCTCTCTCTCTCTCTGTATCTTTTGGTCTCAGACTACCACTTGCCGTTGATTACAAAGTGCTTAGCGTTACACAACTAAAACTTTAAAAAAAAAAAAACAACAACATAATTGTGGTTTCTACTGTATGCAATTCTTTATCTTGATGTAGTTTCGCAGCGAAATTACATGTGTAACGTAATGTTGCCTATTTCATTCAAAGTTAGAATAATAAGTGAGATATGGGTGGAGAGGCGGGGGGGGGGGGGGGGAAGAGAGGAAGTTGTTTACTGTGACCACAAAGGAGAAATGAACACGACGATGAAAGGGGCGTGGCTTGTTTTTCTTGATTGTCGCTTTAACGAGATGTCTCTTTCCCTGCTGTCAACCCGTAAATCATCCATGTTGTGCACGTGCACAGTAAATGAACACGTTTCTTTTCTAATGGAAATGCTTTAGGTTTCAAAGCAGCAATTAATAAACCCCATTATTATAACAATGAGTTGATCGACGAAACATGGAGTAGACAAATAATAGACCACATCATTATAAAAATGAGTTGATCGACAAAACATGGAGTAGACAAATAATAGACCACATCATTATAAAAATGAGTTGATCGACAAAACATGGAGTAGACAAATAATAGACCACATCATTATAAAACTGAGTTGATCGACGGAACATGGAGTAGACAAACGGTCTTGCGTCCCTATCCTTTCCCGGCTAATATATATTTTTTAAATTCGTTGTTATATAGCGCTTTTCCATTTCAAGAGCTGCTCAAGGTGCTGGCTGATTCAGGGTCTAACTCAAGCCGCTCAAAGCGCCCACTTGCTGGCTGTGAGCGCATCGTCTGACCCCCTGACCACTGAGCACCACAATGTTGGGCGACTGGGTATGGGGCAGAGTACAGGGGCCTGGCGCTCTCTGGCTGTATTTATGTAGCCGGCATTCACCCGTCTAGGACATGAGCGTCAGGATCTTTACAGTCCGTGGGGTGGAATGCGTGCGTGCGTAAACTGGACCTCGGTGTATACTCTCTGTTACCATTGAGACACGCACGCTAGTTCCGATCATTTTATTTTGCAAAGCATGCAATGATAGCGTGTATTTACCTTGGATTGGATTTTGCGCTGTGGCTAGGTAATGTTGCTCATTTTCGTCGGTCGATATTGTTGTAGTAACGTTGAGAATTTTCTGGAATTACTTGTTTATTATCGCTCGAAGTTTCCAGATCTGTCTCGTAATAGCCAAGCGATTCTTCTAAACCGAAGAATGTTCTATGACGTATTAAGACTGTGGAGTTCCAGTGACGAGTTTTATTTTCATTGGGTTTTATTGCGTCATTCTTAAATGTTCTAAGCTTTTTACTGGATTGCAGAGAGACTATATAAGTAATGCACTGTCTGCTTGTTAGTGGTGATTTTTGGAACGTGATCATGTATCCAGATGTTGATGTTTGCTGAATGAAGTTGGAAAACTTTATACGACGACTCCTGCCTTGTAGCTGAGTGAACAGGTTGCGTGGTTAAACGAATTCGAGTTAAACATATCAAGATTCAAGCATCGGGGCTGAATCGACCATTAATAAACACGTGTAACTCATTCCCGTTCAAACTAATTAGTTTTAAAAAGTGTGCATTAAAGGAGAACAACTGGTGTTCACTGTCATTCGATAGTTTCCAACCTATAATAAGATTTTGGGCACAGCTACTATAGTGTCAAGTTGAGAACGTATTAGTATCTTTCTGCATTATCTATTCGATAGTCAGTTCTCGTCATAATAATAAATAAGCATTACTGCCAAGACTTAGTACTTAGTACAAGACATCTTTCGTTCCACCTGTCTTGAGCAAACAATGAGAGATGAGATACAGAGTGGTCATTATAGTATAGTACTATTTGTATTTTTCCTAACATGATACATTGTACAAAGCGTAGCAACAAATTGGGGGTTAGAGAACAAGCTACTTGTCTACATAACTTAAGCAACGATCAGTACAGACTGCTGTTTGCATGGGTGGCTGTCCATCGGTCATGCAGAGGATCCAGAAAACAGCCCATGCTGAACGACCAAGACAGCACGTGCGGAGCGATCATCCCAGTGGGAGTAAAGACGAACTATCTTTTGAGCAGGTTTAACTTGCCCAGCTGTCTTTCAAACAAGGGAAGATAAAGTTGCGAGGGATAGGAGGTGGCAATCGTATTAGCAAAGCTGGCCCTAAAACGAGGTCTTTATCGTTTCCCACCTTAAAATGAGTATGGGGTCATTTTTGTCAAAACATTTACCCTAGAAAGCATGATGATAGAAGTTTTTTTTTAGTGATACGAATTGAGATCAAAGCTCTCACATAAGCGTTTAAGCAGCTTAAAAAGACGTTGGGGGTCTTCACTTATTGAGATAGTCAAATGCGACGGAATTGGATGAGGATGACTATATTATGGAACTGTTATCAGACCTTTGGTGGTTACAGTTAGAACGCGCGTCTATTTTCAGCCACCGCGAAAGAGCATTGACGCGTTTAAAGGAACGTTAATAATAATAATAATACAGGATGCTATATACGCGCCTTTCCCCAAATCAATCAGGCTCAAAGCGCGGCGATCTATACCAACATACACGCTCACCTGTCTCATCCACCCTCACACACACCAAATACACATCCATCTCTCAAACAAGTGGTGTAAAGGCAGGGAGATCGCTATTGGAAGACAAAAAGAAAATCGAATTTTTATTTTTGAAATTTTTATATTGGCTGCGTCCTGTACCATTATTGAAGGGAGGGAGGAAACCGGAGTGCCCGGAGAAAACCCTCGGTGGCCTCAATAGTCTCGTACCTAAGTCACATACGTTCCCCCCTTGCGGGAATCGAACCCGCCACCTTCGTTGAGGTTTAACGTCTTCACTCCCCATTGGCGATATGGCAGACGGGGATAACCATCTCAGGGAACAAGGGGTAGGGACCTGAATCAACACTGAACCACCAGAGCAATCATACTGCTAAAAATGGACACTGAAAGGTGGCCCCCCTTTTTTTTTAATTCGCCCACAACGGGATTGGAACCTGGTTCATCAGTGTGCCAGGCGAACGCTTTACCACTTGAGCTTCGGCGGTGGGACTGTTGACGCGTATGGAGATTGTATCCACAGAAGAACATTACATGATTATTGCTCTAGGTCCAGCGGACTCTTCCGAGCCAAATCAGGACCAGTATAGCCGAATCAGGACCGCAAAATCAAGACCACAACTTCGCTGAAAGAGGACTCGCCCCTGATCTGCATAAAAGATCTGCTGAAACAACCCTAGTAGTAACACTGAAGGTCCTCCACCAGCCAGTCACTTTACAATAAAGACATCCCACGCAGGGGACGCTGAGGCTATACTCTAATTTATCGAATCCCCGTTTACAAAAACAAAATAGAATATAAACATCAGTATAAAATATCAACAAACTAATATCATATAAAATGCCTACATTGCCAAATAATAACATCATAGGAAGCCTCAGTGACCACCTGGCAGAAAGCGTCCAATATTTCCAAGCGGATCCAACAGACCTCACACAAATGAGGAGTTTGGTCTCGAAAGAATTTTCAAGAAAAAACAAACGTAGGTGACTGGTGTAGCGAAGAAGAAGATAGTATAGTAGATTGATACAACAGAGTTGGTATAAGAAAGAACAAAGGAGAAAGACAGCGACAGTGGGAATTTAAAGCACTAAATTTCCAGAAATTGGGGATACTATTTATACTGAAACCCCCGGCACCCCAACGGGGGCTATCCACAGAAGAAGAAGTGCGGCGTCTTGCTTGTATTGCCTTTGCTGTTTGCAGCTAGCACAGCCTTACCCCGGGGTCAACAGTTCAAACATGTAGGTTTACTAGTAGTTACTGCTACTACTGGAGCTACATCCCCAACCCCAACTACAGCAAACATCTGGAGCGTCAGAGAAAATAGACAAAGGCTCGAAAATCATCACCCAGGCAGACGCTGCTTCTTGTCAAGAGAAGTAGCGCGTAGCTGTAGAAATAGATAAATCACTAGCGACGGTGTACCGGCCTTTCCGGCCAAGAAGGTGCGTTCGCTGAATTTAGGCGGCGCCCCATATTAGCTAGTAACCGAAAGGTCGCTGGTTCGAATCCCGGATTGGTCAACGTGTGATCATATTATTTTCCCCTTTACCAACAACTGGCCCGCTGGTGTCAGTATAAATCGGTCCAGTAGTCACCTATATGCGAAAGTGTCGTGTGACTATAATCTACAAACAACATAGCACGAAGCTGTATAGCGAGCCTGGCCGTGCCCCGCTGTAGTTCCCGCAGTTGCTCATTATGGTGATCTATGATCAGGCGCATTACCCTTTATAAGGAGACACACATTAAGAAAATATTACATAACTATCGCACCGAATGCAATAGTCACATTTCAGTGCTCACAACCAGTGCAAAGTGGTGGTGACGAAAAGGATCGAACCTGGGGTTTCTCGAACGCGAATTCGTCGCTTTGCCCACTGAGCTAGCTCTGCTCTGCTCTGCTAGAGGGGTGCACAGTAGCATAAGACAATGAAGGTAGCTCTCTCTGCCTGCTAGAGGAGTGCACAGTAGCATAAGACAATGAAGGTAGCTCTCTCTGCCGCTTGTTGGCTTACCATTGTTTGAGTTGTATTCGCCAGGTGTTGAAGCAACAACGTTTCTCACGTCAGCGATCAACTGTTTTACCTGCGTTGAGGTCGGGCGATGGTGTGTGGCAAAGCCTATGGTTTGGGGTTGTGGTGGGGGATGGACAAGTAGAGAGAGAGAAAGTGTGTTTGTGTGTGTGTTTGGAAAGGTATGGAGAAGGCAGAGGGGACTTAACAAAGGACAAGTCAAGTGCAGGGTGGTTGAAAAGTAGCTCCCTATTACAAACTGCTGAGAACATTAGTACATAGTTCTGCATGGGCAAAAAGCAAAGTGTATTGCGACCCTTACAGTGGTACAGTTTCATTGCTATCTTTGGTTTCATCTCACAGTGACTAGAGCAGCCATAATGGCCAGTCGCCTGACACTTCTTATGTTTGCTGAGCCCGCTGAACTCTGCGCAATGCAAGTGTCACTATCTTATCAGCTCTTTTCAAAATATTGACTGTATTAGTTCTGTTGAAAACAAGCAAATATGACTATTTGGTTGCCGATGAGTAAAACCCGATCCTGTCTATCCTCGAGTTCTGATCTTACATTTGAAAACAGGTTGTAGACAACGTTAAACATGCTGTTGTTGGTGATGTCTTTACCCAGTTTTGGAATAGCCTTAAGGAATTTATATCTCTATTTCTCGTAGATATACTTCGACCCTCCGGAAACGCTGAGTTCTTATCGTAGCTCTGGAATATTTTGCAGACAAAGTGCTTTGGTGTATTTTGAATTCTGATCCCCGTTCTCGAATGTTCTGCCGACATTCTCCTGTCTGTTACCGGTACCTACTACTGTCCGGAGTCCCACTGGATTATTTTCCTTGGATCTAGAATGTTTTTATCACAATATGCCCTAAGACTTGTTAGTTCCCGAGCTATTTGTAGCTGTTCAGAACTATTGTTTTTGGCTTCGTCTGTCCGTCCGCCGTCTGTCCGTAAATTAATATGTGATGATGATGACGATGATGATGATGATGATGACGATGATGATGATGATGATGATTGATAGTGGTGATGATGATAATAAGTGATGATGATGACGATGACGGTGACTATGATGATTAAGATGAATGAATAAATGAACGTTTATTAAGCGCATAGACACGCCCATACAAAAAAGCATGTTCACAGCACTGGGAAAAACCATTACAAGCAAAAATGGAACTCTAGAAAAAAGGTGAAATACAATTAAAATTATTAGTCTGTCCTTAATAAATGTGATGATGATGATGATGATGATGATGATGATGATGATGATGATGATGATGATGATGATGATGATGATGATGATGATGATGATGATGATGATGATGATGATGATTTTTTCGATAGTGTTTTGCGAAATTTATTTATTTTTAATTTTACAGCTATTATTATTTTCTATTCTTGAAATGGTTTGGGTCGTTGGTGATGTATGTATGAAGGGTGTGTGCTTACGTGCGTGCGTGTGTATGTATGTGTGTGTTATGTGTGTGTGTGTTTGTGTGTGTGTGTGTGAGTGTGTGAGTGTGTGTGTGAATGTGCACGCGAAGGAACTCTGCACCCGTAAGGATCCAGCACTTGTTAATTCTAAAATTCTTATCCAAGTTCTCTAATATTCTAAAGAATGATCGACATAGCTGCCGTTATCCCACACGGTGAGGCTTGCTACAAAAGAGTCTAACTTTGGCAGGGTTATCTACCATCCAAATGTCGCTCATTTTTGGTCGACCTAGCTTGCAGTTATGTCCCTTCTTGTACATCCCACTCCGAGGCGCTGCCTACATAAGTGTCCACTTTGGCAGGATTATCTCCCGCCCAAATGCCGCCTATTTACCTCTGTACTTGCTGCTGCCCTGGAGAAACCTTACGTTAATTAGAGTCTATCCTTGTTCTGGAATATTATCAGACAACAGTCATGCTCTTGTTTCCTCTAAATTCTTACCTTCAGTATTGGACTGTGCTGCAAATATTGTTTTTCAAGGGTTCACAATGTGTTATTGCCGAGTGAACGCCCAGGTGGTCTTTGGTCAATGCTTCGGCACTATAAAATGTACACTTAAGTTAAAACTGATCAACGAACTAGCTGACAACGCTCTCTCTCTCTCTCTCTCTCTCTCTCTCTCTCTCTCTCCCTCTCTCTCTGGCTGTCTATCGCTCTCTCTCCCTCTCTGTCTCTGTCTCTCTGTCTCTGTCTCTCTCTCTCTCTCTCTCTTTCACAAGCTATACTCCACTCCTCCCCCCCCCTCCGCCAAACCCAGTCCCCCCCCCCTCCGCCAAACCCAGTCCTCCCTCCCTCCTCCTTCACTTCCCACCTTTCTCCCTCCCTCGAAAACGATATATTGTTATCCTAGTTCTAGAATAGGTTGCATTCGCTCTCTCTTTTAGGCCTATTTACCTTCGGGCCACCATCCTAAGTTCTGGAATATTCTGCTAGGAATTTTGCCTTCTCCTTCTCCCTCTGGAACCGCTTCAGAAGTAAAGATGCCGCATCGTTGCCCGAAGCGCTCCTTGTCATCGGTATAGTGCATAGCCTTTGGTTGGCATCGTCCTATCGATTCCTGTCTGGTTCTGCCAAAAGTAGGGCTCAATGTTGTGGGCTTCTGGTTGACATCCCTCTTTCAGGGTTGACCTAGGAGTTGTTAGCATTTCTAAGGAGAGAGAGGAGGAGGGGGATCATGAAGATGGACAAAGAACAGGAGAGGAGGAGGTGAATAAGAAGAAGAACAAGACGAATAAGATGAAGAAGACTAGACGGCGCCTATCGGGGTTGATTTTTTGGGTGCTGAAGAAAAATAAGGAGGAGCAGAGGGAGGACGAGAAAAAGAACAACAACAAAAGAAGAACAAGAAGAAAAAGAACAACAAGAGAAGAACAAGAAGAAAAAGAACAACAACAAGAGAAGAACAAGAAGAAAAAGAACAACAACAAGAGAAGAACAAGAAGAAAAAGTATTCTGGACAACTGAAAATATATACTGATGGATCTGTTCTTCACACAGATGAAGCAGGAGCTGCGTTTGTAAGACCGGATTTAAATATATCAGAATCATATTATTTAGGGAAAGGATATTCGATATTCACTGCTGAATTAATTGCGATATTAATGGCTCTAAGTCTAAATACAATTTCTAATTTTTCTGTGAGTATATTCAGCGTTGTTTTATGCGAAGATTCTATGTCAGTTTTACAAGCATTGAATTCAGATAATAATGGTGAAAGAAAAGAAATTATTTTGGAAATTAAAAAATATTATTCACAATTTGATAACTAATGGCACTCGGGTGAACTTTGTCTGGATTCCCTCACATAGTGGTTTCCTTTATAATGATTGGGCTGATCGGGCTGCAAAACTTGGTGCTTCAAATATTAATTATCAAACAATAAAAATACCTTTGTCTTCTAAAGAAATTCAAAACTCTATAGAAAATAAATGTGTAAAAGACATTAAACTTAATTGCAACTATAATAAACCTTGTGGAATTGCTAGATCAGTTTCAAGCATGGCACATAGAATAATATTAAACTCAATTAAAACCAAATATTGTAAAAATGTCAAATGTATATGTGGTGAATCTATTTCTCTGAAACATGTATTACTTCAATGCAGTAATATGCGTCCATTTTTGCCAACTGATGTTTTTATTATCGATTCCATTGATAACATAAGCTTTTATGTAAGCATTAGATTAGCAAAAGCTTTGATTGATTCTCCAGTTGCTCAGTTTATATAATTATGTATTTTATATGTATGGATGTATGTATGTATCTGGTGTAAATGTGTGTGAATGCGTGCGTACGTCTTATCATCTCGATGAAGAAGACGTTAATAAAACAACCAACCAACCAAGAAGAAAAAGAACAAAACTTCCACACCCGAAGGCGTGCTTTAGAACAAGACGACAACTACGACGCAGAAGAAGAAGAAGAAGAAGAAGAAGGAAAGAAGGAAAGAATGGACTAGTTCTCTAAGTCTAACCCTCAAACACTCAGTGACTGTAGTACGCTAGGTGGTTCTGATTGTTTCCTATGGGTATGTCTCAAACCAGATGCGTCTCGGGCGGTTTGAGTTAGATCCTGTATCGGCCAGCGCCTAGAGTCTGGTCAAGTACGGCGAGATAAATGCGCTATAAAAATCCTCAATAATAATAATAATAATAATAATAATAATAATAATAATAATAATAATAATAATAAGAAGAAGAAGAAGAAGAAGAAGAAGAAGAAGAAGAAGAAGAAGAAGAAGAAGAAGAAGAAGAAGAAGAAGAAGAAGATGCCCCACTCCCAAGTTATTACTGCATCTTGCCTCTGCAGTGTTGGTAAGTTATTACCTGCATGGCAAGCCAGTGACTAACTTTGACTAAACACGGACTTAACCACGCTGCCGAGGCGGCGCCTATCAATTAAAAGAATTTACCCAGCTTTGAACCTACGTATATGGTGACATCACACACCTGCATGACGTCACAAACGATGGCGTCATAGGCTCGATACGCCCTCGGGCCCCTTGAGAAGTTATGCCCCCTTCCAGTCATTAGCTTCGAGTAGGGGTTTCCGGCTGAACGGTAATACAGCGTGCTCGTTATAATACAGGTTACTGTATGCAGACCTGGCTTTTACCTGACTCCAGAGATACTTTCAGACAGTGAGTCGCTGGTCCTCTCGATACATGGTCCAATGTTTTGGTTACTGTTATCAGCAAGTGGGTCCATCGGGCTGTTTAAGTTAAATCCGGTATCGGCCTGCGCCTTCAGTTGGAAAAGACCTATAAGGACGAATAAATAATTAAATAAATAAATAAATAAATAAATAAATAAATAAATAAATAAATAAATAAATAAAGTAAAAAGACCATTCACACATGATAGCATCGAGAAAAACATTGGCGATAACTCCTGACTGTACTGCACACTTCTATGATTTGTGATGGAACCTCTCGAGCGCTGGCAGTATTTTGTCAACCAACAGTGGTCCTGGAGGACATATTGCAGAGAGACTTTATTACCCTTATGTTCACAACTGACGCCAAGTCTTCATTGGTTACACTAATAGCTCCGTTTGTACAGGATTTGCTAGGCTTTGAAGATGCTGCAGGCACTCTGTTGAAAGTAAAGAAAGACTGTTCGCACATCGATCGGGCTAGCGAGGAGCAAAACACACCTCGCATCTGTGCTACACTCTTCTGGTTCGTGTCTGGAACATCTGGAAGTCCTGCACTACTTGCTTGACTAGGAATATGCTACAAACACTTAGGGGGAGAGAGAGAGAGAGAGAGAGAGAGAGAGAGAGAGAGAGAGAGAGAGAGAGAGAGAGAGAGAGAGAGAGAGAGAGAGAGAGAGAGAGAGAGAGAGAGAGAGAGAGAGAGAGAAGCTGTCCTTCAGATTGACATTTTATGTAGTATCGGGACTAAAATGTAGGCTATAATGGGAGATATCTAGTAGTAGTTTTAGTAGTAGTAGTAGCAGCAGCAGCTTAGTAGTAGTATTAGCCTAGTAGTAGTAGTAATAGTAGCCTAGTGGTAGTAGTAAAAGAAAGAAAAAGAGATTTCTCTTATACAGCGCACTTACAAGCTCAGAAAGCTTCTCAAGGCGCTGGCCCGTAATATCCAGCAATCACACAATAGTTTGCTGAAGTCAGGATTCGAACCCACGTCGCCCAAGATGCACTCACACAAGTCGTGCGCTCTGACCACTGAGCTATCCCTGCCGCCAGTAGTAGTAGTAGTAGTTGTAGTTGTTGTTGTTGTTGTTGTTGTTGTAGAATTAGTTCTTTTAAAGACTATATCGGCATCTTTAGTTCATGGTTAGTAATTATGAGTACACTAAAACTATATATAGTAACTTTTGGTCTATTCAGGAACCTCGTACAGTTCAGGTCACAGGTTTTTTTTTCCTGGTGCACTAATTTCCTCCCTCCCTTCAGAAATAGTACTGGACGCAGGCAAGCTAACATTTACAACATTAAATTCCATTTGGTTTTCCGTCCTTTAAAAGCACTTTGTAATGCTGAGTACCGGTACTACTTCTACTACTACTACTACTACTACTACTACTACTACTACTACTACTACTACTACTAATGGATGTTCTACGCGCCTTATTCCTAAACCAGATTCAGAGCGCGGCGATCTGTCACCAACATGCTAACATGTTGCAGACACCTCTACATACGGAACACATGCACAATCATTACTCAAACATGATGCAGACACCTCTACATACGGAACACATACACAATCATTACTCAAACATGATGATGTTGTGTAAAGGCAGGTATATAGACCTACAACATAGCATTCAACTAATTTCAATTTTGTGGGGGAAAATAGAAGATAGAAAGGTAAATAGAGAAAAATAGGTAAACAGGCAAATGTATAAAATAGAAAGGTAAAACAAAGCGAGTAAATCAAGTGTTCAACAGAACTCCGCTTTGATTTAGAACGTTGATCCGTGAATATCCGCCTTAAGTTCGACGGAAACTGGTAGCTGCTTGGCCACTAACTTGATCTAATCTATATAGGGTGCCAGCCGAAGACAAATGGACAGTCAGGCCCCTATCCTGGCCTTGATAATGTAATCCATTCTAAGAAACTGCGCTATCGCTTATAACACTGATGCTACTGTGTCACTCGCTACTTAAGTATTGGTTAGGCCCATTGAAATAGCGTTGAGGCTGACGAGAGGAAGATAGTTTTCTTTCAGATAACGCTTAAATTAATAGGGTGGGGGGGGGGGGGGGGGGGGGTTAGGGCACGGAGTCTGAACGGATTGGGCTAGGATGTATATATTGGCACCAATGGTCTAATTGAACATGTCTTTGCAGTTGTGCTCTGTATAACTGGGCACAGAGCGGAGTACATTAATAATAATAATAATAATAATAATAATAATAATAATAATAATAATAATAATAATAATAATAATAATAATAATAATAATAATGATAATAATGATAATAATAATAATAATAATAATAATAATAATAATAATAATAATAATAATAATAATAATAATAATAATAATAATAATAATAATAATAATAATAATAATAATTAACATGTACATAACGCCCTTTCTAATGAAAGCTCAGAGCGCTTTACATTCACATAAGACACTTCTAAGAACTAAAATGGCTAAGCAATAACAATATAAAACATGGTAAACAAAACATACAAAATTTCATTAGACAATATGAACACGCACACACACCCACACCCACACGTACACACACGCACACCCACACCCCCCCACCCCCCCCCCCCACACACAAATACAGTGTTCAACTTCAACACAAATTCACATTGAGGTGTAATCAAAGGAACGTTTGAACAGATGGGTCTTGAGGCCAGAACGAAAGGCAGCAGATGTTTGGGAAGAATGGAGAGACGTGGGAAGGGAGTTCCAGACGGTGGGAGCAGAAAATGAAAATAAGCGTTCACCAAAGGATTTGTTCACTCGTGGAATGCAGAGATTTTGGGCAGAAGAAGATCGAAGGGTTGTAGAGGGTATGTAGGGGTTTACCATGGTTTTGAGATAAGAAGGGCCGGATGAAGAGAGAGCATTGAAGGCGAGGTAAGCAATTGTATACTCAATTGTTTATTATATTATTAAAGATAAATGTTAATGGAAGGGAGAGGCGGAGGAAGGGGTAGGTGGTGACAAAGAGAGAGGGAGATAGAGTAACAGACAGAGAGAGAGAGAGAGAGAGAGAGAGAGAGTGTGTGTTTGTGTGTGTGGGCTGGATGGTGTGAGTGCATGAGTGAAAGGGAAAATAGAGAGAGAGGGAAAAGAATGTTATTCCCGCTCTTGTTCTGCTAGGCGCCCAACTTCCGCTAATGTAGAAATGTGAATTTAATTATGTGGATTAGGCCATCTATCCTTACTTTTGTGTCTGCGGGTCTCTTTTCTCTCTCTCTCTCTCTCTCTCTCTCTCTCTCTCTCTCTCTCTCTCTCTCTCTCTCTCACCCTCTCTCTCTCTGTCTGTCTCAGTCTCTCTCTCTCTTTCTTTCTCTCTCTCGCTCCCCCTCTCTTTCCTTCTCTCTCTCTCTCTCTCTCTCTCTCTCTCTCTCTCTCTTTTTCTCTCTCTCTCACTGTCTCTCTCGGAAATTGAAAAAAAATTAAAAAAATATTTATTTCATTTATGTATTATTTATTTATGACAGATTTAACTTTGAAACTGTAATAAATACGCAAGGAACATTCAATTTGATTTGTTTGGAGTATCAAAACTTCCACACATCTGGTGTGATTCCTCAAATATGAGCGCTCTCGCAGAGAACCCAGCGATAAATCTTTGTTGGCAAATTCTAGAGAGACTGATTTTATATGGGTTTGGGTGCGCGAGTTGGTTTTATTTAGGGTGCGTCTAAGGCAGCAATCGCGTTCCTGGGACGGATTGAGTGAGATCCTGTATCGCGCCTTGAGCAGCTCTTGAGCTGGAAAAGCGAGATTAGAATAATAACCAGGTAAGGGCTTGGAGGCAGAAGGTGATTTTCTTTAGGTTCTGGCGTTTGGCAGTTTATAGATGACTTATTTTTTTAAGTTGGTCTGCCAACCAAAGTAATGTAATCTGCATCAGGCTTTTTTCAAATCTTGTGCTTTTTCTCGATTAATTACTTTTTCTTCTCTCGCGTAAGAGTGGGGCAATTATCTGAGTGTGTTTAAGGTACTGTCCGGGACATCTGCTTAGGAACAGGATTGTATGTTTTCTAGTCTTTGGATTTTATCTCGTTTTGTTGTACATTTTAATATTACAGAGTATGTTATTTTGTTTAAAATTGAAGGCAGTCTGTGATGTTGTTTAGTTTATGTTCGGGCAGAGGGAATGGTAGGTGGGCTGGAGTGGGGGATAGGGTGGAGCGGATTTGTCTGTTAACAATTGAAGACTGTGATGTAGTGTTGCTTTTAGGGATTTCCTTATCTTGTTTAGGTTTGATGGGTTTGTGCATCCCAAACCTTAATAGTGCCACAAATCATGGGTGCCCAGGTGCCCGTAGCCTGGCCTGAACTTGCCCCCAGCGTGCCCTGCAGTCAGGAAGTCGGAGCAGCTGTTATGTATAATTTAATGAATGTGAATACCACGATACGCTGAAACTTGCAAACCGCCCGCAGTCACACCTGAGACAAAATTGTAATTAATTATATTGACTCAGAAATTAATATTTCTTCAGTATTCATTTCTCTTTCGCCATCTGTAGATAGATGTTTGGTAGATTACAGCTTCCCGGTTTTTGGAGAAATCAAACCACCAGCCTAGTCAGTATATCTACATACATGGGACCATGGATGTGATTGTCCAACGACGAACACTCCAGTCCTCACAACTGCCAATGGGTAGCACTGGAGAAAGAAAAGCAATGAGGGTGATGACTTCAATAAAGCTGGGCCCGAGAGAAGGGAGGCACCAGTTGTGAATTGGTAGAACTGGAGTAAGAACAGCAATGAGTGTGAGAAGGCGGATATTTACCTGATGAAGTTGGCCCTCGGACAAGGTAGGTCAGTTACGCCTCTCACCCCAGTGGACAGGCTACCAAAACTGTTTCCAATTTATCTTGCTATGAAAATGCTGTAGTAATTTCCAAAGTCCCCCTTTTCTAAATGACGGACATGTTAGAAGCAAGATGACGTAATGTTGGTTAACACAATGACGTATATGTGGGACTTAAAATGACGTAAATGTTTGCAAACTGACGTGAATGTGGGAAAAACGAAACAGAAAGATGGAGTAAGCTGGATAAACAATCATCTGTTGTGCCCCAACGACCTTCGAGTTACGGGATAGGATAGGATAGGATGGCTTATTCTTTCTCATCTTCTCGCTTTTTATCTTCTTTTATCTTGTACTAGTGGTTTTTGTACCCTGGCAAGCCAGGGTACACATGATGCTGTTTAAAATGTAGACAGAGAGAACTTTTGTCTGCGAGTTTCATTTGGACGATGATACCTCCCCATATCCCCCTTGATACCTCACCATACCCCCCCCCTGATATCTCCCCGTCCCCCCCCCATGATGCCTCATCATACCCCCTTGATACCTCCCCGAACCCACTTGATACCTCCCCATACCCCCTTGATTCCTTCCATACCCCCTTGGTTCCTAACTGTACCCTCCTTGATACTTCCCCGTTGATCGTTTCGCAGGTATGGATGAAAGGAATCGACCATCACCATACCCCCTTATATATACCCGTATCCCCGTTATGCCTACCCATGCCCCTTTAAACCTACCCGTAGCCCCCTTTTACCTACACGTACCACCCCATCCCGATCCTTGGTAGTAGTAGTAGTAATAATAATAATAATAATAATAATAATAATAATAATAATAATAATAATAATAATAATAATAATAATAATAATAATAATGAATATAGAATAATACAAATAGAAATCAGAAAAAACACCAAGGTTTTAAAAGAAAATTTGATATAAGATAGTATAATTGTTATTATAAGAATAAGAATTATTATTATTATTATTAGTTTATAAGTAATAAAAATAAAAATAATAATAATAATAATAATAATAATAATAATAATAATAATAATAATAATAATAATAATAATAATAATAATAATAATAATAATATTGAATATAGAATAATACAAATAGAAATCATAAAAAACACCAAGGTTTTAAAAGAAAATTTGATATAAGATATAATAATAATAATAATAATAATAATAATAATAATAATAATAATAATAATAATAATAATAATAATAATAATAATAATAATAATAATAATTTATTATTATTAGTTTATAAATAATAATAATAATAATAATAATAATAATAATAATAATAATAATAATAATAATAATAATAATAATAATAATAAATAAATAAAAGGTAAAAAGCCTAAATTTAAAAAAAATATATCCATATTTTAGTGTACTAAAAAAAAAAAATAATAAGGGGGCCGGGTGAGATTTGAACTTCGGTCGCACTGCACGGTAGGCGAATGGTTTTACTAACTAAGTTTAGTTTAGTTTTATAGATTAACGTCCCCGGACACATAAGCGTATAGGGGACGGGTTGACTAACTAAGCTACCAACGCTTCCTAGAAATACCATCAATTTTTTGGTCTTTATGGGAAAACATGCTGAAACCTCAATTTGATTTTTAATGGAAGCGCGCGGAATGAGGCTATTACAGTTTGTGGACATTTTGTTTATTTATTTATCTCAGAAACGGTTAAACGATCGGTAAGGAAATGTCGGCTAAAACGATTTTGCTGGTTTTGAGCACACAGCAGGCCTACTACTACTACTACTACTACTACTACTACTACTACTACTACTACTACTACTACTACTACTACTACTACTACTACTACTACTACTACTACTACTACTACTACTTACTACTACTACTACTACTACTACTACTACTACTACTACTACTACTACTACTACTACTACTACTACTACTACTACTACTACTACTACTACTACTACTACTACTACTACTACTACTACTACTACTACTACTACTACTACTACTACTACTACTACTACTACTACTACTACTACTACTACTACTACTACTACTACTACTACTACTACTACTACTACTACTACTACTACTACTACTACTACTACTACTACTACTACTACTACTACTACTACTACTACTACTACTACTACTACTACTACTACTACTACTACTACTACTACTACTACTACTACTACTACTACTACTACTACTACTACTACTACTACTACTACTACTACTACTACTACTACTACTACTACTACTACTACTACTACTACTACTACTACTACTACTACTACTACTACTACTACTACTACTACTACTACTACTACTACTACTACTACTACTACTACTACTACTACTACTACTACTACTACTACTACTACTACTACTACTACTACTACTACTACTACTACTACTACTACTACTACTACTACTACTACTACTACTACTACTACTACTACTACTACTACTACTACTATTGAATATAGAATAATACAAATAGAAATCATAAAAAACACTAAGGTTTTAAAAGAAAATTTTGATATAATGATAATAATAATAATAATAATAATAATAATAATAATAATAATAATAATAATAATAATAAATGAAATGTAAAAAGTCTAAATTTAAAAAAATCCATATTGTAGTGTGAAAAAAAAAAAAAAAAAAAGGCCCGCGTGAGTATCGATCTTGGGTCGCCCGAAACCGTAGGCGAAAGATTAAACCACTAAGCTACGAAGACTTGGTAGAAAAACCATGAATTTTTTGGTCTATATGGGAAAACATGCTGAAACCTCAATTTGGATTTTTAATGGAAGCGCGCGGAATGAGGCTATTGCAGTTTGTGGACATTTTGTTTATTTATTTATCTCAGAAACGGTTAAACGTTCGGTAAGGAAATGTCGGCTATAACGATTTGGGTGGTTTTGAGCACACAGCAGGCCGATCAGCAGCTCTCAGCACCTGCCCAGATCAGCGTCCATAGGAGACAAACTTTATAGTAGTGGCGAAGAAGGACTTCCGGCTAAGCAATTTATATATATAGATTCCTCTGTTGTTCTCCATTATGTTCTTCATCGTTCATCTTCGTTCCTCGTCCTCTTAATTCCTCTCTTCATCCCTGCTTAACCTGCATTCGATGTACTGCTCGAGGTACTTTGTGAGCAGCGTGCACTGTTTATCTGACCGTAATGACCCGCGGCCGGCAGTTCAGAGCTCGTAGCAATCATCTTGGGGCGAGTCTGCACCCGTCAAGAGGTTGAACAGCTTCTAATTTCTTTCCATCTCTAGACCAATATCAGTATAGTACGTGGTAGCTAGACATTATAATTGTGTATTATGTTGTTGACATAAATACATCCATTTTTTCCCCTGCCCGTTCTCATGGGCTTTCAACCCTTTGTCTCAAAACCAGCATTAACACGGTATAATAGTAATATTAATGATGATGATGATGATGATGATGATGATGATGATGATGATGATGATGATGATGATCATCATCATCATCATCATCATCATCATCATCATCATCATCATCATCATCATCATCATCATAAGAAGAAGAAGAAGAATGGTTGGGCAGTCATACGATGCGCCTTTAAAGGCAGCAAGAGCGCGACTCAGGCGCCTTGAGTTAGATCCTGTAACGACCAGCGCCTGTAACAGCTCTTGAAATGGAAAACGCTATAAAAAATTTATATAAAACAAAAGAACATTAAATAAATAAATGAATAAATAAATACATTGTTATTAGCTTGAAGTTAGAGTGAAAACCGCTCCTATTAGACAACTTTGACTGATGGTGACTGTCACGGGGGTTTTATGGGTTGCTGGGCTCTGCACAATGGATGCTGTAACCCTCCCGCTTTATCCTATGGGAACTGCTAGTTAGTCACCTTGTGGATTACTTTAATAAATTTATTTGTTTAGCTCGGTCTGTGTTAAGGTTGGGGTACAAAGATAGATAGAAAAATGGTAAAAGATTACTGTCACACTAGCTTTCACACGGCTATGAATCATATGTAGTCCAGCCACTTGATAACAGTTAAACATCACACATTTATTTCTTCTACTCTATACAAGATCGTCGATGTACTAATCTACCTTATCAGTTAAATAGTCACTGTGAATAATTCGATCGCTGATAGTCTATGCAGCTAATTGTTCATCCTTGGGCACTGGAGGTTATAGTTCATGAAAAGTGGACTACTGTGGTCCGGTAGCTCTCAGTTTTTGTGCACACACGGTTATAGACTTAACTGTGAGTCTGGCGTGATGTGCTGTGGTCGGTTTCCTGACAACTGTGTTGTCTTCTTCTGGGTTCTTCCCTGTGGTTAGACTGGTGGGTTTTCCTCGCGCAATGCTGGGGATCCCTCTGCAGCCAACGTATGCGTCGACGTGGTTTCGTCTGATGCTGTGTTGGGCGCACTATAGAACGCCTGATCGTCTTCGTGACAATTTCAGGCCAGTGGCTACTTGAGTGAATTCGGATTTTCACAAGTACTGCGTCCTAGTCTTTTCTGGAGAGATCTACTGCTCCTGTGTAGCTGTGTAGCTGTTAACTCTTCCTCAGTCTAAACACGACTGCCGGTCTAGCTCTACAGTTGACTTAGTCAGACCTGCTTGAGTCCATTCTAGCTGTGTTCCCATTGGCGGATAATTGACTCGCCTACCGTATAGCTACGATGATGTCATTGCCTGAGCTAGCGTCAACGGCCACTGCGTGTAGCCGGCAGTATGCTATTGCTACGCTTGATTATGTGATGAGATTGCTAGTTTTACCCTGCCTATTTACTATTTAGCCTTGTTTAGTCATTGTAACCTTAGAAAGTTGGGGTATAACACAGCAGCCGATTACAGTATAGGAGGTACACACACTGCGAGCTTGACGCAGGCAGTTAGTGACGTCAGCCCTGTGTGCCTTGAATCTGAAAGTTTTAACCAATGAGACGCAGGCAGAGCGGTTAGAGCCGGTTCTGACTGGGTCAAAACCTAGCATAGCTTAAGTCAGTGCTACGAAAGACACCGAAGTCTACACAGCTAGACCGGAGCAGAGAACTATCTTCACTCATAGACCAGGAAACAGGACTTTAGAATCTTAGAATTCTATCAAGTAGCCACGAGGCCTGACTTTGTCAAACAGGTAAATGAACATACTTCTGTTTCATTGTGATATATTTATATTATTGTTGAAATTATGTTTGTAGAATTTGCTATGCATAGATGTAAATTGTTAATCCGAATTTGCGTGACCACGTGGCGAAACACGACCGGTTGCGCCGCCATGTTGTATACCTGACGGAACCACTGTTGTTGAACCTATATGTATGTTTGCAGACCAGTGGCTGTACCAGTGAATGTTTATATTATTATTAATTCTGTATGTGTATGGTTGGCCACGATTTATATTTATGTATGTATAGAAAATTAGAGTTGAGATTCCAGTGGACCACGGACGTAGCAGAATGTTCGTCGCTTATGTATAGAGATGTGGAGTTATCACTGAGGGCTACTTTGGCTTTCAGTGAGACGCTCTGCACAAACCGATTATTCAGGGTTGTGCAGAATTTCGTCTCTTATATTACAGACGAGCAGGCGAGCTATCCCGTGCGCCCAACTCCACAGGAAAACCAAGTTGGCTGTTTAGCCCCTACAGCACAAGGCTGAGGGAGCAACCCTGTAAACCCCCTGCAAGACTCCACAGCGTGGCAAGGGACCAAACTACACGACGACACATCGTGAACCAGAAGCTACCTCAACGAAGGACTTCAAACACACCATACTGCAGTTAAGTGACACGGAAGAAGTGCACCCAAACTGATAGCAAAAGGACCACAGTAGTCCACTCTTCAGAACGGTAGTAAAACGGACCACAGTAGTCCAATCTTCATGAAATCTAGAAGCCAGTGCCCGATGAAGACATAACAGCTGCATAGACTATCAGCGATCGAATTATTTGCATTGACTTATGACATTTTAAGGTAGATTAGCACATCGAAGATTTTGTATAGAGTAGATGAAATAAATGTGTGATTTTAACTGTTATCAAGTGGCTGGACTACATATGATTCATAGCCGTGTGAAAGCTAGTGTGACAGTGATCTTTTACCATTTTTCTATCTATCTCTGTATCCCAGCCTTAACACAGACCGAGCTAAACAAATAAATTTATTAAAGTAATTCACAGGGTGACTAACTAGCAGTTCCCATCGAATAAAGCTTGAGGGTTACAGCATTCCATTGTGCAGAGCCCAGTAACCCATAAACCCCACGTGACAGATTACTTCCATCGTCTGCTGCTGCCTACCATTAAAATTCTAAGACTACATAGACTAACCAAGCTAAATATTAAAATAAGCAGAGTAAAACTAGTCCTCTTTCGACAGTGACTCCACCTTCCTTTCCCCCTCCCCGCCCCACCTCTGTCGCCTCCCTTCAACTCTTAGGCAAAGAAACTTATAACGGTCTAATAATAAATAGGTAATCTTATAATAATGGTTGTTATGATTCGTTTCGCCTATACCACTTCCTGCTTATTCTTCCTACATCTTTTTTTTGCCTCCGGATTCTTCTTCTTGAGAAGTAGACAACTGAAAATTGTCAAACACACACACGCACACGCCCGCACGCACACACGCACGCACCCTCACACGCATATACACACACACAACCCATCACTTCCTTTTGACAAAGGGGCAAAGGGACTGTATCAATAAAATTTGAGTTCGTTGTTCTTGTTGATGTTGATGTGTTGTTGTTGTTGTTCTTCTTCTTGCATTTATCAGTTGGAACTGTAGATTATAGTCACACGACACCGAAGCGTATAGGCGACTACTGGTCACATTATTCTGACACCAGCGAACCAGTTGAAGGTAAGGGGAAAATAATATGGTAACACATTGGCCAATCCGGGAATCGAACCAGGTACCTTTCGGTTACTAGTAAGACGCTCTACCAACTGAGCTACCCGGCCCCAGCATTTATCAGTTCGTTCCATTCCCGATATATAGAGAAGGGAAGAAACTTTCGGTAGAGAGAATCACAAGAAGGGAAGTAACTCTTGAAAACAAAAAAAAAAAAGTGGAAAGAGGAGACAACTCAATGGTTGGCATGGAAAGTGGATAGGAGATAACTGGTGAAGCGGGAAGAAGATGATGAGGCAGAAATGACATGAAGACTCAAAATGAGTGACACGGAGATTTTCAGATAGGCTAGGTAGATCAACCCAGACAGCAGAAGCAAAAGCGGCAGCAGCAAGAAAAATAAGAAAAAGTGAGTAGCAGAAAAAGAGCGAGAAGCAGTAGTAATATTAGCAGTAGCAGTAGCAGGAAAAAAGAACGGAGAAATACAAGAAAAAATTATAGTAGTAGTTGCTGCAGCAGCAGCAATAGCAGCAAGAAAAATAAGGAAAGGAAATAGAGCGAGAAGCAGCAGGAACAGTGAAGTAGCAGTAGAAGTAGTAGCAGCAGTATTTCTAGCAGCGGCAAGAAAAAGAAGACAAAAAAGCGAGAAGCAGTAGTAAAGTAGTAGTAGCAGAAGTAGCAACGGCAGCAGAAGAAGAAGGAAGAAGTATTAAAGGAGAATAATAGCGGGAAACATAGTAGTAATACTAATAGTAGTAGTAGCAGCAGCAGCTACACGGGAGTAGCAGAAAGTACGGGAAAGGAAGAAGAGCGAAGAGTGACCGTTCTGTACCCTCACCCTAACCCTCACCCAATTGCCCCTTCGTAAAGCAGAAAGCTTTGACTGTAAGCTCTCTGTTAATACTAGTAGTGTGTACTGTTCACACAGCAGTTAACACAGAGAAGCAGTGAGTAGTAAATCGATGGAGGTTAACTCCATCTGTCGCACAGCAACAATCCCATCGCCTGTAGTTACAGCAATCACAGCATGGACTGCACATCTTACCTACCACACATGTTGTGTTGACTTGACCAACGACCTTGCCCAAAGGCTTAGCTTTTTTTTTTCCCGAGCACAGCTGACATGAGTGTCACCGTCCAGGGGCGGACGAGGGGGGGGGTTTCCGGGGTTTCCGGAAACCCCCACCCCCCAGCCCCCCCCCCCCCCCAAAAAAAAAAGGAAAAAAAGAAGGAGAGAGAGAAAAAGAGAGAGAGAGAAAAAAAAACAAATTTAATATATATATAAAATTATAAAAATAAAAATAAATAAAAAATAAAAATAAATAAATAAATAAATTATATATATATATATATATATATAATAATTTTTTTATATTTTATTTTTAATTTTATTTTTTTTTTAATTTTATTTTTTGGGGTACGAGTATTTGACCTTTCCCACAATATGCAAGCCCTCGCAATCTTCTCCCTAAAAAACTTCAATCATTGCAATCATTCTAAACAATCTCCAGATGAACACCGTCTTTCGTGCTCCACAAAGAGCAAAGCTGATATTTCACGTCTTCGGCGACATTCTATTTATTTATTTATTTATTTATTTATTTATTTATTTATTTATTTTATTTTTATTTTTATTTATTTTTTTTAAGAGTGGGTGGGGGGAGGGGGCGCCACGAGCGGAAGAAATGAAAAGAAAGAAAACGATATTCCTAATGGATAACATAATGGATTACGACAGGAGTGCCCAATGCGTGGATCGCCCCATGTAGCAGTAAAAAAAAATTGACGTCAGCCTATTATATGACTATATATATGTTTTGCATTTTGGTGGTAGGTAGATCATTTTGGCTTGGTCATTTTAAAAGTACCTCGCATGCTGAAAAAGTCATAGTGTGGGTAACCCTGGCTTACGTTGACGCTTTAGCAAAAAGACAAATAGTCAAAGTTCCGTCCCTTTGCTTGCTTATTCCGACTCGCGCCAGCGCTTCAAACTGCCGCGAACGCCGTCGTTGAAGCCCTCCGATTCGAAAGGTGTGGCAAAGCTCAGTACATATTTTGGGAGCAAAGGAGGTAATTATTATTTTGATAATTTAATCTTACTAGAAAATAACATATCCTATCCTATCATATCCTATCCCATAACTCGGAGGTCGTAGGGGCACCACAGATGATCGTTTAACCAACGTACTCCATCTTTCCCTGTCCTCAGCAACCCTGATTGTTTCGCTCAGTGTCAAGCCAGTCCAGTCTCGAATGTTGTCATCCCACCTCTTTTTCGGTCTCCCTCTTATTCTACCTCCTTGCACTGTGCCTTGCAGGATGGTCTTTGCAAGACCTGATGATCTGGTGACGTGGCCATACCATCAGAGTTTCCGTTTTTTCACCACTGTGAGCAGGTCATCGTGTTGTCCAATGGCTTGTCTGTCGGACTTCGTTTGTTGGTAATGTTCTAGATATAGGAAATGCCCAGAAGTCTTCTGAAGCACCTCATCTCCATGCTTTGTATTCTACGTTGGAGATCTGCTGTGAGGGTCCATGTTTCGCAAGCATATAGCAAGATGGAGATGACAAGGGAGCGCAGCAGCCTTACCTTGTAATGTAGACTGATGGTCCTGTCTTTCCAAATTGGCTTCAACCTCGCCAGGGCAGCAGTTGTTTGTGCGATCCTGGAGAGGACTTCCTGTAGGGACCCATTGTCTGATACAATGGCTCCTAAATATTTGAAGCTATGCACTGTGTTGAGGGATTGGCCTTGGACTTTGATGTCCGTGTTGGTGCCATGGGTGTTGTTGGTCATCATTTTGGTCTTCTCTGCACTTATTTCCATTCAATAGGCTCTGGAGGTGGTGTCAAGCCTCTGTACCAGCAGTTCAAGTTCTTGTTCCGCAAGACGAAGGTTGGAGATTGCTCTTCCCCCTATGCTGACTGTGTCTTCGTGGTCTGCAAGGGCATCTGATATGATGCGCTCTAGGAAGATGGTGAAGAGTGTTGGACAGAGTAGGCATCCCTGACGCACACCGATTGTTGTTCTGAATCAGTTTTCGATGGCGCTGTTGTGGAGGACTACACTGGCAGCCTTGTCATACAGGCTTTTGATTACTTAAAATTTTAGGGCTGATGTTGTACACTCTCATGGTTGCCCACAGAGCTGCATGCCAGACTCGGTCAAACGCCTTTTTGATGTCTACGAACACATGATATAGATGTTGGTGCTGTAGATATTTCTCACAGATTATTCTAAGGTTGGAACTCTGTTCAGTGGTACTTCGCGCTGCCCTAAATCCTACTTGCTCTTCGGCTATGATTTGTTCAGCTTGGGGTTTCAACCTGTTGAGTATTATATTTCTGGAGGACCTTGCTGGGATGGCTGATTTTAGCTGATGGTGCGGTAATTTTCACATTCCTGAAGGTTACCTTTTTTGGGAAGATGACAAGCGACTGGGTCCATGGTGTAGGCCACTCCCCACTCTGCCACATCTTGTTACACATAATGGTGAGTGCGTTGATCATCGCTTCTCCTTCTACTTGAAGCAGTTCCGTGGGTATGTTGTCCACTCCCGCTGACTTCCCTTTCTTCAGTGATTGCACTGCTGCCTCAACTTCTTCTCGGAGAATTGGGAGGATTTCTTCTTGTTCTCTGTTCTCTGGACATGCTAGAACTGATGGGTCTCCGTTTGGTTTGTGGTTGTACTCTGTCCATCTGTCCAAGACTCCTTGTTCTTCTGTAATGCATAAGCCATTTGCTTTGGATCGTGGAGACCTTGGGCTGTTTTACACTTGTCAGCGGCTTCACAGTCTGGTAGGCCTTCTTGCTGTTGTTCTTATTCATACTGTTATCTATTTCCTGGCATTGAGCTTCTAGCCAGTTCTCCTTTGTTGTGCGCATGCCTTTTCGGATGTCATTGTTGATTTTTCGGTAGGCATCAGCTCTCTGTCAGGTGTTCCTTTTCTTTGTCATCTATCTTCGTTTATCACACAGGTCCAAAAGTTCAGTTGTGATCCACAGCTTCTTCTTTGACCGGTGCTTTCCAAGGATCTCCGTGGCGGCATCTGTCACAGCTAAGTTCAAGGTGGTGGTCATGGTGTTAACATCTACTTCACCAGCTCTTAAAATGAGCAGTGGTCCAAAATTTTCCTCCAATTGTGGCCTGAAATATTTCTGTTACCTCCGGGTCTTGGAATTTTTACAGGTCGAACTTCAGTCTAGTGCACTTTGCTGTGTTTACTCTCTTCAAATGAAGCCGGAAAGACATCATCACAAGATCGTGGTCACTTCCGATGTCTGCTCCTGGAAAAGTGCGTGTCCTGCCAATGTTTATGTTTGATCTGAAGCGTTTCTTGACCATCGTTAACATTTACCGAGTAAGTCCCTTTAATAGAATTTTGGAAACCCTCCCCCAAAAACTAACTGATCCGCCCCTGCCGTCAGAAGAAATCAGAGATCAACAATAACTTTCCACTACTGTAAGGATAGCAATACAGTTTGTTGGAAGCAAATGCAGTGCTATTTACAAAAGTGGTAGCAAACGCCATTTTCACTAAGGAGTTACTTTTCAGCCACATAGTAGGCTGGCTCTATTGCCTGTCCTTCTGCTACTGACATAGTGGTGTGGGGGGACTAAGAAAAAAATACTACAGAAGCCGAAGGTGTTGCGAGACAGTGCTAAGACCATAGTCATAGATAAGCTTGTTGCTGCATCAGTATGCTACTGTCTGGTTGGTGAGAGAGAGAGAGAGAGAGAGAGAGAGAGAGAGGGAGATGGAGAAGAGAAGGGAGGATAAAATAAGGGAAAGGGGGGTTTGCGTGACGAGTGCTTATCTGATAAACTCGTGTAATTGTGTAATTTGCTCGTACTAATGTGCACTTGTGTTGTGTGTGTGTTATGTTACTGTATGGTTGGTAAGAGAGAGAGAGAGAGAGAGAGAGAGAGAGAGAGTTATGTTGGTGTGTCGTGGCAAGAGTTTGTTGCTGTTGATGTTACCTATGTGATAATACTCGTGTAGTTGTGTAATTTGCTCGTATTGGTGGCTGACGGTGTGTGCGCGCGCAGTTGTGTATGTGTAAGTGTGGAATAGATAGAGCGTGTGTGTGTGTGTATGTGTGGGTAAGTGAGAGCGTGCGCGTGTACTTTTGTTTACGAGTCTGTTCGTGTAATAAAGTATGTGTATGTTGGGCTGCATGTGTGTGTGCAAGATACTTAGTGTGTGCCTCTGTATGTGTGGGTGCGCGCGAGCTTGTGCGGGCGTGTGTGTATATATATCTATATAGGATTGTGAATGTGTCTACATTGGTGTGCCTGTGAAGTGCGTGGGAGTGGGAGTCAGTCTAGATGTGAGAAATAGCAATTGTCAGTAAGACAATAACTGTGGAACAATGACGATAGGACGGCTGAGAGATGCACAAAGCTGACGAAGATCCCATTACCCATGCTCCACTCTTGTGCCCGGCTACAACAAGAAGGCATTAATCAATTTGCATAGATCGGGAGGGAGAAGAAGAAGAAGAAGTAGAAGGAAGAAAGAAGGAAAGAAAGAAGAATGGTGAAATAAAAGTCTAAAATCAGGGATAACGAAGGCGTGAAGCGAAAGATGCGAGAGCAAGAAAAGAATAGCACTTGTTTAAAAACAAACAAACAAACAAAAAAAAACTTAGGTAGGCAGTATTGGAGAAAGGATGGTCTGTGGTAGGGTAGGCACCACAAGACTTAAGAAACTATTGTCTGTAGTACAACAGGGAGGGGAATAATCAGGCACAGTCTGGAAGCGGTAAGTGAAGGTGGCAGGAGGTAAGTCCCCTTAGCTGACGACTGTTTGGAGAAGTGTTAGGCCTGCCGTGAAATAGCAGGGGGTTGGCGGATGGAGAAATTGTGGAGGAGGAGGACAAGTGAGGAGGAGGACGAAGAGGAGAGTGAGGAGAAGAACATAGAGGGTGAAGGAAAGAAAAAAGAGAGGAGGATGGAGTACGTGAAAATAGTAGGGCGTGGATGGAGGGAAGAAATAGCCTAAATGGAAAGTATGAAGAGGAAGAGAAGATGAGGAAGAGGAGGGGGAATTTAGAAAGGAGGATGAGGATAAATAAATAATGAAGGAAAATATTAATTTGAGGACTTATAGAGTAAGTATGGACACCCGATACACATTGGTCGAAGCATGCTGCAGTAGTCGCCTCAACAAGGCCATAAAGCATGCTCTCATCAGAGCACTGCTTCCTATACTCTTCAAGCCCTAGGAGCATTGACCAATCAACTCATGAAAATAGAAAATGTCAGTTTCCTCTCGTATAGGGGACGAATTAGGTCAAACTGTATTTGTTTCTAGGTCAACTGTCTTTTACGAACCGTTTCAGAATGTTTTTGAACCGTTTGTTGACGCCGGATAGTGTCCTCACTTGGTTTCATACAATTTAAGAATCCAAGAAGGCAAATGGGTTTTTCAGACGGAAAGAGCGGAACGTTGTAGATAACCATTCTGTATATATTTACAGTGAAATTGCGCTTTTTCCGTGACCCGTGACTACAGAGCTTGAAGAGTATAGGAAACAGTGCATGAGAGCATGCTTTATTGCCTGTTGAGGCGACTACTAAAGCATGCTTCTGGTAGCCTTCGACCAATGTGTACCGGGTGATTTGGAAGTGGATGTTGGGAAGAAAAAGGACTTGTGAAGATAAGAATATGGATATAAGAATATATTAAGGAAGGATATGGATAGGACGAATATGGGTACAAAGGGATTGTTCTTGTATAGCGCACTTACAAGTTCAGACGCTTCTCAAGGCGCTGGCCACTACTATCCAGCACGCACACATTAGTTTGCTGAAGTCAGGATCGGAACCCACGTTTCCCAAGACGCACGTACATAAGGCGCGCGCCTTGACCACTGAGCTATCCCTGCCGCCTAGCAATGGTAAAAGAGAATTAGTGTTGTATCAATTTTTATTCATCCGATTAACATAAGTTGTGCTGAAGGGAGAGACAACGAGAGAGAGGGAGATAGGGATATAGGCAGAAATACAGACAAGACAGAGAGGGAGATAGAGGCAGAAAGACAGACAGACAAGACAGAGAGGAGTCTTCATCACTTGCGATTAATTAAGTTGGATAGAACCTGACATTAAATTCCGGAGAAGGTTAAAAGAGAAATGAGATAGGAGGGGAAGAGGAAAGAAGCACGTAATGAGGATTAAGAGAGGGGGAGCCAAGCCACATGCACACAGACGCCAAAGTCAAAAGACAGAAGCAAGCCGGGTTCCGAGTGAGTTGTTGATAGGATAGGGCAGAGGTGGGAGGTGAGTGATGGATGGTGGGGGAGGGTCGGGGGATGGTTGATGGGTAAGTGTGGAAGAAGCGCCAGGTGTGCCAAAGTAGCCATCCTTCATTTCTAATTATCTTCCGCTCATTACATCTGTTTTACCTGAACTTAGTCTTTAGCCGACCTCAGCTTTTCACTGCTGTGTTCCTGCGATCCAGTGAGAGTGTAGGGGAGGTCAGAGGCATCATCTACCGATGAGAGATAACACAGCTTGATTGGCTTTTGTTATACCCACGCACGCACACAGACGCACACAGACACACACATACACACCTTTTGAAGTTCGCAGCATGCATAACAGAGAAACGTGGGAGAAACAACAGAACAGGAAGGTTTTAAAAACTTCTTTAACGATCCTCCCAAATGTTTGTCCCTGTACTTAAGTCCATACAGTATTTGAACAAAGTCTTGGAGAGAAGATAGGTTACAAGTGTGTGTGTCTGTATGTGTGTCTGTGTGTGTGTGAGAGAGAGAGAGCATGAAACATTACTGGATGGTTTAATAGGATAAAGGTTTTAGGCACTAAACCATAGTCTTAAACCTATAATAACAGACAGACAGAGAGGTTAAAGGTGAATGAAAGAGGGAGAGGAAGAGAGAAAGAGACAGAGAGACTCACAGACAGAGGAAAGTGCTACAGGTGAAAGCGAGAAATAAGAAAGAGTACGGAGTAGAAGTGTAAACCTGGCGGGTTGGGACGGAGAGGGGGTCAGGTGGAGGGAGAAGGGGGTGGGGGGCAGCCTGCTAGGCTTACCTGAGAAGCGAACAGTTTACCTAGGCAAACAGCCGCAGTTGTTGAGAAAAGCTGAAGGTCTGGCACCGTTATTAGTGAGAGTGGTAGGCAAGTGGAGAGAAAGACTACAATGAGAAAGCCAAAACTTGCGTTGGTGTGTACAAAACCGAGATATGAGAAGGTAACGAAACAACCTGACAGAATTTGTTTTAAAGTGTTGAAGTTGGAAGAAGAATAAGTATACAGAGTGCATCATAGGTGGTGGTAGGATGATACGGTAGGATGAGAGTGGTAAGCAAGAAGAAAGGAAGAAAGAAAACGTTTTGAGGGTACTGGTCTATAGAGAACAGATTGTGAGATGGTAAAACACCACTAACGGAATTTGTTTACAGTTTTGGAGTTGGAAGAAGAATAGTTATATTGCAATAAATCATCTCATAATGTGTGCTGGTAAGATAGGATTGGACGCGAGTGCTAGGCAAGAGGAAAGAAAGAAAGAAAGAAAATCTCGCATAACTGTGAGCAATGGTAGTGGTAGAAAATGAACAGAGAAATGTATAAAGAAAAAAGCAGGCAAGAGAAAACAGACAATTTGTGAAAGTTTTCAAAATAGAAGATGTAGAAGAAGAAGAAAAAGAAGAACGAAAGAAAGAAAGAAAGAAAGAAAGAAAAGAAAGAAAAGATAAGAAAGAAAGAAAACTATAATGAAAAGTGCACAATGAGGCAGGAGATAATATGTTACACCTGTTGTTTTTTGTTGTTTTTTAAGGAGAACAGAAACCCGAAATATTTTTCTATAAAACGGTGTTTGTGTGCTATTTTCTGATTTTAAAAAAAAATCCAAGTTCTCCAGGATACGTGTTTGAAGACGACTGTGTTAGAAAGTAATGCAAAGCCTTGTTAGCAACAACAACAATAACAGCAACAACAACAACAACAACAACAACAACAATAACAACATCAACACCCATAAAAACCTGATAAGTCAACATTCTAATGAGGATTTCTAATATTATTACAATACAACATTATTGTGATCCCGTACAACACCCATACAACTCTGATCAATCAGCATTCTAATGAGGATTTTTAATATTATTACAACTACAATATTATTGTGATCCAGTACAACACTCATACAACTCTGATCAATGAACACTCTAACGAGGATTTGTAATATTATGACAACTACAATATTGTTGGGGTCCAGTGTCAGCAACTGATCATTTTGTCAGGCCAAGCTACGAGTGATAAGGCAAGGAAGAAAAAAAAGAGATTGATGCACAGGGTATTATGGGGTGCTCTCGTCTCCGTGTAATGAAAATGGGAGATCAGCAATTCACTTGAAGCACTATATCAGGTTCCCATTGCATTTTGTTTCAAGCAGTAAAAGGCAAGTCGTTATTAGCAGACCCAAATCAAAACTGTGTTATTTTTTTTTAATTGTTAGATAGACTGCTTCCAATTTAGGAAGATAAGGTTAGGAGGGGGAATGAGAGAGGAAACCGGGAGTACCCGGAGAAAACCCTCGGTGTCCTGAAACGTCTCGTACCTAAGTCACGTAAGCTCGTCACAGGCGGCTTGGAATGCGAGACTTTTAACCTAGGAAGCCGGCTCTGATACCGGGAACCCCTAATGTGTTCCTCCAGAATATTGTTTGCGATCGCGTCTTTTCCCAAGTCTGTTCACATGTCCAGAGCTAAAGGGTGGGATTATAATTCATATCTTCCAAATATTTGTGAAATAATTGCTGCGGCGTTCAGTCACACTATGTTTTTATCTTTTGGCGTGTGTGAAAATGTATAAGGCGGTTTGTGTGCATTGGACGTGTAGGGTATTAGGAAATAGCGTACAGTGGAATACAAGTCAACACAAACTGTAATGAGACAGGAGACTAAGTTGAATACAAGTCAACACAAACTGTAATGAGACAGGCGACAAAGTTGAATACAAGTCAACACAAACTGTAATGAGACAGGCGACAAAGTTGAATACAAGTCAACACAAAGTGTACTGAGACAGGAGACTAAGTTGAATACAAGTCAACACAAACTGTAATGAGACTGGCGACAAAGTTGAATACAAGTCAACACAAACTGTAATGAGACAGGCGACAAAGTTGAATACAAGTCAACACAAACTGTAATGAGACAGGAGACTAAGTTGAATACAAGTCAACACAAACTGTAATGAGACAGGAGACTAAGTTGAATACAAGTCAACACAAACTGTAATGAGGCAGGCGACAACGTTGAATACAAGTCAACACAAACTGTAATGAGACAGGCGACAAAGGATGAAAAGGAGCTACAACAAAAAACACCACAATAACAACTCAGACAATTATAACAAAAACTAGAGAGAGAGAGAGAGAGAGAGAGAGAGAGAGAGAGAGAGAGAGAGGGAGAGAGAAAGAGAGGGAGAGGGAGAGGGAGAGAGAGATGGGGAGAGAGAGAGGGAGGGAGGGAAAGAGGGAGGAAGGAAGAGAGGGGAGGGGAGGGAGGGAGAGAGAGAGTATACTCAAGAGCTAAGACTTTAAACGTTTATTACAATTATAACATGTTATAACATGTAATTTTAAGCTTACAGCTTATTCTTACAATTAGGCCTTGTTTCAGGCGCGTATGCAACATATTACACAGAGAGAGAGAGAGAGAGAGAGAGAGAGAGAGAGAGAGAGAGAGAGAGAGAGAGAGAGAGAGAAATGAAGAGAGGAAGGAGAAGGTGAAGAAGAAGAAGTAGAATAATAACAACAACAACAACAACAACTGCACGTTGGAAAAATGATATAAAAAAAGATATATCTCTTATATAGCGCACTTACAAGCTCAGAGAGCTTCTCAAGGCGCTGGCCCGTAATATCCAACAATCACACAATAGTTTGCTGAAGTCAGGATTCGAACCCACGTCGCCCAAGACGCACTCACACAAGTCGTGCGCTCTGACCACTGAGCTATCCCTGCCTAAGAATATAAAAAAAATTTAAAAACACGAAAACAAAAACAATGGGAACTGTACGTGTTGAACGAATTAGCTACATTTTAGACTGAATAAAATCCTATGAAAGGGTCACTCTAATGTAGCGAGGGGCACTGTGTAGGAAAAAGAGACAGAGAGTGCGAAGGGACATAACTGCAACTGAGTGGACCAATAGGAGCGACATTTGGACGGGAGATAACCCTGATAAAGTTGGATTCTACAGTAACGAGCGCCACCGCGTGGGATAACTGCAGCTAAATAGATCAACGCGATATAAACGAGTAACTGCGATCAAAAAGAGACGAGAAGAGACAACTAAAGAAAGAGAATTTAATGCAGATAAGAAAGAAATAAAAAATAAACAAACAAACAACAGACAAACAAACAAACAAACAAAAAAAAGAAAGAAAGAAGAAATGAGTTCGTAAAAAAAAAGATCGACAGCGATATCAAGAAGAAAGCAAACAACAAGTAGGTTAGTTAGTCATTGTTTATAGGATCCAGCGGACTGCAAACAGCCGAATCAGGACCACAACTTGATTGAAAGAGGACTCACCTACATCGCTAAATAATATCACAGGAAGCTCTAGTGACCATTTGGTAGAAAGCGTCCAATATTCCCAAGCTGACCCAACAGACCTCATACACAAATGAGGAGTTTTGGAAGAGTTTTAAAGAAAACAGGTAGGTGATTGGTCATTACATTAAATGGTTATTGCTTTAGGTCCAGCGGACTCTTCCGAGCCAAATCAGGACCAAGTGACTGGTCTAGCGAAGAAAAAGATAGTATAGTAGATTGATAGAACAGAGTACGAACGAGAAAGAACAAAGGAGAAAGACGGCGACAGTGGGAATTTAAAGCACTAAATTTCCAGAAAGTGGGGATAGTATTTATGCAGAAAACCCCGGTACTCTCACGGGGTATTAGGTGAAGAAATAAAAGAAGAAAGATCTGTCAGATAGAGGTTGGAAGAGGAAATAAAAGAAAGAAAGAAAAGCCTGGAACATTCGCTTGTAGATGAGAGAGGTAGGTAGAAAGAAGACGAAGAAGAAACAAAGACTACCAGAGACAAAGCCTACATGCTTGGTTTGACGTGCTGAGAAAGTGTGCCTGGGTTATCGTTTCTTGACTTAGTTAAAGCACAGGCAGGTACTCCATTCTCTCTTCTTTTTCCTAATATCATGGGTGTAGTAGACCGAGGTCACCGAGGGTTTTCTCCGGGTACTCAGGCTTTCTCCCTCCCTTCAATAATGGTATTGGATGCAGTCTGCCGGAAATGTCGGAATTCAATGTCTTTTTCGATATCTTCTAACAGCGACTTGCCTCTACATCACTTGTTTGAGTGATAGCTGTGTTTCTTGTGTGTGTAGGAGTGTTTATTATTATTATTATTATTATTATTATTATTATTATTATTATTATTATTATTATTATTATTAGTATTATTATTATTATTATTATTACTATTATTATTACTATTATCATTATTATTTCTCTAAAGGGAGAGGACGGAGGTTGTGTAAACTACTTAGGAAAACAGACTTATCGTTTTAATCTCTAATAGCGGTCTCCCTGCCTTTACGCCATATATTTTGATTGATGTGTTTTCATGTATGCGAGGAGCGTGCATGTTGATACAGATCGCCGAGTTTTGAGCTTGATTGGTGAATTGGGGAATTGAAAGTGCGTAGACTATTTTATAGCATACATTATTATTATTATTATTATTATTATTATTATTATTATTATTACTCGTATTATATTGTTTCTGATATATTGTTATACTTAACTGGCGCTAAGATCACCCATTTCAGGATCAACATATATGCTTTTGACATTCGCAGTAAGTGTTTCCCTACCGGAAAATGTAAAATAACGCCAAATAACCTCTTTCAGTTTAACCCCTACACCCACCATTGGCGATAGGGCAGACGGGGATAACCTTTCCTAGGAGGAGGAGCTTATGGACCTTAATCAACACTGAAACACCAGGACAATCCTCCTGCTAAGATAACCCGTTTTTAAAAAATGGCTTCTTTTAGCTTTGCTTAGCACGGTGTGACATCGTCAGGGTTCCTAGTATCTTAGTTGGGCTGGGAGCATTCTGATTGGTCGACGCATTACAAAATTCGACGCATGCGCACAGTGCTATCGTAGTCTTAGTAAAGATTAGGGTTAGAGTTAGGGTTAAGGTTAGGGGTTAGGGTTTTGGTTACGACGCCTAAGAACATCGTGAAAAAGCCGGCACGACTTGACCTGGCGCATGCGCAAAGGCGCCCGGCTAAAGTAAGAAACCCGGAACTTTGACGACGTGACAACGGGATTCCAATGTTAATTTGGGAGTGTGTGAGAGGAGCGATCGTTGTACACTTCGGTAGTCATTAGGAAGAGGAGGGCGAAGAAGCGTAATAGGGGTATGACTAGTATAGGGTGTGACGGTGGGTAATAGGGGTATGACTAGTATAGGGTGTGACGGTGGGTAATAGGGGTATGACTAGTATAGGGTGTGACGGTGGGTAATAGGGGTATGACTAGTATAGGGTGTGACGGTGGGTGGAAGGGAAAGGAGAGGGGAGTGAGCGCTACGTGTACAACCAATGGTAGGAGAGGGATATCACTTTGGTGTGTACGTTGGAGTGGGGGGGGGGGGTAGCGGCAAAACTTTGAGTAGCCTATGGGGTAGGGCTTGGGTGGTGGTGGTGGTGGTGGTGGGAAGGTGATGGTGGAAGTAAGCGAATGTGTACAGCACATGGTATCAGAGAGAGAATTGACGACTTTGATATAAAGTGGAAAGGGATAGGGATAGGACTTTTGAGTAGAAAAGTGAAAGGGGAAAGGGATACGACTTTGAATATAAAGCGGGAGGGTAGGAGACAGGTTTGATTGTCCCCTATACACACCGTGTCCGGGGACGTTAATTTAAAAGAATGAAAAGGACAGGTTTGAGTATCCTCCTATAAGGTAGGCGGGGGTGGGGAACGAGAGAGAGAGAGAGAGAGAGAGAGAGAGAGAGAGAGAGAGAGAGAGAGAGAAGGGTTGAGCGAAAGGTGTATAGCACATGGTAGTCTGTAAGCTTAGAACACCTCACGTCAACAGAGCAGCCTGCAGCCACAGTGCATTGTGTTCCCCCGTTAGTGTTCACACCTGTACCCCAAAACCCAGTTCCCAGAGATTGCGCTTTCCGTCGCTTGACCTAACAGTAGCATTTGTTGAGTGACAAGATGGAGGAGGAGAAGAATCAAACTAGGCACCTAGAGCTGTGCCGCAAAACGAAACAGTAGCATGTGTTTTAACGAAGAAAGAGGAGAAGAGACAGAAGAAGAAGAAAAGATTTTATAAATAACAGTAATATTTTTTTCCAATTGTATTATTATTATTGTGGTTATTGTTGTTAAGGCGAAGAAGAAAAGGACGAAGGAGAAGAGGAAGGAAGGAAGAAGAAGTTATTTGATAGTGTATGAGAAGGACCAGAAGAATAAAATGGCCAATTACGAGCATTTCCGATTAAAAAAAAAAAAAATCTATAGTGATGCGCTGAGCACCTAAAAGACGTAATGACGCACAAAGAACGACAAAGCTTACATCTCTGGTACGTGTTCCCCCACTTAGAATGAGCAGGAATGTGTGTAGTGAGAGAGAGAGAGGGTGGGGGAGGGAGAGTGTGGTGTATGTGTGTGTGTGTGTGTGTGTGTGTTGTGTGTGTGTGAGCGCGCGCGTTTAGCTGTAAAAGTGTCTACCGTTCATATAATAATTGCATAGAGCAAAACTGAATGTACGAAATGTGTGTCACAATTTATTTGTGCGTGTGTGTCATCGGTATGAGCTCGCATGTTGGTGTACGTCAATGAATGATGGTTTGTGTTTCTGTGTATCTGCGTAGACCCTACCTTTGTAGACCCTACCTGCGTAGACCCTATCTGTGTAGACCCTATCTGCGTAGACCCTATCTGTGTAGACCCTACCTGCGCGTGCATCTTTGCATGTATGCGTTATGCGTGTTTGTAGGTTTGTTTTTTCCTTTCTATTCCCAACAACAGCTAATGCGATTTTCCCTACCTGCATTTTAAACCCCGAGGAGAAATTTGGCAGTCAACGCTAATTTGCGTAAGCTTGCCACGCCGTGCCGTTGCCTCGCATATTTGGCATTCTGCCGTGCGATGGCTAAAACGAAACAAGTCCATCCATTTTTGTCGCAGATATTATTGTTACATTGTTGTAACAGAGAGCACTCCGCGACGCATCGCCCAAGTCAATTTGGCAGAACTACGCGACGCATCGCCCGTATCAATTTTGCAGATCGGGCGAGATAACAGCTTCCCCAAAATATCGTGACGATGAATGTCGCGTCACCTCCACAAAATGCTAATGCTGCTTTTGGCCAAACTACAGGGTGGTGGAAAAAGTAACTCCCTATTGAAAACCGCTTGTAACTGTATTGGCCGTGAATACAACATGCATGGTGATCCTATAGGCCTACTGTGCCTACATATAGGCCTACATATAGGCCTACTGTGGGAGAAAGTCATTGCTGATTGTTTGTATGTAGATTATAGTCACACGACACTTTCGCATATAGGTGACTACTGTACCGATTTATACTGACACCAGCGGGCCAGTTGTTGGTAAAGGGGAAAATAATATGATCACACGTTGACCAATCCGGGATTCGAACCAGCGACCTTTCGGTTACTAGCAAGACGCTCTTACCAACTGAGCTACCCGGCCCCACCAGTCATTGCTGATCTCACATTTGTACGTCTCATAGTGGCGAGATATCTTCTGATGGCTTGTGAGCTAAGCTCACTATATGTTTGTGTATTTTTGTGCGCGCGTGTGCGTGCTTTGAGCTGTATAGCTATTATACCCATTATAATGTTTACCCAAATACACAAACTAATAAATATGTATATCCACAACAATAATCATGAAAATAAGTAAACAACCGTAAATACTAAAATGCACAAATAAAAAGGAGAACTAAATTAAGAAATAGGTAAATAAATACAGCAAAAATTAAAATTAAAAAAAAGAAATGAATAATTAAAAAATAACATTAATGAAATAATATAGGTTCGTCTGTTCAGTTTGTTTCTGTAAACATGATCCAAGACCTCGTCGGCCTGTTCCGCATGCTTGTGGTTTGAACTTTTTACCCCTATTTTCTCTGCGCCAAATGCGGAAACAATGTACTGTGAAACTAAATGAGTTGCAGCTAGCTTTCCACCCTCTGCCCCTACAACACCGCCTCCCACACCACTCTCTTTCAATTCAGTAATTGTATGTGTGTGTTTGAGCTTGCTGTGGGGTTTTTTCTCCGTTTATTGTTCATGGGTTGTTCCTTGTATTAGCAAAATGTGACAAACCTATCTTGAGCATACTCCGCAACAGTGTATGTAATACTATAGGAGACAGACGGACAAAGGTGTCTCTCTTAAAGAGATTGGACTAGAGTTCAGTGACAGCACTTGGGATATCATCATTATTAGATGATATCCCCCGTGGAATGAAGTGCATGATGTGAAAGGTCCATCTCGCCTTCGCTTCTGCCAACGCTTGTATTAGAGGATCATTTCGCCGTGTTCTCTGTTCGTCAGTGTATCGGCTAGGCAAGGTGGAAAATCACGTGACTGATTTTCAAAAAGCATGAGAAGACGCCTGGATGAAGTCCTCGGGAAAAACATGTTCATGCCAAAACAAAGTCTCCCCAACTTGGCTGGTTGAGTTGGCAACGGAAATGGGAAGAAAGCTCATTTTTGGAAACAGAATTCACTGCCAAAAATAGTTGTAATATCTAGGGTTGCAGTCTTGTCCGTTTTGGCCAAGGTTATGTTTAGAAAGTGAATAATCGTGCCTAAGTTCGACTCAGTAATAACTGAGGGATGCAAATAAGACAGATGACATAACTGTACCTAGGCTGACCAACATTGAGTGATATTCGGACGAAAGAAATCCTGTTAGCTCGACCCTTTTGAGTCCCCTATTGCAGTTTGGTGATATGGTGAGAAAGGCTTTTTCAATCTTCAAAACTGGGATTTGGCAACAGTAGCCGTGTAGGTATACGCTCATGAACGCTTGGAACAGAGCGTCTAATTTGGGAGGTATTTGTCAAACATGCTTTCCTGGATTTGTGGGGCGATCATTGTGATAGGTGTGTTTGCGAATTAGATGACCTGTTGCGTCTTCGTCATGTCTGTGGATTTGTCAAATATGCTTCGCCGGTTTCATTGCATTATACAGTATGTGCGAAGCTTCTAACTCCTGAGGAAGATTTAAAACAAAATGAAATCCCTGTATAGAGAATGTTGTAAAGTGGTGTGCTTTATCAACTTCAATCTTTGTACGTCTATTTCCTACTGTGGATTATATAACGTTGTGTTGTTGGTGGTGGATTTTAAATCTAAGAAAATCGTCTTGAATCACTCATTCTCTTATTATTATTATTATTATTATTATTATTATTATTATTATTATTATTATTATTATTATTATTATTATTATTATCATTATAAGTAGTAGTAGTAGTTGTGCGCAATATAAATTCTTGTATCGTAGTAGTAGTAGTAGTAGTAGTAGTAGTAGTAGTAGTAGTAGTAGTAGTAGTGTCCAATATAAATTCTTGGATTATTATTAGTATTCGTAGTAGTAGTAGCAGTAACAGTAGCAGTGGTAATAGTAATAGCTGTTAACCTGCTAAAATATTATTATACGGTATTGTGATCAGCCATAGACCAATGAGAAATACGCCGTCGATTCATTGCTCTGATATGTAAAAAGGGTGACACAAAATGATAGAAAACAATAATACCGTATGCTTTATTTTACTACGTGAACCCATCATGAATACATTTGGTCAGTGTAGGTAGATTCAACGTCTAGGCTATTGTTGTGTGTGTGAAAACGCCTATTCCATGTGGGGATTCTTCAAACATGTGTTGCTGGATGTTGTGATGTTACCGGATTATTTCAACTCGGTGTGTTTCAATACCCGCCATGGAGGAAATCGTTCGGAAGTCTCTGGTAAGGTTCAGTTTCAAACCTTCCCTGTCTGTCTAAACTGTGTCTGTCCTCAGTCTCTGTCTGTGTACGTGTCTTTCCCGCTGTCTCTCTCTGTGTCTTTCCCGCTGTCTCTCTCTCTCTCTCTGTCTAGTCTGTCTGTGTCTATCTCTGTCTATCTCTGTCCTCTCTCTCTCTCTCTCTCTCTCTCTCTCTGTTTGTCTCCCTCTCTGTATGTCTCTCATCCTTTCTCTCTCTCCACCCCCTCTCTCTCTCCCCTCTCTATCTCGTACTCGTATTTGCCCCCCTCCCCAAACGCCTACATATGCACCCATGCCTCTTCTCTCGCTCGCCTTGTCTTTCTGATCTGATAAATTTCCATTTCCCAGTTGGGATCTGACGTG
>CM072515.1:12107882-12180382 GCA_036898135.1 Oncomelania hupensis
GCATGCTCTCATGCTTCAGAGCACTGCTTCCTACACGCTTCAAGCTCTATAGTGACGGGAAAAGCGCAATTTCACTGTAAATATATACAGAATGTTCCTTTACAACATTCCGCTCTTTCCGTCTCAAAAACCCATTTGCCTTGTTGGATTCTTAAATTGTATGAAACCAAGTGAGTCCGGCGTCAAAAAACGGTTCAAAAACATTCTCAAACGGTTCGTAAAAGACAGTTGACCTAGAAACAAATACAGTTTGACCTAATTCGTCCCCTAGAGGAGACGAAACTTACATTTTCTATTTTCATGAGTTCATTGGTCAATGCTCCTAGGGCTTGAAGCGTATAGGTAGCAGTGCTCTGAAGCATGAGAGCATGCTTTATGGCCCGTTGAGGCGACTACTACAGCATGCTTCTAGTAGCCTTCGACCAATGTGTATCGGGTGTTTTCCTACTCTTCTTCTTCTTCTTCTTTTTCTTCTTCTTTTTCTTCTTCTTCTTCTTCTTCTTCTTCTTCTTCTTCTTCTTCTTCTTCTTCTTCTTCTTCTTTTCCCGCTACCTGTTCCTCTTTCGAGTTTTGTGCTTCCCTCCTCTTCTCTCTTCTCTTTCTCTACTCCCCGCCCCATCTCCTCCTCTGTGGGTTATTATTGAAACACTTGAGTAAAAATGGGCAGAGAAGGTGATTTGAGTGCGTTTGTCATGTTGGCGACAGACGTTATAGTAATAATCTACATTCTTCTTTCACTCTCTCTCTCCTTTCTCTCTCTTACCCTCTCCCTCCCTCCTTACCCCTCCCCCTCATATTGGGGTATGATTTTTTAGTGTGTAACCAGATACGCAAAGCGCTGATCGTGCCCTTTCTGTCTTTCTCACCCTCTACGGTTCCTCCTCCCCTTTTTCATCCATCTCCTCTCCTCCTTTCTGGCTGTTCTCATCTCCTCCCTTTCTCATCTCCTCCCTTCCTCCATTTCCTAAATTATTCCTTCAAATGGCTGCGGCATGGTGGGAGTGGTGTTGTCATGTGTGTGACAACCATTGTACCTGCATTCTGTCAAGGTCTTGTTCTGTGAGAGCGGTTCTGGCGTTCACTTCCACACTTAAAGCCCGGCCCCGTTGACCTGTTGCATCCGGCCACACTCGTGTTTTTATTATTATTTTAATATTACAGACCTTCTTATATAGCGCTTACGTATTCATTTAGCTGTAAGTGCTTACACTTATGAATTCTTTATGTACATCTTTGCATACTGGCTAACGTAACATATTACAAGGATAGCGCTTCTTTGATTTCTTCTGCAAAAATACATAAGCAGGGCTCAGAAGCGAGAGAATGACGTCACGAGTTTAGAGGTCAACCTATATTCTTCGCACACGCATGATTACACGCAACACGGATTGTCTGCTCCACACGACTTAGCGAGCTAAGGCAGTTGAATTCACTTGTTGCGTGTCGATCTTAATAAAGTTGTTTCATATTGTAGTCAAATCGTGAAAGATTACATTACATCGTCATGAAAAAGTGCCTTGTTAGTGAAGTTACACAGCTACACACGTTTATAAATTCGAACCGTGCCTTCATAAAAATGGCGCCACTACCTCCGACCGAAAGCATAAGCCGTGAAATGTAAGACAAATGTGGTCACCAAACTCACAAGGTGTGGCCACCCGTCAAAATTCCGGTCAGATAAAAATCTCATAATCCAAGGCATAAGCCGTAAAACGTAAGCCCAATGTGGCCACTACTTTAACAGTACAGCTCACGCATTACTTTCTGACAGGAGGAGAGAGGTGGGCAAAGGAGAGACAGATTGACATACAGACAGAGCGACAGACAGACAGAGGGAAGAGGGAAAATATGGAGAGAGACAGACAGATAGGGGAGGAAAGAGAGAGTGAGAGAGAATGACATAAGATAAGATAACAATGTTATTTTCCAATGGTAAAAAAAGAGTAAGCGATGGGTGCACTTTTTTACGTCCTGACCTTGTAACAATAACAATGAATTATAAAAATAAAGTTGTAGCAAGAAACATCTTAATCTAACACAACCAAGCTTGTTCATAAATTAATAATAATAATAATAATAACAACAACAATAATAATAATAATAATAATAATAATAATAATAATAATAATAATAATAATAATAATAATAATAATAATAATAATAATAATATTGAAAATTGAGCGAGCGTTGTGGCCAAGTGGGCTAAGGGCGGGACTAACTTGCCTTGTCCACAGGCCAGAAACCAATGGCGCCTGACAGGTGTGGGTTCGATCCAGCATCTGGGCGTTATGTGTCTCCGAATATTATTTACTTTCGACTCGGGCAACGTCTCGGGGGTTTTCTCCGGGTACTCCGGTTTGCTCCCCCAGCAAAATTTCAAAATCACAACTAATGTTAGGTAGGTTGGGTTTGGGCGCGCCACAGGCTGCGACTACGCTTTCCCCAGGGGAGGCGGCCCAGAATTTCCCTATGAAAAGGGGACAATAAGGTAAAATAAAAAAAATAAATAAAAATAATAAATTGACACACACACATTAACACACAAACACAAACGCATTAAAAAATATTAAATTTATTAATGGTAATTAATTTCATGTTTATTTAATTTTTAATGTATTTCAAAAGTTGGCTTGGAATGATGTAAATTGAGATACTGGGCTGCGGAGATCTTCAGAAGATTTATTATCCAAAGTAGAACCAGAATACGCTAGACTTGTTTTTAAAAGATAAATTCTTGGAATAGGAACACTTTAACTTGGTGCAGGATCTCGCAGTTTTCTTTGAAAAACTAGAAGAAAGGTTGGAAGGTGCATTGCCAGAAAGGATCTTGTAGCACAATCCCAAATAATAGAGGAATAATCAATACATGGTTGACTATGACCCGAATAGAATAGTTTACGAGAATGTAAATTTTAAAAAATAAACTAATTTTCGAAAGTTGATGAGTCATTAAAAAAAATACTTTGAGAGAGAGAGAGAAGAAGAAGAAGAAGAAGAAGAAGAAGAAGAAGAAGAAGAAGAAGAAGAAGAAGAAGAAGAAGAAGAAAGAGAAGAAGAAGGAGAAGAAGAAGAAGAAGAAGAAGAAGAAGAAGAAGAAGAAGAAGAAGAAGAAGAAGAAGAAGAAGAAGAAGAAGAAGAAGAAGTGGGAAGAAGAAGAAGAAGAAGAAGAAGAAGAAGAAGAAGAAGAAGAAGGAGAAGAAGAAGAAGAAGAAGAAGAAGAAGAAGAAGAAGAAGAAGAAGAAGAAGAAGAAGAAGAAGAAGAAGAAGAAGAAGAAGAAGAAGTGGGAAGAAGAAGAAGAAGAAGAAGAAGGAGAAGAAGAAGAAGTGGGAAGAAGAAGAAGAAGAAGAAGAAGAAGAAGAAGAAGAAGAAGAAGAAGAATGAGAAGAAGAATGAGAAGAAGAAGAAGAAGTGGGAAGAAGAAGAAGAAGGAGTGGGAAGAAGAAGGAGAAGAAGAAGAAGAAGAAGAAGAAGTGGGAAGAAGAAGAAGAAGTGGGAAGAGCAAGAAGAAGAAGGAGGAGAAGAAGAAGAAGTGGGAAGAAGAAGAAGAAGAGGAAGAAGAAGTGGGAAGAAGAAGGAGGAGGAGGAGAAGAAGAAGAAGAGGAGGAAGAAGAAGTGGGAAGAAGAAGAAGAAGAAGAAGAAGAAGAAGAAGAAGAAGAAGAAGAAGAAGTGGGAAGAAGAAGAAGGAGAAAAAGAAGAAGTGGGAAGAAGAAGAAGAAGAAGAAGAAGAAGAAGAAGAAGAAGAAGAAGAAGAAGAAGGAGAAGGAGAAGAAGAAGTGGGAAGAAGAAGAAAAAGGAGAAGAAGGAGAAAAAGGAGAAGAAGAAAAAGAAGAAGAAGAAGGAGAAGAAGAAGGAGAAGAAGAAGAAAGAGAAGAAGAAAAAGAAGAAGAAGAAGGAGCGGGAAGAAGAAAAAGTGGGACGAAGAGGAAAGAGGAAGAAGAAGTGGGAAGAAGAAGAAGAGGAAGAAGAAGTGGGAAGAAGAAGAAGAAGAAGAAGGAGAAGAAGAAGAAGAAGAAGAAGAAGAAGAAGAAGAAGAATTGGGAAGAAGAAGAAGAAGAAGAAGGAGAAGAAGGAGAAGGAGAAGAAGAAGGAGAAGAAGGAGAAGTAGAAGAAGGAGCGGGAAGAAGAAAAAGTGGGACGAAGAGGGAAGAGGTGGATGTGAAGAATACGATGTGAACTTCGTTGAGAGGGCTGTGAGGTGAGGATGGACATGTCTATTTGCAACCTATTAGTCCTATACATGTAGTTATATGTCTGTCTGCCCTGTGTGTCCCGTCTGTCTGACCTTGCTGCATTAGCACGCACCATCTCTCAGCGACCCAGAGGTTATGAAAGCTATGACGTGCCAGTGAAAAACAGTAAAGCTGTTGTGACGCCAGTGCTAACCCAATAGAGGGGTGTTTGGTGGTAAGGAGGTTAGACTAGTGTCGATTTAATCATAAATAAAACTCCGAAAGGTCGAATCAGCCGTGCTTGAAGAAGACGAAGAAGAATAAATAGTAGCGACAACAACAACAGCAACGGCAACAACAATAATAACAATTTATGACACTTAAAGTTGTTATTGTTGATGATGATGATGATGAGGAGGAGGAGGAGGAGGAGGAGGATTTTGGTGGTAGTGACAACCAATGACGATGATCAGTAAGGTGGAGTTAATGATGGTACTGACGGGGATGGCGCGTAAGGAAAGAAGGGAAGATAAAGACAATGGGCCAATAAAGGAAATACGTATTAGACAAAAGTTGGGAAGTCAGAATTGAGCGGGAGGGGAAATGTTACTATGAAAGAGAGAAAAAGAAAGAAAGGTGGAAAGAAGCAAGAAAAGAAAAATAAAAGAAACAAAGATAATCAAAAGAATGAACGAAAAATTAAACTGAAAAAAATAACAACAAATGCACAAAAAGAGAGAAAGGGAAAAAAATGTGAAGAAGAAGAAGAAAAAGAAGGAGAAGCATATTTATATAGCGCTTTTTCCTATTACAAAATCGGTTCAAAGCGCAAATCTCGCGCATTCACACACCAAAAAAGAAAATCATTACGATAAACACATTTTAAAAAATGGGAAGGGGGGAGGTGAAGGGGGATACATCAAATTAAGAAAAATGATGAAGACAGACCCCACAACTATATATATATACACGCTAACAGATGTGGGTTGATAGATTAGGTTAGTTTAAATAAGATGAAATATGAAAAGATTGGATAAGATAAGAATGGATAAGATAAGATAAAAAAACAAAGATACAAAGAAAAATACTGATGATACATGGACAATAATTGGGACGTAAAGAAAGAATCAAGGAAGTCGAAGGAAAATGTAACAGTGAAATTGGAACAGAGATAAAATGGCTTAGAATTTCTCCCCTCCCCCCCCCCCCAAAAAAAAAAAAAAAAGAAAAAAAAAAGATACTTTTCCGTCGTAGAGGTCGTAACAGATAAAAAGAAGTCATTCCAGAACTGTACTAAGGGGCAGCAATGTGGGCTTTCGTGGCGAAAGACAACTCTAATTACGTCCCTTCCTATACATTATCTCTTGGTTTGCGTATTGTTCTAGATTTTCGTTTTCAGGCAAAGCAGAAGCAAGACGGAAGGGAGGAAAGAGACAGAAAAGAGTAATTGACAGAAATGAGTTCAGCTGAGTATTTTAATGTTACGTCTATTCAGTCTGGGTGATATTAGACAACCAAGTAATAAATAAATAAATTACAACCAAGTAATAAATAAATCAATTAAAAAATAAATAAAAATAAAATAAAATAAAATAATAACAATCTGTAGAATTATAACACTTTATCAAAATGGAAAGAAGGAAAGAAAAAAAATCAACGGAAAGAGAGAGAAAAATATTTTACAGAGACAGATCAAGAAAGAAAGATAACAGAGGAAAGATTGCAAGAAAGAGTGAATGAAAGGAGGGAGGAAAGAAAGAAAACCTGTAACAGAAATACAGAAAGAAAATAATTTAAAAGAGACAACTAAAGAAAGGGAATTTAATGCAGATAAAAAAGAAAAAGAAAGAAAGAAAGAAAGAAAGAGAAATGCGGATCAGAAAGAAAGAAAAGACAGCACGCCTGACAAAGGATTGATGGGTGGAAGGGAATAAAACAAAGTATTAGTTTGTTATTGCTTTCTTCTTCATGACTGCTTTCTAAATATAATTTCCAGTGTGTGTGTGTATATGTGTGTGTGTGCGTGTGCCAGGGTGCGCGCGCATTAGATTTGGTGGTTATAGCTTGCATGTGATATAGTATAATACTCATGCCCAATTTTGATACTTGATATGTCCGTTGTGATTGCGCTGAATGTTGCAAGATCTTTTATTTGAAGTCTTAAAAGGTGTTTTGTGGAGTGGGTATGTGTGTGTGACTGTCTACCAGCATGTTGTCATTTGATTGAATAAATTCTGTATTCTGTATTCTGCATCTTTTCTTTCTCGGAGTTGTATTGGGAGTAAGGTTTGGTTGTCTGTTGTCTTGTTGTCCGCCTGAAGAAGCTCTTAGCTCCAAAATGTGCACTGTTGCCGCTTTGTCTCGTCTTTGTCGACATTAGCGATCCTGGACTGTTACGTACGCGTTTGATCCTTAGTACTGACACTGGGGGCAAACACACATAGCAAATAACTGAATTTGTGGAAGTAGACCTGATTTCTCCTTTGTTATGTCTGGCAGGCAACTAGGAAAACGATGAAAAACAAACAGATGAAAATATAATCTTGTCGGAAAAGTTGTAAGTTGTCAGGATGTCATTGTAAGTCGTCCTTGTTTTACGTGGTGATCCAGTGAGGTTGTCTAAGAAGCCCCAAGGTAGGATGAGAAGAAGAAAAAGAAGAAGAAAAGGAAGAAGAAAAAGAAGAAGACAGAAGAAAAGAAAACTAGGTTATCATTTGTCAGGGCATAAGACATCCCCAAAGGCTGCAAGCGGGCGCATGAGGCGGCTTGAATTGAGATCCTATATCCACCAGCGCCTTGAGTAGTTCTGGAGAGGGAAAATCGCTAACATAAAATAAACTAAGAAAGGCGAAGGACAACAACAATAAAAACCACAACAACAACAGCACCAGCAGCAATAATAAGGAGACTCGGGGTTTCATAATACGAAGCTATAGAAGAGGGCAAAAAGTAGCAGTAGTAGAGATACAGTAGTAGTAAATGAAACAGTAGAAGATGATCTAAAGAGTTGGAGCGAAAAAAATAAAAAGTAGTAGTAGCATTAGCGGCAGTAGTAAGAGTAATAATAATAGTAGTTTCAGTAGTAGTAGTAGTACTAGTAGTACTAGTAGTAGCCCTATCCTGTCCTATCCTATCCTATCCTATCCCGTAACTCGAAAGTCGTTGGGACACCCCAGGTGATCGTTTAACCTGCGTACTCCATCTTTCTCTGTTCTCAGCAACCCTCATAGCTTCGCTCTGTGTCAAGCCAGTCTATTCGATAATATTTGTCTTCCCACCTCTTTTTCTGCCTCCCTCTTCTTCTGCCTCCTTGCACCGGACCTTGCAGGATGGTCTTCTCTGAACTTATTTCTATTCCAAAGGCCTGGTTGTGGTGTCAAGCCTCTGAGCTGTACCAGCTGTTCAAGTTCTTGTTCTTCTCCAGCCAATCCATCAATGTCATCCGCAAAACGGAGGTTGGAGATTGCTCTACCCCCTATGCTGACTGTGTAGTAGTAGTAAAAGAAGAAGAAGAAGAAGAAGAAGAAGAAGAAGAAGAAGAACAACAACAACAACAACAACAACAACAAGAACAACAAGAACAAGAACAACAAGAACAACAAGAAGAACAACAAGAAGAACCACAAGAAGAACAAGAAGAAGGTGATCTTTAGAGTGACGGTAGAATAATGCAGTTAGGTGGAGTTAGTAACCTCACCTACATTCTTGCTTTGTTTGGAATAAAAATGGTTCTTTCTTTATTGAGTTTATTCACTTTGGGAGACCCAATATTAACACTTGTGTGCTGTTTGCGAGAGTCGAGTCGTGTCTTCCACTGTTGGTTGAAACACAAAGGTCGAGTTCTTTGTTTCAGCAGCGTGTTTTCTTTGTAATCGAAAAGTCTATTTTGGTGGTGGACTATTTCTGCAAATCTCATTAGATGTAGTGACTGACGTCTTCGTCTTCGTCGTCGTCTTCCTCCTCCTTCCCAGGTGGTTTGTTAAACGTGTGAATGTGAGCGTGAGTCAGTGCGAACAGTTTGATGTATCAATAGATCGTCTTCGGAAATGGGAGGTAACTTGTCTTTTTGTTTTGTTTTTGTTACCTAGAGTTATCAGGGCGGACATTTTGTCTCAAAACACCACGAAAGCTATCCCGAGCTGCAAGGTTTTTTGTTGTTGTTTGTTTTTGTAATCGGAAGAGTCCGCTGGACCTAAAGCAATAACCATGTAATTGTTTTTGTTTTTTTAGAAAAGGGGGTGGTGGTTGCCTGACAGTGCAAGGTCGAACTAGCGGAGCTAGCTAGGCTTGCAACTGAAATCAACCTTTAGGTTGATCCGGAAGGTTTGATGGAAGACAGAGCAGAAATTCTGTGTTCGCTTGCAAAGGATGTCCGCCTCAACGTTAGACAACTCAGGCGCAACTTGCGGTCAAACGGGCCAAAGGTGTTTCTTATCGTATTGCCGAGCATTGTCTGTTTCTTTGAACGTATTTTAATGATTAACATTATAGTTACTGAAGTTCCTGACGTTGCAGGACAGGTTGTAAAATAAGACTGAAACCTTTATCCCATTGAAGTTCCTTCTTCAACTTCCTTGTTGTATTTCTAGATTTATCTATATGAAAATACATTGAAATAGTCGGGAATCAGAACGACCAAAAAGGTCGGTCTGTCCTTTGGAAGCCATGTTCCCAAACATGTTTTATTGTTTTCTTTCGAGGTCCTTTTTCTTTTCATGTTTTTCTTGTTTCTCTTGTTGTTTTTGTTGTTTTTCTTCTTCTTCTTTTATTCTTCCTTTTCTTCTTCATCTCCTTCTTCTTGTTTTTCTTGTTCTTGTTCTGTTTCTTGCTCGTCTTCTTGTTCTTGTTGTTTTTTTCTTCGTCTTCTGCTTCTGTATCTTCTTGTTTTTGTTTTCCTTGTTTTCTTCTTGTTCTTCTTGTTCTTGTTCTTCTTATTCTTGTTCTTCTTCTTCCTGTTCTTCTTCTTCTTGTTCTTCTTCTTCTTGTTCTTCTTCTTCTTGTACTTCTTCTTCTTCTTCTTCTTCTTCTTCTTCTTCTTCTTCTTCTTCTTCTTCTTCTTCTTCTTCTTCTTCTTCTTCTTGTTTTGTTGTTGTTGTTGTTGTTGTTGTTGTTGTTGTTGTTGTTGTTGTTGTTCTTCTTCTTCTTCTTCTTCTTCTTCTTCTTGTTCTCTGTCCACATTGGTAAAGCAGTGAGTCTAAAGCATAAAACTCATTAGTTAAATTTTTATTAACAACTATTATTTTTGTTGACATATTTGTGTTAAGTGTGGTTTGTTTGTTGGGTTAGTAGCGGAGGAGAAGGATAGGGGAGGAGAGTGGGTCTGTGTGTAGGTCTGTCATAAATGTGTGTAAGTATGCGTGTGTCCGTGAATATTTGGGTAAATGCAAGCGCGTGTGCGAGCTCGCGAGCGCAAATGTGTGTGTGTGTGTGTAGGTGTGTGTGTGTGTGAGTGTGTGTGTAGTTTGAAAGGTTGAATGACGATTATGCATTGTGTCATGTTGTCTGGAGAAAACATCATTGACGACCTGACTGATAAAAACGTTGTTGGCTTGTGCGGGGGTAGGGACGGTTTTCCGAGGCTCATTGTGGACCTGTTTGGGTGCTATTGTACCTTGTGGCCCAAAAGTTATTATTATTTTTTTTTTAAATATTTATTATTAACTCCTATTGAACTGTGCCTCTCTCTACCTTTTGTCAGTAGTACTGCTGTTTCATGAAACAACACGTACTGTGATCCTTACAGTGGTACAATGTAATTACTGATCTCCGAGTTCATTTCAAAGTGACGACGAGTGCCGCCGATAATGGCCCGTCGCCTGACACCTAGTCTTGTCTCTTATGTCAGCTGTATTACAGAGGCGTTAAGGTGTGTACGTACGCGAGTTAAGTGCCTTTGTCTGTTGCGGTTCCATTTCGCAGGGCGAGATTACTCATTACCACTGTTGGCTTTTGTGTGTGTGTGCGTGTGTCTGGGTGAGTGTGTGTGTGTGTGTTTTACGATCTTGTGTCTCCGTATGCGTTGTTTCTTGCGTGCACTAAAGAGAGAAATGAGAAAACAATAATAAAAGTATTGGGGGAAGGGGGAGGGGGGAGAGAGACAGACAGACACAATAACAAACAACACTAAATACTTTTCAAGCATAAATTGTGTGTGTTCTGGGAAGATGTCTATATAACGTATACTATTGAATGCCATGTGCTAAGATCATTCTTCAGATATCTGGATTACATGATAGAAAAATATGGCCGAACAAATGAGGTATTATATCACCCACCTGTAGTAAAAATAATTAATGTTTTGATAAGATCGCCAGTTGCAAAATTGTTATTATAAGTTGTATATGTTATTTGTTATATTGTTAAATTAATTACATTTTTATGCGTGTATGAATGTGAGCCACTGTGAAGGTGTATGTGTGTATGTCTAACATCAGAGAGAGAGAGAGAGAGAGAGAGAGAGAGAGAGAGAGAGAGTATGAACTGATGACTGAAGTGGTGTAGGTATGGAGTGGCTGGGGTCGTGACATTAATGATGACGATGATGGAGATGATGATGGAGAGGAAGAGAAAGAATAGGCCGCTGTTAACAAAACATCGCACAACAGTCGCCTTTTGCACCCAACGGTACAGTAGTTACATACACAGCTTTCTTGACAATCGTTGATGGTAGGGAAACTGCGGAGAGGGAAAGGAAGAGAGAGAGGTACAGTCACAGAGGCAGAGAGAAATATTTCAAGCAGATTGCCCTGCTGAAATATTTATTTGAGCATTATCTGAGCAACATCTACAACTTAAAATCTGTATTTGAACAACAGAAGGCACGCATTACAACGTTAAACCATTCTGCAGGTTTAGAAACCAACTGTGCTACATTGGCACCAAAAAGACTAAATGGTTTTTCACGCCTCACCTGGCGACCAGGTGCGCTGTTTTACTGAACCTCCATTCCCTTAAACACCTACCTATACCTCTCCCTCCCCTCTCCCCCATTTCCCTAAACACGTACCCCCATTCTCCAGCTCCACTCTCTCTTCCCCATTCGCGCCCCATCTTCTAAAGTAGCGTGCGTACAAACCCTATAGATTCACGAAGGCATGCGCACGCGTTCATATTGACTGCATTTGAACTTACGTACGCGCATGTACGCAGTTGCCCCACGTCCACACACACTCAGCACGCACACACGAGACACAAATACGCACGTGCGCGCACACTCATTAACACGCGCGCGCACCCACTCGCAAACCTCACCTTATTACTGCTGTCTTGAACATCGCTGATTTTGTTTAATAAAATAGAAGAAAATCAATTTGAGCTTTCCGGACAACTCACGTGTACGCATGCGCGCAGAAGTCTCGCACATACAAGCGCACGCACCCTCCACATAAACGCACGCACGCACACACGCACGCACACTCGCACGCACATACACATACACAAACACACCACAAACACTGGCACGCGTACACACACGCACAGACACGGAAATAAAATCTCCCAATTCACTACCGTCCCGACGGCACAGGTCTGTCTTTGATGAATGAATGGGAGCAAAAGTTCAAACAAATCTAGGGAGACATGAGACATGTATAAATAGGAGAGAGAGAGAGAAAGAGAGACAGGTGGGAGGGGGTGTGATATTTGGAGGGGGATGCAAAGGAGGTTTAAAAAAAAAAAGATAGTCAGGGCTTCCGTTGAAGAATAAATGGGGGCAAGCGTGCAACACAAATCTGTTTTACTGGGCTGCACTTGTGTTTTCCTGCCTTCCATTGCAGCCCGGATATAGAGTATGAGATACTTAACTGGCGTTCTTTTAACAGCGATGTTTTCACTTACTAAGTGCTTGATGACCCTGTGTTAATTCGAAGGTTCGTGGAGATTCACGAAGCTTTTTCTTTGGAGGTTCTCAGGTCCCGAACCTAGGTTCCTTAAAGTTTCAGGAACCTAGTTTCGGAACCTGAACACCGGCCATTTACTACGCTTACCTTTACTGTTCCGTCTGTAGTCTAAACAAGTTACGTAGGCCTATGTGGACAACAGGTAGCGCAGGTAATTAGGACGCTAGTTACTTTTTGCCCAAGGTCGCGGATTCGATCAAATAGGGGGCGAACTTGTGTGATTTATGTACCAACTTTTTTCACTCTGCATTCTACACTCTACACTCTGCATTCTACACTCTACACTCTGTACTCTACACTCTACACTCTGTACTCTACACTCTACTCTCTCTATTGTTGTGCGCTAAAAGTCCTCTTTAAGTCCCTACTTCTGCACTCTACACTCTACACTCTGCACTCTACACTCGTTGTGCAGACAATCCTTTTTCATTTGTGCCTTAAAGCATTGTCACATTCGGGATAAAAACGGAATAGAGATTTGTTTGCAATATGTTTTCCATTGTTCTAGACTACACTCTGCACTCTACACTCTGCACTAGACTAGAGTGAACTAGGGGGATCCGGAGGCATGCCTCCCCCCCTTCCCCCCCCCCTCCCCGGAAAAATGTGAAAATGATGGTTAAAATCTGTGCAAGCTGGTGCATTCTGGGCATTATTTTGAGGACTGAAAACAGTATTGTTTTGTGCTGAAAATCCTCTTTTAGCACCCCTGCTCCCCCCACACACTCCTCTGCAAACTCTGATGATAAAATGTACAATAGCAGAACATCTTGCATAAAGGTTTATAAAAATACAGGTAAAGTTACTGCAAATAAAACAACAAATAGCCACTCACATCAGTGTTATTCAAAACTGACTTGATGCATGTACAAGAAATACCTGTAAATCTAGATCTGATGAAAACAAAAAATAAAAAAAATAATTTTATTAAAAAAACTAATTTGGAGGTACATGAAACTGTGTAGCGAGTGAGAATTAGTATAGTGTTTTTTTTTCTTCTTTCTTCTCCTATTTTTTTTCCATCGCTAGGGGGTGTGCACGTGCACAAGTGCACACCACCAAAATCCGCCCCTGGTACATGTAAGCAGACAGCTTCTACTATAATATTATAGAAGCTGTCTGATGTAAGTACGATGTTCACATTGACAGCTGTGATGAGCATGACTTCCAATACCGACCCCCATATGTTTGAGTGATGAATGTTTGGTTGTTGTGTATGTAAGACTGTCTGTAACATGGGAGCTTGTATGCTGGTTACAGATCGCCGCGCTTCAAGTCTGACCTAAGAATAAGATCCTCCATCTTGATGATGATGATGATGATGATGATGATGATGATGATGATGATGATGATGATGATGATGATGATGATGAGCAACCAATGTTACCGAAAAGCGCAAAAGACAAAACGTAACTTAGATAGTTCTTTAAGTCCAAGTTGAATCTCCAGCACACTGTAGCTCTGTGGTGGCGGCTTGCACAATCAGGCACAGGCAGTCTGGCTGTAGCTCGTAGGTCTTAATTTGTTTGCCTTCGCTGCTTCGGCCACGCGCCCTTTTATGTCATTAATTTACTCTTTAGCCTCCCATTACTTCCACGTACCCTTCCCAGCCTTTCCTTGTCCGCCCAGTTTGTGGTCTTTGGACTGTTTATAGAGGCGCTCTCTCTCTCTCTCTCTCTCTCTCTCTCTCTCACCTTCAAGCACCCCCCCTCTACCCTTCTCCACCCTCTTCCATTCTTAGCGTGGGTCCTACTATTTTAAACTATATTTCTTTCTCTCTCTTTATATGTCTCTGTGCTTGTCCCCCAACTCCCCCCCTTCCCTCTCTTCCCTGTCTCTCTCTTTCTCTCTGTGTCTGTGTCTCAGTCTGTCTGTCTGTGACGGGGGTTCTATTGTTGCTGGGCTCTGCACAATGGAATGCTATTACCCAATCGTCTTAGTCGATGGAGATCGCTAGTTATCTCCCTGTGACTTAACTTAATACATTTATTTGTTTAGCTCGGTCTGTGTTTAGGCTGGGGGTACAGAGATAGATAGAAAAATGGTAAAAGATCACTGTCACACTAGCTTTCACACGGCTATGAAACATGTAGTCCAGCCACTTGATAACTGTAAATATCACACATTTATTTCCTCTACTCTATACACGATCTTCGAAATACGATACTAACTTAAAAGTTCAATTGGTTCTGAGAATGGTTCGCTCGCTGATAGATCTAGGCAGTTACTTTATCTTCATCGGGCACTGGATGATTTCTGCCTTAATGGTCAGAGTTCTTGAAGAGTGGACTACTGTTGTCCTTTGTTACAGTTTTAGTGCACTGTTTCTGGGGCACTTAACTGCATGGTTGAAGCGCTGCGTTGAGGTCGCTTCGGTGACAAGCTGTATTGTCGGGGCATCTGCTCCTTGTGGTGGCTAGATGGGTGGGCTATCTTAGCGCAGTGCGTTCGATGCCTCGGCAGCCAACGTTCGGTGACGACTTGTTCTTGTCTTGTGCCGAGTTGGGCTCACGATATAACGCCTGCTCGTCTGTAACATATGAGACGAAATTTTGCACAACCCTGTATAATAGGTCTGTGCAGAGCGTCTGCGTTTCTTCACCACTGTGAGCAGGTCATCGTGTTGTCCAATGGCTTGTGTGATGGTCTGTCGGACTTCGTCGTTGGTGATGTGCTGGGTATAGGAAATGCCCAGAAGTCTTCTGTAGCACCTCATCTCCATGCTTTGTATTCTTCGTTGGAGATCTGCTGTGAGGGTCTATGACCCCGGTCAGATGCCCAAGTAGGCTAACTTACATTATTCCTAGAAAGTTCTGCTTGATGGTATCGGGAGTGACCGTCTCAAGGAGGTTAATTTTATAATGGCCAACATTCCTTTAGAGATGTTAAATTAACGTCAAGTTTTGTTCAAGACTATCTGTTTATCTCTAAGCTGAGTTACCACATCTTTGTCGTCAACGTTTCTGATGTTACACAGACAAAGTTTTTGGCTCTCATATATTAAACATCACAATTTTTCTACCGCCAATCCAAACGATTTGAATTTTGTTAAAATTCATCTTCATGCCAGAAATGTGTGTAAATTTTGACAAATTGTCAATAGCCTCATTACAATATCACTCCCTTCCATCTAGATACAGAGTTGTGTCATCAGCAAACTGTGAAAGCAAATACTCTTTATCTATCATCTTAATCCTATCATATCATATCCTGTCCCATAACTCGGAGGTCGTAGGGGCACCACAGATGATCGTTTAACCAGCATACTCCATCTTTCTTTGTCCTCAGCAGTCCATCATGAAGTGTGTCTTAGGCAAAAAAAAACTGGCGGTGCCCAATCCTCTCCAGGCTGTTGGCCACAGCCGAAATCCACGAATACATGTGTAGCTCGCCTTGGCCCGGAGCACTTGGTCGTTGAACCTGTAGTAACGTGAGGTTCCTCCGCCCTGGCCGGTGACTTCTGTGTAGAAGACTTTCGCCCAGTGATGCCGTACTAACATCACCCCTGTTAGTCGCCTCTTACGACACGCCGGGAAACGTTGGGTCTGTTCTATTTAGTGGCTGAACGCACAGGGCATACAAACGCTCACTCGAAGAATTTAGATTTAGAGTTTTGATTCCAACATCAGAGATTCGTATAGCGTTTACCCTGTGTGCAAGTAATGTATCCCTTTGCAAAGATTCATCTTAATGCCTTTAATAAATTTTTTTCTTTGAAACATCAATGACAAAATTTTAGCACATATTATCAAATATAAGTATAGAGAGGAAGGGTCACCTTGTCTGACTCTCTTTTTCTATCGAAAACCAGCTCGAATACTGACCATTAACAACAATGCATGTACTTAAGTTTGAATAAAAAGTTGTAATCCAGTTTATCATGTTCTGGCCAAAAGTTTAAAAATTCTAAACATGTGTGTAGAAAAGACCACCAAAGTCGATTCATATAATCATACCGGGAATGTTATCTTTTTCTGTATAAACTAAAATATAATTTTATTACAAGACACAGTCCTTGGTTCGCAAACTGAATTGAATAACCTCAAACAATATGCTGATAGATTGAATCTAACTGTAAATTTAGAAAACAAATGTCGTGGTTTTTATAATGGGGGACATTTGGATGCCAGAGAAAAATGGTACTTTGGTTCAGATGAGTTAAAAGTGACAAATTCTTATACATATTTTAGTATGGTCTTCACGACAAAACTATCTCATCGCCTTTGTTGGAGGTCTGCAGAAAAGAAAAAAAGGGTGTAATGGAAATCCTGAAATCTTTGAGAAAAATTAACATGTCGAGCTCGTTTATATTCTGGAAACTATTTGACGCGCAAATCGAATTCATCTTGACATATTCGGCGGAGTTTTGGGGGTTTGAGGAAAGTGGGTCTCAGTTAGAAAAAGTGTCTACCTTTGCTATGAAAAGATTTGTAAATGTCCCTCTGCATGCCTCTAACAAAATGCTTTATGGTGAGACAGGTCGGCACCCTGTTGTACATAAGAACATATAGAAAGTGTGTTAAATACTGGATGAGAGCTCTTGAACTGCCAAAATCAAGAGTGATGCGACAGGTTTATGAAAAGACGCTTGCCCAACACGAAAAAGGTAATTTGAACTGGATTTCTAAAACCAAACGAATTTTATGGGAAAATGGATTTAGCACTGTCTGGATTTCTCAAATGTTGGCCATGAAGTATGTTTTTGTTACGTTGAAACGCGAACAATAGTTCGTGTGTGACGCGCGCGATAGATCTGATCGTTTTATTTTGCAAAGCATGCAATAATAGAGTGTATTTACCTTTGATTTGATTTTGCATTGTTGTTAGAAGAAGCTTTGTATAACGCTGATAATTTTCGTTGGTCGATATTATTGGAGAATTCTCTAGATTTGCTTGTTTACTATCATCGAAGAATCTAGATAGATCCACCATAAGCTGAGAAAATTCTTGAAAGATGTATGACGTAATATAGCGATGACGAAGTTTAGTTTGATTGGTTGTAACGCGTCACTCGGGAACGTTCTGACGTTATCTGGAGTCGAGAAAAACTATATAATTGATGCACTGTGTTGTGTTGAAGAGTTGAAAGTTGTAGAGAGAAAAGTAAAAAGTGATTGAGCAATTGTATGCAGTTGTTGATGTACGCTGAATAAAATTGGAAAACTTCATACGACGACTCCTACCTTGTTGATGATTGAACGGGTTGCGTGGATAAACGAATCTGAGTTACACTTATCAGGATGATTCAAGCATTTGGGCATAATCAACTACTGATAAAGAAAAACACCAATCGAGTGTAACAGTTTTATATCCGAATTTTCCTACAGACTAATTGCCTGTTTCAGACACTGTATAATTTGTTGTTGTTATTGTTGTTGCTACAATGACTCTGTGTGAAGGAGTTTCATAATGAATATTTGGATATTGAAATGTTATCCCATTAAAGGATAATTTAATGGGTAATCGTTTGCTGAAACCGACCGCTAAGCTTGGAGTGTTAGGCGTCTCTTCCTTGTTATGTAAGCAAACAACTGTGCCTGCTATAGACATTTCCCCCTGCATTGTTATTTTAAGAACCAAAATTAATAGGCACATAAACAAAGGAATTTATCCCTTTATTTCAAACCAACTTTTGGAAAGGGTTAGTTTTTGACGAAACACTTAATTCGTTCTGGTGGGCCAGCACTCACTGTGAATTTGAAAATGATCTGTGACGCTAACGTGTGTGATCTCGGGGCTCTTTTATCCCTAACGTTTCCTCTCCACATTTCCAGTTCTTCCGACCCTTTCGAGTTGACTTTGAAAAAGTAAAATCCTCTATGGCTTTCTGTTTAGACAAATTGGATTATTTTTCGCTGACAACCCTGGTAATTGAATTTTTTTTTCTTCTCCAAGTTCAGGAATAGAAATAATGTACATTTTCATCCCTTTTCTTACCGATCTCGGTTAGGAAGAGAAATAATGTACAATCCCTTCCCGTTTTTAATATTACATTCTTTCTTTCTCTCTCTCAACTCTTAACATCAGCAACCCTAAATTTAGCTTTTCTTGTCTTTCTCTCTTTTCTTTTATTTCCATTTTTCCCTCCCCATTTTCCTCTCCTCCTGCCCCCTATTTAATCTCTTTTTATATTTTTTGTTATATATATCTTTTTAAAACCATTTTCTTCGATCAGGGGTGTCGGATAGTGCAGTGGTTGGAGCACTCGCTACTGTGTCGAAAGTGAAGCACCGTCCGGTGCGGTTAGCACTTGGATGGGTGACCGCTAAGGTGTGAAGCGACAAACAACAACGCCCCCAGTTGACTCAACTGTGATTGAGTACCTACTCTCTTGAGGGTGGGGAAGGTAAAGCAGCGAGGGAGAGAGTTGGGCATCACCCTCATTACGCTGGCCCAAGATAAGTGTGATCTCCAACATCACGCTCCCCTACGGCCACAAGGCTATGGGACTACCTTTACCTTTTTTTTTTTTTCTTCGATCATAAATTCTTTCATTACGAAATGAAATCCAGTTTTGAAAAACAACACATTTGTGCAGAACATAAGAATAATTTGTCTCGCTTGAAGAAAATGAACTGGGGGTCCACTAGTGCATCTTGTATATAAATTAGTTTTTGTATCTTTTGTTTTCTTTTCTTATCTCATCTCGTCTCCTCTTATTTTATCTTATCTTATGTTATCTTATGCAATTGAAGAAAATCTTATGTACTTTTGACAACCTTGATGGGCTATGGTAATTGGTAGTGTTAACTTAGTCATATTATGTTGATTAGGTTTTGGGTGACGCAGTAATGTAGAGGATTGGGCACATGCTAACAAGGTTTGGTGTTAAGCAACGTGGTAAGAGATTACTACTGGGATGGGTGACGCAGTAATGTAGAGGATTGGGCACACGCTAACAAGGTTTGGTGTTAAGCAACGTGGTAAGAGATTACTACTGGGATGGGTGACGCAGTAATATAGTGGATTGGGCTCACGCTAACAATGTTTGGTGTTAAGCAACGTAGTAAGAGGTTACTACTGGGATGGGTGACGCAGTAATATAGTGGATTGGGCTCACGCTAACAAGGTTTGGTGTTAAGCAACGTGGTAAGAGGTTACTACTGGGAGGTGTGACTGATTGCGCTATTTTAATGATGATGTGCTCTTGTGTGTTTCAGATCTACATGGACTGGGCCAACCACTACTTGGAGAAGGCCCGGAACAACAAGTTCATCACAGACCTCCAACATGACGTCACTGATGGCGTTCTACTGGCTGAGGTCATCGAAGCCGTCAGTAAGTATCTGTCTGTCAGTATTATTATTATTATTATTATTATTATTATTATTATTAGTATTAGTATTAGTATTAGTATTAGTATTTGTTAAAAAAAATATTTATTTATTTTGTTGTTGTTGTTGACTCTCTCTCTCTCTCTCTCTCTCTCTCTCTCTCTCTCTCTCTCTCTCTCTCTCTCTCTCTCTCTCTCTCTCTCCATCCCTTCGCCTTGTACGTTTAACCGCGAAGTATTGGAAACACACCAGCTCGGCTGCTTGTAATGTTTTACTTTATTGACATCAGTATTGTGAACGCTGTTAATTAAAGGAGCTAGGAATTTGTTATTATTCCTCTTACTGTTGTCCTCGCTTTCACGTAGCATGGAGTTCAAGGCAAAGTGTGTGCTACTGCGTGTGTGTGTGTGTGTGAATGTGTTTGTGTGTTCGTGTGAGTGTGGCGCGCTTGTTTGTATGTATGAAGCATGTGTGTGTGTGTCTGTTTCTGTGCGCCTGCGTGCTTGAGAGAGAGAGTGAGAGAGAGAGAGAGATGGGTATGAGAATAAAGAGAGATTATGATGTCCGTGTATTGAACGATCGTGGGTTTGAAGAAAGGAACAGTAGCCATTCTCCTATTATTCAACAGCTGTCAGTTTTGATATTACCGATGTTCCATCGTGCCTATTGATCGTCCCTGCAGTGCAACAGCTTTCTTTCCTTTCCTGCATCCGTCCATTTTCTCAATGCCTTTTATGTCTTCTTTGAAAATGTTAGTTTCCTACTGCTGGATACTCGCCACTCACCTCCCTACATTAGTATCCCAACCCGGCCCCAACACTCGCTCTCACCCCTCTCACGCCATCCGTCCCTCTCTCTCTCTCTCTCCACACACACACACATATATATACACACATAAGCACACACACACACGCAACACCTTCCAAACCTGCTAACAGACTAAAAGGAGAGAGAGAGAGAGAGAGAGAGAGAGAGAGAGAGAGAGAGAGAGAGAGAGAGAGAGAGAGAGAGAGAGAGAGAGAGAGAGAGAGAGAGAGAGAGAGAGAGAGAGAGAAAGAAAGAGATTAGGCTGCACCAGTATCCGTTTCTACCCGCTGTTTCCAAACGATTATTTCCTACTCCCATTTCCCTGTGAAAGCCAAACCATTTCTGTTATATTTTTTCTTTTTCTTCTTCTTCTCTTCTTGTGACAAGCTTTCGGCGGCTATTTCTGTTTTTTTTTTAATTCTCTCGTGGTTTTTTTTTACCTGGAAAAGTGACGCGACGTAAAGTAATTGGTGTAAGGGTGCGTGTGTGTGTGTGTGCGTGTGTGTATGGGTGTGTGTGTGTGTGTGAGAGAGAGAGAGAGAGAGACAGACAGACAGACAGACAGACAGTTTAAGTTGTCTCATTAGAACTTCAGATGAAAATGACAAGAAAATATGCCTAGGTGATAATGAATGCCAACAGCAAGTATCTCAGTTAGAAGATAAAAGACTTGATTAGTGCGAGTGGAAGCGTATATCCTTCCTCTTCATCTTCATCTTCATCTTCCTCTTCATCTTTCTTCTTCTTTGTTTCACTATTTTTGGGTCACCCTAATGGCAACATTTTCACGACGTTTGTGTTAATACCTCCACAGACATTGTTTTGTTTATTGTTAAACTTTTTTGTATTAATTTATAAATCATTTTGTGTCTGTCTTTGGTTGCTCTCTTCTCGGTAAGAAACATCTAGAACAAACAAAGAGATAATGTATAGGAAGGGGCGTAATTAGTGTTGTCTTTCGACACAGAAACCTACAATTACTGCCCCTTAGTACATTTCTGGAATGACTCGTTCTTTTTATGTGTCGCGGCGTCTAGGATAGGAATGTTTGTTGTGTGGAGTTTCAAGACCTTTTATCTTCATCCTCAAATCTGATTTCATCCCTCCCTATTTCCACCCCCCACCCTCCATTCTCGCCCTCCTCCATCTATCACCCCTCCCCCCCTCTCTCTCTCTCGCTTCCGTTCTCTCCCTCTCCCTCTCCCTCTCTCTTTTGGTTTCTCTCTGTCTCTGTCTGTCTGTACTGTCTCTCTCTCTCTCTCTCTCTCTCTCTCTCTCTCTCTCTCTCTCTCTCTCTCTCTCTCTCTCTCTCTCTCACCATGTTTTGACTGTTTTAGTTGTAGTATGTGATATTACAACTTGCACAGTTACTCCTCTATGTTACAAAGCAGCGTCATGGTAATATGCATGTAAAGTTTAATGTCATGTTCGGATGTCTGTTTTCAGCGAACGAGAAGATCAAGGATATCAAACAGAAGCCCAAGAATTCGGCACAGATGGTGAGTACCGCGTGAGGCCATTAAAACCCACAACCCACTCCAACAATCCCTTGTACGCTCCTTCCTCAACTCCAAATTCGAGCGCACACATACGCACCGACTCACACACCAAGGCGAGCTGTTTGTAAACTGAGCCCAACTATTTCATTTCACGTTTTCGTGATACCTGTTCGCATAATTGTTTAGTCCAGCTTCCTGTTTCTGTCTCCCTGTCTCTGACTTTCTTTCTGTCTTTGTCTGTCTGTCTTTCTGTCTGTCTGTCTGTCTCTCTCTTTCACACAGAGGACACACAAACACTCACTGACAGTTCTTTTCTCTCGCCCACCACCTGGTGATGTTAGACAGCAGCATTGTTTTCTTTGGCTTTGTTGTCACTATGCCTATCAATATTCACTTAGGGAACGGATAACAAAGTACAACAACAAACAAATTAAACAATGATTATATACAGTGAACCCTCGTTTATCGCGATAGATAGGTTCCGAGACCGGCCGCGATAGGTGAAAATCCGCGAAGTAGGGACACCATATTTACAGTATTTATTTAACGGTTATTCGGACTTTTAAAACCTTCTCTTTACGTACTGTCAACAAACCACCCTTTACAGTAATGTACAGATATCCACAGTATGTACATACAGTACACAGGTGCAAATGGTAAGCAATAAAACATCATATATCGCGACTATTTTCGAAATTTCCGGAAAATCGCAACATATTTTCTCATTTAATATAATTTTAAAAAATCCGCAAAATCGTGAATCCGCGAATGTCGAACCGTGAAGTAGCGGGGGTTCACTGTATTTTTTAAAAAACAACAGCATGAGAAATAGCAAAAAAACAAACAACACAGGCAAGGGAAAAAATGAACAGCTGATATCCCACACCCTCCACCTTCTACCCCAACCCCTCTAACTCCTTCCCCATCTCCTCTCAAAAAATTGAAATAGAAAATATCAACAACAACAACAAAAAAAACTGCAGCAGTACTAATAAGAAGAAAGAAAAAAAAGAAGGATGCGAGCAGAATCCTTTTCACAATGCGAGCCATTTTGAAGTGAAACCTTCAGTGCAAAGTAGCGTAATTGTCGGACAGTAAGCAATCCATTAGGAGTTCCGCACAGCAATCATTGAAAATTGTTGGTTGGACACGCAGGGGTCATATTTATTGATTCTTTGACAAAGATGGGGTGTTGTTTTCGGTGACAGGTTATTTTTTATTCGCTGATCCATTGTTTTCTTTGTTAAACATTAATCACATAATCCATATTTTTTGTAATAATGATATTATTATTATTATTTTAACGAAGTCGTGCTCATATCTTATATATGATGTACACTATCATTTTACATTCCGGAAGAATAAAAGAATATGATTATAAACATGTAGTATCACTTTCTATGGGCTAGTTTAGAGAAGGGTTCATTGTTCAGGATAGAAAGAAAGCAAAATGGCAATTTTTATTATTTACACACACACACACACATGCCCACACGCACACGCACAAACACACCCACAAAGCACAGAGCTACCAAATTAATGCCTAAAGTAAAGTTGTCCTAACCTTTTCACAATGAGACTAAGTTCCATTATCACCTTCCGTGGTGAAAGAGGGGGAAATCTCAAAATAAAATTTTCAACTATAACTAAAAAGGGGCCGTTTCAACGCAGAGAACGGAATTCGAATGTCCCCCGCCAGGGTGACAAATATTATCCCAATAATTTTTTTTTAAAGATGATTATAAATCAATTCAACAGTAGTATTTTTGCTCTGTGTAGTAGGCCGCTGAAACATCTCGGAGAGAGAGCATCTCAAACATTATCATTTTAGGTTTTCAACAAAGAAATGAAGATGGGGGCCGTTTCAGCGCCTTGCAAAGGGACCGTCTCCAAAGTAAACTTGTAACGCCGACAGAAGGACCCATTTAATAACATAAAGTATTGATTTTGTTGTCTGGACTGCAGTCTGTAGCGTGGACAGGGTGTAGGGTTCTCTAGGGACGGAGTAGTGTAGGGGGAGAAAGATTTGGTTAGCGGCTGATGCTTATAGTGTCAGACATTGGCGCTGGAATCATAGATGAAGAAAAAGGAAGAAGAGGAGGAGGGATGATGATGATGATGATGATGATGATGATGATGATGATGATGATGATGATGATGATGATGATGATGATGATGATGATGAAGCAAAGTAATCTGTGTTACAATTGGTGTTATGTGGTTCATTAGTAGGCCTATAGTTGGAAGGAATGCATCCCAAACACTAGTTGCCATCTCATCCATAATTAAGTGTTGGCTCAAGTTGGCTTGTAACCTCCTGACGAAGCTGTTTGGCCAAATTCAACAATGGAAAGTTTTATGTTCTTCAACCTTGTGCTGTACACGCGCTTTACCCCAAAACACCAATCAGGCTCAAATCGCAGTGATCTATACCAACGTACACGTTGACATGGTACACACGCTCTCACATACACAGCAAACACACATCTATCACTCAAACATGTGGTGTAAAGGCAGGGAGATCGCTTGTTAGAAGAAAGAAAGTACCTGCATGGAGCACTCGCTACTGTGTCGAAAGTGAAGCACCGTCCGGTGCGGTTAGCACTTGGATGGGTGACCGCTAAGGTGTGAAGCGACAAACAACAACGCCCCCAGTTGACTCAACTGTGATTGAGTACCTACTCTCTTGAGGGTGGGGAAGGTAAAGCAGCGAGGGAGAGAGTTGGGCATCACCCTCATTACGCTGGCCCAAGATAAGTGTGATCTCCAACATCACGCTCCCCTACGGCCACAAGGCTATGGGACTACCTTTACCTTTACCTTTTACCTGCATGGAATTTTGTTTATAAAATTTTAGATTGACAGCATCCACTATCATTGTTGAAGTTTTTCCCCAACTGCGACACAATAATCTTGTCAATTTGTTGAAGTTTTTCCCCAACTGCGACACAATAATCTTGTCAATTTGTTGGAAGTTTTTCCCCATCTGCGACAAAATAATCTTGCCAATTTGTTGAAGTGTTTCCCCAACTGCGACAAAATAATCTTGTCAATTTGTTGAAATACTTGCCAAAGGGATCTAGATAACAAGCTTTTTCTTGAAATGAATGCTAAGAGCAACTGAATATGCTAGCGATGCCTCATTTCGTGTAATACTCTGAACGTGTCTGGGGTGCCGGGGAAAAGTTTGGGTCGGTGCCGGACCTGGGCCACGTGATGAATGAGGGTGTGCAAATCATGCACGGTAGCGCCGCAGCATAAAACAAATAGGGAACTCGCTGCCCTAGCTAAGTCGCCGGTGGAAAGGATTTATGCACATAATAGCGATATTGCTGAAACATAAGGGCAGACATCGCCCTTTCTCTTGCAGTCCCCTCCTCTCCCTCTCTGTATTCGGCTACACACATATTAGCTCAATTCCTCTGATTGGCATCCCCTAGCTCCGCCTGCTGACCCCATCACACCCCAATCCCAATTCGCTTCCCTCTGTCTTTATCACTGCCTTTCTTTTTCTGGTTTTTATACTGTGGTTGATTCATAGTTCACAACTTAAGTCTGTCTGTCGCTCTGTCTCTTCTCTCTGTCTCTGTCTCTCTCTCTCTCTCTCTCTCTCTCTCTCTCTCTCTCTCTCTCTCTCTCTCTCTCTCTCTCTTTCTGTTTCCGTCTCTCTCTGTTTCCGTCTCTCTTTTTCTCTCTCTTCTTTCTCTGTTTCTGTCCCTGTCTCTCTGTCTCTGATTGTCTCTCTCTCTCTCCCCCCCCATCTCTCTCTCTCTCTCTCTCTCTCTCTCTCTCTCTCTCTCTCTCTCTCTGCGCGTGTGTTTGTTTGTTCTTGCGTTCGTGTGTGTGTGTGTGCGCGAGTGTGTGAGTGAATTTGTGTGTATGTGAATGTGTGGGTGTGCGTATGTGTGTGTGTGTGTGTGTGTGTGTGTGTGTTTAGATTTAGTTTGTAATACATGTATTTACTTCTTTGGTGGAGATACTATGTTTTTATAAGTATGATCGATTGCAGTCGGTATAGTTTAATCAGTTTTTGTTATTGTTGGGGATTTTTGACGGCTTTTACTTTAGTTTTCACTCTTTATTATTCTTTTTTATATGATCCTAATTATATGACTGAATTACAAATAATTTACCTGTGTGCAGGTGGAAAACATCAACACCTGCCTGACTTTTCTGGCCACTCTTGGAGTCAGTGTGGATGGAGTCAGCGCCAAAGGTAACTATCTCATCACATTCATCGGGGCCTAGTAAGCTGAGTTCAGTTAATAGTGAGATGGTTTCCTATGCCGAAGGTCGCGAGTTCGAGACTTTCAATTCACCGAAGGTTGTTCCGGGTACTACGGTTTCCTTCCCACCCTTCAATAATGGTATTGGCCGCAGTCTGTCTAAAATTTAAAAATAACATTCGATTTCATTTTCGCCTTCTTATAGTGACTGGCCTTTGGAAACACCATAATGAAACAATGAACAGGTCAAACTATAGCCCTAACAGTTCATCGTTAATGTGTCATTTCTATCATCATGAAACAATGAACAGGTCAAACTATTGCCCTGACAGTTCATCGTTAATATGTCATTTCTATCATCATGAAACAATGAACAGGTCAAACTATAGCCCTGACAGTTCGTCGTTAATGTGTCATTTCTATCATCATGAAACAATGAACAGGTCAAACTATAGCCCTAACAGTTCATCGTTCATGTGTCATTTCTATCATCATGAAACAATGAACAGGTCAAACTATAGCCCTAACAGTTCATCGTTAATGTGTCATTTCTATCATCATTCCAATCTTGTGATGCAAATTTGACTTTTTTCCCGCCTTCTATATGTGGCGGAATGGGAGGCGACTGGTTTCACGCTTGGGAGGGATTGTCTACCGTCCTTTGTCAACCCCCCACATTCCATCCTCTGTTTATAGTTTTACGTCAGACATCCACATTCATTCCTCTTTTTGTAGTTTAACGTCAAACATCCACATTCCATCCTCTTTGTGTGGTTTTACGTCAGACACCAACATTCCATCCTTTTTGTGTGGTTTTACGTCAGACACCCACATTCATTCCTCTTTGTGTAGTTTTACGTCAGACACCAACATTCCATCCTTTTTGTGTGGTTTTACGTCAGACATCCACATTCATTCCTCTTTTTGTAGTTTAACGTCAAACATCCACATTCCATCCTCTTTGTGTGGTTTTACGTCAGACACCCACATTCCATCCTGTTTGTGTGGTTTTACGTCAGACACCCACATTCCATCCTCTTTGTGTAGTTTTACGTCAAACACCCACATTCCATCCTCTTTGTGTAGTTTTACGTCAAACACCCACATTCCATCCTCTGTGTGTAGTTTTACGTCAAACACCCACATTCCATCCTCTTTGTGTAGTTTTACGTCAAACACCCACATTCCATCCTCTGTGTGTAGTTTTACGTCAGACACCCACATTCCATCCTCTTTGTGTAGTTTTACGTCAAACACCCACATTCTATCCTCCTTGTGTAGTTTTACATCTAAGTGGTGACCTCGTGGCACAGTGGGTTAATCGCCGGTGTCCTTTGCCGAAGGTAGCGGGTTCGATTCCCGCACGTGACTTAGGTACGAGATTATGGAGGTCACAGAGGGTTTTCTCCGGGTACTCCGGTTTCCTCCCATCAATAATGGTAGTGGAAGAAGCAAATCGAAACTGTCACAAATAAGAAAATTGGATTTCCTTTGCGTCTTCTAATAGCGACTTGCCTTTACACCACAGTGTGATGTATGTGTGTAGGAGTGATCTGTAAACACCACAGTGTGATGTATGTGTGTAGGAGTGATCTGTAAACACCACAGTGTGATGTATGTGTGTAGGAGTGATCTGTAAACACCACAGTGTGATGTATGTGTGTAGGAGTGAACTGTAAACACCACAGTGTGATGTATGTGTGTAGGAGTGATCTGTTAAAACACCACAGTGGTGTATGTGTGTAGGAGTGATCTGTAAACACCACAGTGTGATGTATGTGTGTAGGAGTGATCTGTAAACACCACAGTGTGATGTATGTGTGTAGGAGTGATCTGTAAACACCACAGTGTGATGTATGTGTGTAGGAGTGATCTGTAACACCACGGTGTGATGTATGTGTGTAGGAGTGATCTGTAACACCACAGTGTGATGTATGTGTGTAGGAGTGATCTGTAAACACCACAGTGTGATGTATGTGTGTAGGAGTGATCTGTAAACACTACAGTGTGATGTATGTGTGTAGGAGTGATCTGTAAACACCACAGTGTGATGTATGTGTGTAGGAGTGATCTGTAAACACCACAGTGTGATGTATGTGTGTAGGAGTGATCTGTAAACACTACAGTGTGATGTATGTGTGTAGGAGTGATCTGTAAACACCACAGTGTGATGTATGTGTGTAGGAGTGATCTGCAAACACCACAGTGTGATGTATGTGTGTAGGAGTGATCTGTAAACACTACAGTGTGATGTATGTGTGTAGGAGTGATCTGTAACACCACGGTTAGATGTATGTGTGTAGGAGTGATCTGCAACACCACAGTGTGATGTATATGTGTAGGAGTGATCTATAAACACTACAGTGTGATGTATGTGTGTAGGAGTGATCTGTAACACCACGGTGTGATGTATGTGTGTAGGAGTGATCTGTAACACCACAGTGTGATGTATGTGTGTAGGAGTGATCTGTAAACACTACAGTGTGATGTATGTGTGTAGGAGTGATCTGTAAACACCACAGTGTGATGTATGTGTGTAGGAGTGATCTGTAAACACCACAGTGTGCTGTATGTGTGTAGGAGTGATCTGTTAACACCACAGTGTGATGTATGTGTGTAGGAGTGATCTGTAAACACCACATTGTGAGGTATGTGTGTAGGAGTGATCTGTAAACACTACAGTGTGATGTATGTGTGTGGGAGTGATCTGTAACACCACGGTGTGATGTATGTGTGTAGGAGTGATCTGTAACACCACAGTGTGATGTATGTGTGTAGGAGTGATCTGTAAACACCACAGTGTGATTTATGTGTGTAGGAGTGATCTGTAAACACTACAGTGTGATGTATGTGTGTAGGAGTGATCTGTAAACACCACAGTGTGATGTATGTGTGTAGGAGTGATCTGTAAACACTACAGTGTGATGTATGTGTGTAGGAGTGATCTGTAAACACCACAGTGTGATGTATGTGTGTAGGAGTGATCTGTAAACACCACAGTGTGATGTATGTGTGTAGGAGTGATCTGTAAACACCACAGTGTGATGTATGTGTGTAGGAGTGATCTGTAAACACCACAGTGTGATGTATGCGTGTAGGAGTGATCTGTAAACACCACAGTGTGATGTATGTGTGTAGGAGTGATCAGTATACACCACAGTGTGATGGATGTGTGTAGAAGTGATCTGTAAACACCACGGTGTGATGTATGTGTGTAGGAGTGATCTGTAACACCACGGTGTGATGTATGTGTGTAGGAGTGATCTGTAAACACCACAGTGTGATGTATGTGTATAAGAGTGATGTGTAAACACCACAGTGTGATGTATGTGTGTAGGAGTGATCTGTAACACCACGGTGTGATGTATGTGTGTAGGAGTGATCTGTAAACACCACAGTGTGATGTATGTGTGTAGGAGTGATCTGTAAACACCACAGTGTGATGTATGTGTGTAGGAGTGATTTGTAAACACCACAGTGTGATGTATGTGTGTAAGAGTGATGTGTAAACACCACAGTGTGATGTATGTGTGTAGGAGTGATCTGTAAACACCACAGTGTGATGTATGTGTGTAGGAGTGATCTGTAAACACCACAGTGTGATGTATGTGTGTAAGAGTGATGTGTAAACACCACAGTGTGATGTATGTGTGTAGGAGTGATCTGTAACATGTGAGCGTTTAGGTTGGTTACAGATCACCGCGTTTTGACTGATTTAGGATTAAGGCGCGTATAGCATCCATTATTATTATTATTATTATTATTATTATTATTATTATTATTATTATTATTATTATTATTATTATTATTATCTGTAAGGCGCGATGGTACAGTGATGAAAGCGACGGCAAAACAAAGTGAAGTTTGCAATGCTAAAAGGCCCCAGTTCCAAGGTTTTGTTTACTTTTGGCGAAAACGGGTTACCCTAAAATTGGCAGTTATTGCGTTACACAATGATAAAGTGGACTTTGTTATTATATTATATAACGATAAAATTGGACTTTGTTATTATGTTACATAATGATAAAGTGGACTTCGTTATTACATTACACAATGATAAAGTGGACTTTGTTATCACATTACACAATGATAAAGTGGACTTTGTTATCACATTACACAATGATAAAGTGGACTTTGTAATCACATTACACAATGATAAAGTGGACTTTGTTATTACATTACACAATGATAAAGTGGACTTTGTTATTACATTACACAATGATAAAGTGGACTTCACATCACACAATGATAACGTGGACTTTGTTATTACATTACACAATGATAAAGTGGACTTTGTTATTACAATACAAAATGATAAAGTGGACTTTGTTATTACATTACACAATGATAACGTGGACTTTGTTACATTACACAATGATACAGTGGGCTTTGTTATTACATTAAACAATGATAAAGTGGGCTTTGTTATTACATTACACAATGATAACGTGGACTTTGTTATTACATTACACAATGATAACGTGGACTTTGTTACATTACACAATGATACAGTGGGCTTTGTTATTACATTACACAATGATAACGTGGACTTTGTTACATTACACAATGATACAGTGGGCTTTGTTATTACATTACACAATGATAAATGGGGCTTTGTTATCACATTACACAATGATAAAGTGGACTTTGTTATTACATTACACATTGATAAAGTGGACTTTGTTATTACATTACACAATGATAAAGTGGACTTTGTTATTACATTACACAATGATAAAGTGGACTTTGTTATCACATTACACAATGATAAAGTGGACTTTGTTATTACATTACACAATGATAAAGTGGACTTTGTTATCACATTACACAATGATAAAGTGGACTTTGTTATTACATTACACAATGATAAAGTGGACTTTGTTATTACATTACACAATGATAAAGTGGACTTTGTTATCACATTACACAATGATAAAGTGGACTTTGTTATTACATTACACAATGATAAAGTGGACTTTGTTATCACATTACACAATGATAAAGTGGACTTTGTTATTACATTACACAATGATAAAGTGGACTTTGTTATTACATTACACAATGATAAAGTGGACTTTGTTATTACATTACACAATGATAAAGTGGACTTTGTTATTACATTACACAATGATAAAGTGGACTTTGTTATTACATTACACAATGATAAAGTGGACTTTGTTATTACATTACACAATGATAAAGTGGACTTTGTTATCACATTACACAATGATAAAGTGGGCTTTGTTATCACATTACACAATGATAAAGTGGACTTTGTTATTACATTACACAATGATAAAGTGGGCTTTGTTATCACATTACACAATGATAAAGTGGACTTTGTTATTACATTACACAATGATAAAGTGGACTTTGTTATTACATTACACAATGATAAAGTGGACTTTGTTATTACATTACACAATGATAAAGTGGACTTTGTTATTACATTACACAATGATAAAGTGGACTTTGTTATTACATTACACAATGATAAAGTGGACTTTGTTATTACATTACACAATGATAAAGTGGACTTTGTTATCACATTACACAATGATAAAGTGGACTTTGTTATTACATTACACAATGATAAAGTGGACTTTGTTATCACATTACACAATGATAAAGTGGACTTTGTTATTACATTACACAATGATAAAGTGGACTTTGTTATCACATTACACAATGATAAAGTGGGTTTGTTATTACATTACACAATGATAAAGTGGGTTTGTTATTACATTACACAATGATAACGTGGACTTTGTTATTACATTACACAATGATAAAGTGGACTTTGTTATTACATTACACAATGATAAAGTGGGCATTCGTTGCTCAAACCAACCGCAAACGTTTGAATTTTCCATTTCGGCTCTGACTGGGAGTGATTGCCCTTGTTTTTAACGGTACATCGATACCACAGCCGTGTGACCTCTGACCCTATTTGTGAGTGAATCACTCTGCTTGAAAATGCGTTTTTGGTGTTTATGGTAGGGTCTATTTTATCAACCTAAAACAAAAACGCTTACGAGCAATATTTGTTTACGGGTTCTATCTCTTATTGACTTTGGTAGCTGCTATTTTTAGCTCCAGAATGTTGGCTGGCACCGTCTGTTGCTATTAATAGGCACACACGCTACGGAATATATTTATTTTTAAAAATAGCTATACTTTCGAAAGAGTTATTTTTTGTTGTACGTTTATTTTTCAACGAGGTCACACTTGCTGAATCACAGTTTATCTCATTTATCGTATCTCCCTGCCCATTGCCTCAAGCACAGTGTTGCGCCATGATTGTAATGGGAGCCACTAACTTTGTGTCAGGGCTAGTTTCGTACAAGTAGGCCTCCTCTCTGCGCACAGGCTTGCTAATGTAACAGTAACACGAGGTCGAATGGAGGGAGTTTGAAAACTGGATGGTGAGAATTTAGCAATATGTGTGGTTGTGTTGTGTGTTGTGCGTGTGTGTGCGTGTGTGTGGCGACTAGCAACTATATATTTGCCCTTTTATGCAGTTCATCTGTTTTATGATCTTAATCTTCTTATCCTTTTATTGTGATTTGCTGTTAACTTGTTCACTTTGTTTTATGTGTGCTTTTGTGTGTGATGCTGCCACGTTGACCAAATGCAATCGTTGTGTATTTTTCACATGGCAATACATTATCTTGTATATTGTATAAGGATATGTCGAAGGGGCGTGGTCAAAGTATGCCTGTTTAAGCGATAGCCTTACAGGGAATGGTTGGGCATTTGAAGGTTTACGATCTGGATTACCTGGGAGAAAATGACACGGCCTTGATGCTCAGGCAAGCGCCTCCTACTCGAACCTTCGGAGGAGAGTATAAACCGAGGTCTGATCTGTGCAGCCATTTACTGCAAAGCACAGACTTTAAAGACTATAACGCTCTTGTCCTAGACGAATGAGTGCCAACTGCCCCACCCTTTTCAGCAAGCACTGGGTCCCACTCTCTTCCACCATACCCATGCCTACCCTCCAGCTATCCTCAGACTGTACAACCTCAGCCATAACGTTATTGAAGTCATCAAAAGCCTGTACGACAAAGCTACCAGTGCAGTCCTCCACAACAGCGCCATCGGGAACTGGTTCAGAACAACAATCGGCGTGCCTCAAGGATGCCTACTCTCTCTAACACTCTTCAACATCTTTCTAGAGCGCTTGTGGTCACGATGTCATGTCCCTTGCAGATCATGATGGCACAGGGGGTAGAGCAATCTCCAACCTCCGTTTTGCGGATGAGATTGATGGATTGGCTGAAGAGGAACAAGAACTTGAACAGCTGGTTCAGAGGCTTGACACCACCTCCAGAGCCTATGGAATGGAAATAAGTGCAGAGAAGACCCGACATCAAAGCCCAAGGCCCTTCCTTCAACACGGTTTACATCTTCAGATATTTAGGAGCTATTGTATCAGACAATGGGTCTTGACAGGAAGTACTCTCCAAGATAGCACAAACAACTCCTGCCTGACAAAGTTGAAGCCCATTTGGAAAGACAGGACCATCAGCCTACACTCCAAGGTAAGGTTGATGCGCTTTCTTGTCATTTTCACTTTTTTATACTCTTGCTAGACATGGAACTTCACAGCAGATCTACAACGATGAATACTAAGCATGGAGATGAGGTGCTACAGAAGACTTCTTGGCATTTCCTATACCCAGCACATCACTAAAGACGAAGTCCGACAGACCATCACACAAACCATTGGACAACACGACTGAATGCTCGCAATGATGAAGAAATGGAAACTCCGATGGTATGGCCACGTCACCAGAGCATCAGACCTTGCAAAGACCATCCTGCAAGGCACGATGCAAGGAGGCAGAAGAAGAAAGAGAAGAAAAAGAGGTGGGAGGACAACATTCGAGAATGGAGTGGCTTGACACAGAGCGAAGCCATGAGGGCTGCTGAGGACAAAGAAAGATAGAATACTCTGATTAAACGATCGTCTGTGATGCCCCAACGACTTTCGAGTTACGGGATAGGATAGGATATGCATGTCTCATAAAAATAAAAGTAAATTTGTGTGCGGCGTACACATTATCATAAGAACGGCACAAACACAATAAAAGCAACAAAATAAAAGACACTTAAGGAAATAAAAATAATAAACATATTGCAAGAAACAGAGAAGCACTTAAATACAACAAGAGAGAGAGACAGAGAGGGGATGGGGGGGAGAGAGAGACAGAGAATGTAAGAGAGAGAGACCCAGCCACATTCTAAGACGGGTAATAGGGTATGGTTGAGAACAAGCAAGAAAGAATGAATAAGGGTAAGGACAGAGAGAGAGAGAGAGAGAGAGAGAGAGAGAGAGAGAGAGAGAGAGTAGGGATGGAGAGGGGGGCGAGAAGGTAGGGGAAAAATCCACGGCACAGCATCATCTGTCATGGCGCTATGCCCGTCCTGTTTGTCCTGGTTGTGAGTTTTTAGCCCTGTTATTGATCCTCCCTCCACACCTACCCCTCCATCATCACCCCAACTCCCTTCGCTCAATTCCCAAACCCCTCTGTACCCCACTCCACCCACATATTTGCTCTTCGCTATTTCCCTGGCGACCCTTTAGTTCGCCCCGAAAGCACTCTGGAATCGTGGAATCGCTTCATGCTGGAATTGATGGAATGGAAGAATAGGGTTTCGCCTAGAATCTATCTCTGTTGATAATAATTCTGATTTACCATTTCTACTTACTACCACGGAACTGGAAACTCTCTCTCTCTCTCTCTCTCTCTCTCTCTCTCTCTCTCTCTCTCTCTCTCTCTCTCTCTCTCTCTCTCTCTCTCTCTCTTCCCGACCCAACTACCCCACTCACTCCGGGCCCACCGTTCCACCCCTTCCCGACCTTAGACCCAGCTGTCTCGCACTGACAGACTGTTCCAGACCCTCTGAACCGTTCTGTGGTCCGTCAGTGGTGCTGACACCCCTGTCTCTTCATTTCCAGTCAAACTTCGGGGCTCAACAATGAGCTCAGTGGGTAGAGCGTTGAAAGGACAGGCGCAAAATATGTAAATGAGGGATGCCGAAGGGCCGCTCTCTGTATGCTAGGAAGGGGCGCCTGTGCCTGAGAGGGTTTTAGTCAACTTCCTATTCCAAAGGTCGCTATGTCAGCACTGGTCATCAAGCGCAAGGTTGGTGGTGGATGGTGTAAGCTGTATCAAACATTGTACTTTGGAAAGGTTAGTTAGTGTTTCACCTTCCCAACTTAACCCCTCTTTGTGGCCCGCTGCCTCTTTGTCCTGGATGGCGCTGCATTTGGACTGACTGCTGTGTTGACGTCCTCCAATTTCACCTCAGTTGACATTTACACCAATAAGACTAAATCTTCCTGCTTTCTTCTCTATTTCACTGTCGCCAGTTGTACATTTCACCTCGTACCTCCTGTGTTGTATTGTTGTTACTGTTAGCTCTGTATGCAGCCCTCATCTCAGTTCCGTCAGTCCTTTGGCAGGAGATCTTTCTCTGTCTTTGCCTCAACTCTTTGGAACTCTGCCCTCCAACCTCTGGTACACCCAATCTCTTACCGTATTCAAATAGAACCTCAAAGCCTACCTCTTTAGCTAATACTTTTACATCCACAATAACCAGTGTGTGCCGTTCAATAGTGAGTGCGTGGATACATGTTTGTGTTTGTGTGTGTGTTGGTGTGTGTGCATGCGTGCGTATGGGTGCGTGTGTTTGTGTGTGTTAGTGTGTGTAGGTGTGTGTGTTTGTGTGAGTGTGAGTGTGTTTGTGGCTAGGTAGAAACGCCTTTATTCTGACATACACTTGAACCTCTACGTACTTTCTTTTGACGGACCCCGTTATTTTGACGTCAAAACAGTGTTCCATTAGGGTTAGGGCTGTGTTAGGCTTAGGGTTAGGTTAAGGTTTAGGGTTTGGGTTAGGGTCAGAGTTAGGGTTAGCTTTAAAAAATGGACAAATTTGTAAAAATGTCAAAGTAACCTATATAGAGTTTCATGAAAGTCATCACAACGGCGTTTCTAGCCGGTTGTGTGTGGGTGTTTGTGTGTGTATGATAATAAAACCAACAACAACACCTGGGTAGTAGGCGTTAAAATTTTCAGTTTATTAGACTCAAATCTTCATCAGTAAGACCCAAGACTAATGTTTGTGTGTGTGTTTGTGAGTGTGTGTGTTTCACCAGTGTCTTTTGTGTTGTTGGTTTAAATGTTTTACTGACTGTACACGTCTTTTCATTGGTTTATTGAGGATGGCACTGCGTGGTTTTTAAATAGTTTTAGTAAAATGTTACTCCGGTTTATAAATTAATTTCTTATGAGTTATGTGGGGCTTTTGAATATTGTTTTTATTACTGTCATATTCCTTTCCTATTCCTGTCATGTTCCTTTCCTATTCCTGTCATATTCCTTTCCTATTAATGTCATGTTCCTTTCCTATTCCTGTCATGTTCCTTTCCTATTCCTGTCATGTTCCTTTCCTATTCCTGTCACGTTCCTTTCCCCGTGTCAGTAAATGGTACTTTTTACTTTGAGCTATTTATTTTAATAATTGCTTCATTATTTATTCTTAATGCTGACTCTCTCCTTTGTGTGTGTATGTGTCTTTAAACATGTCTTTTTATATTTAGATGTGATGTTTGTTATTATTTGGTACCATTTTTTACGCGTTTTATTTCAAAATGTGTTACCACATTGTTTAAATATTTATGCTTGCGAGCGTATATGTGTGTGTGTGTGTGTGTGTGCGTACGAGCGCTTAGAGCTTTACATTAGGTTTTGCGCTATACAAAATACATTATTATTATTATTATTATTATTATTATTATTATTATTATTATTATTATTATTATTATTATTATTATTATTATTATTACAAGCTTTCGCTCGCTCTCTCTCTCAAACACACACATTCACACACACACACTTTTCTCTCTCCCTCTCGCTCCATCTGGGATTTTGTGCCAAACTGTGGTCTGCAAAGTTAATTCTCCCCTCCCCTAACCCTCCTTCTCTAAACCCACACTCTGCCCCTCATGGTGTGTCTTTCAAGGTCGCAGCTACCTAGTTCTCCTCCCCCACTCCCCAACTGTAACCGTCCCACTTCTATCTGATTATTCCTAGTCTTACAGCCAGCTTCCGATGCTCGCAGACTTCCATTCTGTCAAGGACATGTAGATTGTACCGTTCTTCAGTGATTCTCCTTTACATTGTCTTTCGGGGGTCAGTCTGAGATTTCAAACACCACCCCGGCCCAACACACGCCTTGAGCGACGCTTAAGCTGGAAAATGGCTTTAAGAACGCCCACACCTTCACCCTTTCAGCCATCTCCCCCACTCTCGTTGTTCTTTCTATGGCGTCTCGTGAATGCGTGTATGTGTGGTTTTTTTCTACTGGGCAGTTGCTGGTTCACTGTTAAAATGGGGGAGGGAGGGGTGTGGAGAGGGAGGAGAGAGAAGACAAATACCATTGTATATGTGTGTGGGAGGGGGGAGAGGGGAGATGGAGATGGTCTTTCTTTACAGACAATATAAGATGAGGAGAAAACGGGAGGGAAATAAATGATGGCTCGAGGCCATATATGTCGTTCTTGCATAGCTCACTTATTTTTCCCCTATTATACTCTTTTGTCAGATCGGGCAGGCACAATGACCCGCCAAAGTCAGAAACGAACACACGTGGCCCAACAGTCACGCACTAATGCTGTAAGTTTGCGCACTGTGGCCAAGTGGGCTAAGGGGGGACTAACTTGCCTTCTCCACAAGCCACAAACCAATGGCGCCTGACAGGTGTGGGTTCGATCCAGCATCTAGGCGTTATGTTTCTCCGAATAATATTTACTTTCGACTCGGGCAACGTCTCGGGGGTTTTCTCCGGGTACTCCGGTTTGCTCCCCCAGCAAAATTTCAAAAAAATCACAAATAATGTTATGTAGGTTGGGTTTGGGCGCGCCACAGGCTGCGACTACGCCTTCCCCAGGGGGAGGCGGCCCAGAGTTTCCCGATAGAAAGGGATAATAAACTGCAACACAGCAGACAACACAGTGCCATCGCAGCTGGTAAGCCCTACATTAGTTTCCCATCCCCCTCTCCCACCATTGTTTCGAGTTTTGTCTAGAAGGGGTGTAGTTGGGGTACGTTACAACCACCTCTGGGCCCCATTAGGGTAGCCCAGTCCCAGCTCTGATGCCGCATTCAGATAAATCTTTTTCCCCATGCCTTGTATGGCCGAACTACATATACTGTACTAACGATCGGGCGAGGAGACGCTATGAACGGCTTCTTTAACGGAGAACACGTGTCATGCCATGTCTAGACGTGCTTTTCGCCTTCTCCTCCCCCTTTTCCCACAGCGTTGAGAAAGTCGATCGTCGAAAATCATCCCATCATTTTTAACCCCAGAATTTTTCTCCTATGAAGTATGTTTTGTCCTATGTTAGTGGGTATTTTATGACAATTTTTTAAATAATAATAATAATAATAATAATAATAATAATAATAATAATAATAATAATAATAATAATAATAATAATAATAATAATAATAATAATAATAATACAAGGATTTACACAATATTTTTAGACTTAGTTGGCCCAAAGCAGTGTTCGCCCTAACAAGACTGTCTTCGTCGATGGTCTAAGTTCAATATAGTACAAAACATAGTACACAACTTGTTATAATGTTCATTTGTAAGGCGCCTTAGCCTAAGGATCAAGGCGCTGGCCGATACAGGATCTAACTCAAACCGCCCGAGACGCCCACCCGCAGCCTTTGGGCTCATGGTTTGACGCTCGGACAACTGAGCACAATCCTGGGCAGCCAGGGATGGGGGAGAAGGACCAAGTGCATGCTGGGTGTGTTCTTGTTACCGGCACTCACCCGTCTAGGACATGAGCGTCAGGATCTTTAAAGTCCGTTATGATGGAATGTTTGTGACACACATACTCTCATCCGAAGGAGTAGGAAAACAGGAGTAAAGTGTCTTCCCCAGGGACACAGCATAATGGCCCGGCCAGGGCTCGAACCCGGGACCTTCAGATTCGCAAGCCGAAGCACCACCATTAGACCACATTTTGACCTTGGATAGCGAGTTTGTTCGCTGTATTAGCCTCCCTTTGAGAGATCTTTCGTACGCCTGTTTAGTATCCCTTCTTCTTCTTCTTCTTCTTCTTCTTCTTCTTCTTCTTCTTCTTCTTCTTCTTCTTCTTCTTCTTCTTCTTCTTCTTCTTCTTCTTCTTCTTCTTCTTCTTCTTCTTCTTCTTCTTATTATTATTATTAGTTTAGACAGTGCATCGTCAAACGGTCGGATATCGCCAGCGGACTGGGAGCGACTGGGAGCATTCTGAATGGTCGAAATTTAAAACGCATTACAAAATTCGACGCATGCGCACAGTGTTATCGTAGTCCGACCGAACACTGCTTAATTCATTCAAATCTGGCAGTGTTAACGAGAAAATGTCGCAGTTTAGTAAGGATATAGCCGATTATCGGGAAAAGGTTGGGTTAGGGTGAGGGTTAAGGTTAAGTCGGCCCAACTTGACCTGGAGCATGCGCAATGGCCCCCGGCAAACTACGATACTCGGTCCCGCTGCGATGTTACACGTACACCGGTTCGAGTGTTTGAGAGCTCTGACGTTCTTTTTGCAGCGAGTCAGTCTGCTGACGTGACACATGCGCTTGCTTTTGGATAGCATAACTACGGTACGTTACAACGACTTCTGGGCCGGCCCCATTAGGGTAGCCCTGTTCGACGGCCCACTAGCGCCAAAACCGAGTTGCCAGTATCGAGAGTCCCACTGCCATGACTAGACGACCTTTTCGCCTTCTCCTCCACATTTTCAACGGTTTCCGGCGAGCACCCGAAGTTGTTGTTATACTGCAATCGATTTGTTTGTCTTTCTGTCTGTCTGTCTGCGCATGTATATTCCCAAAGTTGGTTTTTATTGATTGATTTATTATTGCTTTAGGTCCAGCGGACTCTTCCGAGCCAAATCAGGACCGGACAACCCCCGATCCGCATAAAAGATCTGTTGAAACAACCCCAGTGGGAAAATTGAATGCCCTCCACCGGCCAGTCACTTTACAATAAAGACATCCCACGCGAGGGACGGCTGAGGGTTGACCTCAACTACGCGAACTCCCCGATTACAAAAACAAAATAGAATACAAACATCATTATAAATCATCAACAAAAAAACATACATATAAAATGCCTATAGTGCTAAATAGTACATTCATAGGAAGCCCTAGTGACCACCCGGCAGAAAGCGTCCAACACTCCCAAGCTGATCCAACAGACCTCATACACAAACAAGGAGTCTTGTCCAGGAAGAGTTTTCAAGAAAAAAGGTAGGTCATTGATCTAGCGAAGAAGAAGATAGTATAGCAGAGTGGTAGGACAGATCGGGAATGGGAAAGAGCAAATGAGGAAGACAGCGACAGTGGGAATTTAAAGCACTAAATTTCCAGAAAGTGGGGATACTATTTATACTGAAACCCCCGGCACTCCAACGGGGGGAACTGTTGCCGCAGTTAATTTGTTATGCCTACAAAGGCAAGACAGGTTTTCAACTGGGGCTTTCACTGTACCCTTTATAGGTTAGAACAATCTACAGTGGCAAGATTGCTCATGACCCCAAGGGGTTCCCAAAGTTGGGAAAGCTCACCCAACTTTGGGTATATATATGACCTCTCTACCCTTTATTTGTTTTAGGTTGTTCTGGGTTTTAGAAATCAACACCTGGTTGTCGAGTCTAGAAGTTTTGACTTCTCATTGCGTTTGCCCTGAGGTTACCTTGTCTTCATCTATCTTTGTTCAAACTGCAGACGGCCGTTCATCTTAGGGTCAGCACATTCAGACTTCCAATATTGTTGTATTGATTCACTCGCATGTAGTAATCCAAGTCTATGTATGTACCCCTTGCAATCAAAGTTTGCAAGGTTTTTATTTTTATTTTTTGTAAAATTCATCTTTTTTTTTTAAATTACGTTGAGAATATTTAATGCTTAAGGTTAAGAGATATCATGAATCAGTTTATAGAGCTCGATGAAGAAGAAGAAGAAGAAGAAGAAGAAGAAGAAGAAGAAGAAGAAGAAGAAGAAGAAGAAGAAGAAGAAGAAGAAAGAAAAAGAAGAAGAAGAAGAAGAAGAAGAAAGAAAGAAAGAAAGAAAGAAAAAGAAGAAGAAGAAGGACAAGAAGAAGAAGATGATGATGATGAGGAGGAGGAGGAGGAGGAGGAGGAGGAGGAGGAGGAGAAGGAGGAGGAGGAGAAGGCGTAGAAGCAGGAGGAGGACAAGAAGAAGAAGAAGCACAACAACAACAACAACAACAACAACAACAACATGATGATGGTGATGAAGATGGTGATGATGATCAGGAACATGTGTACGGTATTAGAGAGAGAGAAAGACATACAGAGAAACAGAGTGGAGAGAGAAAAAACAAGAGAGAGAGAGACACACACAGATGACAGACAAACAGTGAGAATAATATTGCACTTTAAAGAAGAAACAACAAAGAGAAAACATCGGACACACAGCAAAAAGAACTGCAGGCAGACAAATGTGTTTGTCGTTAATCTTGTATAACAAGAGACAAGTAGTGGTCGGCCAAGGGTCAAGTGATCAGTACTACGTGGTCATCACCTCGGCCAGTTAGTGACCCCAGTAGCATTGTTAGCATAGCTGACCCAACGGTGCCGTTACTTGGCCATGCTTTTAGCACCTCGGCTACATGTATAAGTAAATTGCGTATGCGTGCGTGCTCGTGGTTTGTGTGTGTGTGTGTAGTGTAGTGTGGTGTGGTGTATGTGTGTGTGTGTGTTTGTGTAGTGTGGTGTGGTGTATGTGTGTAGTGTATACACACACCGTGTGTTTTGTATAGCGTGTGTGTGTGGTGTATAAGTGTGTGGTGCTGTGTTTGTGTTGTGTAGCGTGTGTGGTGTTGCGTAGAGTATGTTTGTGTGGTGTATAAGTGTTTATTGGACAACACGATGACCTGCTCACAGTGGTGAAGAAACGGAAACTCCGATGGTATGGCCACGTCACCAGATCATCAGGTCTTGCAAAGACCATCCTGCAAGGCACAGTGCAAGGAGGTAGAAGAAGAGGGAGACCGAAAAAGAGGTGGGAGGACAACATTCGAGAATGGACTGGTTTGACACTGAGCGAAACAATCAGGGTTGCTGAGGACAGGGAAAGATGGAGTACGCTGGTTAAACGATCATCTGCGGTACCCCTACGACCTCCGAGTTACGGGATAGGATAGGATAAGTGTGTGGTGTTGTGTGTGTTGTGGAGCGTTGTGTGTGGTGTACACATACAAACATACATAATTATTCACCCATACATTCACACACATACACACGTGCGCGCGCTCTCTCACACAAAGAAAGTACAGACACAGGAAAACCCGCATACAAGTGAAATCACAACTACGCAAGTTTTGACAGAAGGTACTATTATTCACCACACACACACTCTACACACTGTTTTTAGTTGAATCTTCATTTGATCTTAGCCCCTTGTAATTTCTGCTACCTTCATTAGCAACTTCGTTGGTGTTATGATCTAGAGCAACTCCACCACCTCCACAATACCTTTATTTTTGTTACGCAAACTATTATTATGTCTACAATCACTCCTTGAGGCCTCTACCTTTCGGGAGAGAAGGCGGGGAGTGGAGAGAAGGTAAGGGAGCGGATGGTGGACAGTGGGATAGGTGAGGAGAGAGATGTAGGGAGTTGTCGTTGTTGTTTTCACTTATGTGATGGATTGACCGCTGGAACCCTGGCCACAAAATAGTTCTTGTGTTTATGCAAGGGAAAGAAACGGTTTAGGTCGTACAGTTTTTGTCTCCCCTTTTTCGTTCTCCTCCCGTGTTTCCAAGCGAGAGTTTCGTTAATACGACGTAGGTGTACGTTTTGAAGTCGTGAATTTGTGGATGAACGTTTGAACGTTGGATTTTAAAGATCCTAACGCTCATGTCCTTGACGGATGAACGCTAGAAACATAAATCACCAAGCACGCACTAGGTCTTGATCCCTCTTGTCCTAGGCGGCGCTGCTCTGCCGCGTTTTTTGCTGAGAAAAGAAATATATTGTTTGTTGTTGTTGTAACACATTAATTCCTGTTGTGACAGATATCAAGGAAGGAAACCTCAAAGCCATCCTAGGCCTGTTCTTCAGCCTGTCACGCTTCAAGCAGCAGCAGAAGTCGCAGCAGCGTGAGCAGCAGCAGAACTCTCACGGGAAGGAGGGTCAAGGTCAAGGTCACCGTAGTCAGTCGGGGCCAGGACCCCCTTCTGGGTCACAGGGCGGAGGGGGATTAGGAGGAGGAGATGAACGTACAAATGGAAAGGGACATCTACAGCCGGAGGAGACGAAATCAAGGTAAGGCTGCTTATATATTAGGTTGCTTTGTTGGTTATCGTACTCGATGGTGGCCGTGGTGGATGTGGCATGTATTGCGGTGATGATGCCACTGATGGTGGGATGCTGCTGTCGTTGTTGTTGCTGATGTTGTTGTTGTTGCTGTCGTTGGCGTTGTCGTCGTTGTAGTAGTCAATCAACGCTTTGTTGGCTTTATTTTTTCCTGTCTCTGCCACCTTCACCCACCCCCCACCCCCCATCACACACCCCACGTTCCGCCCCCCCTCCGCCCTCTTGTCTAATGTCTTTGTTGTATGTTTACTACTCAACACATTTCCTCAGTTATAGTATGGATTTCACAATTGTGTACTTTTCTGCGTATCACTTATAATTATTAATATGTTGTTTTACCACGACGACGATGAATATGTCGTTTTACGAGGACGATGATGAAGAAGAAAAAGAAGAAGATTGATGATGATGATGATGATGATGATGATGATGATGATGATGATGATGATGATGACGATGATGATGATGATGATGATGATGATGATGACCACCCTTTATTTCCTGCCGCCATTTCATTTGAAATGAGCAAGTAATGGAACTTGTAGGTTGGCGTTGTTTGGACAGGTTTTATCACAAAATATCATGCCACAGCCTCATCATTCCTTCTTTTACTTGTACATTTTCGCTGGGTCCACCAGTGCACTTTTTCCAGCCCAAAACTAAACAAATACCTACGACAAACGAATCTACTTCATCTATTTCGATCAAAATCTTCGCGTGCAGTTCAGCCACAACAGCATTTTAATTTGCATCATTAAATGGCGTGCCTGTGTTCGAAGTTTAAAAATTTAATTAATGAAGTTGTTTTTTTGCGGAATCAATGCTGCGGATATATTGGGGGTCAGTCTGCAGGTTAAAATGATTGAGCAGCACGCACATTCGTTTTTCATCCTGTATCGGGTTTCGCTATCTTCTTTTTCGTCTGACATGGCTGCTGCTGCTCTTCCTTCTCCTCCTCCTCCTTCTCCTCCTCCTCATCATCATCACCATCGTCGTCATCATCATCATCATTATCATCATCAGCAGCAGCTTCTTCTTCTTTTCCTTCTTCTTCTTCTTAATTCTTCCTCTCCTCCTCCTCCTCCTCCTCCTTTGGCTTCATAGCCCTTCCCTCCACTTCCTTCTTCTTCTTCTTTTCCTCCTCCATCTCATTTGAGTTGTTTTTGCTGCTTTCTCTTTCTTCTTCTCTCTGCCTTTCTTTGCACTTCTGACGTCGTCCCATTATTAAACTTTGTTGTGGACATTAGTCATACAATATGTGTTGATTTGACTACCCGGGGCTATCTACTAGATTTAGGTGTAGGTTCATACCCAGGGCGTTAGCTGACGTTGCAAAACTCCTTCATCTCTTGCTGTTCTTCCTCTTTTTCCTCCTCTTCTTCATTCTTCTTATACTTTCCTCATCCTCTTAATCATCTTCCTTATTCTTCGTCGCTGTCTAGTTCCTTCTCCTCTTCAATGCTGTGTGTGCAGAAGACAGTAGAAGGCAGGATGCCGTGTCAGCGAAGTCCCATTTGTCTTGTCATTCAGATCAGACACAGGCTCCATTTTCTTCGTGCGGTCACAGTCTCCAGTTGCGTTCTCTTTATCGCCATTTTCCTTTCCCGCTTCATTAAAAGTTAGCCCTTCCAATACCACTCCTCTGGCATTATACGCAAAAGGCTAAGAATGTGGCGAGTTGTGTATAGATTTAGTTTTAATTCCAGTTGAGTAGTTGTATGTGTGTATTTATAATTGGTTTACTTCCATGGAAGATGTGAAGGGCCAGAACATAATGGTAGAGCTGGTTGAGAGGTTGAGATAGGTGCTGACGCATGACATTATTTATATATTTGCTAACTGCACGGTCAACACTATTAGTCGTAGAATGTACAAATGGCTTCATGCGCAGCATTTTTGGTTTCTATAACCTCTCGACCTTCTTGTTGAAAGTTGGTATGAATAGTGAAACAAACTCGGTCAACCGCAGCGGGGTAAAAATCAATACTTAATAATTATTGTTCAATTTGCAAAGCGCGCATATCAGCCAAAGGTTGCTGCTTAAGAGTGCATTTACTGACGAGGCGTTCGTACTACCTTATTGAATAGATGTGATATAAACCGCAAAGTGTGACCAACAAATCTGCCATTCCCGCCCCTCTCCCTCCACTTAATCTACTCCCACCCTCCATCCTCTGCTCCCTGTGACGGAATAGTAAAATGGGTCCAGACTTTGCAATCGCTAGGGTGTGAGCTGATTCGATTTTGGTCACCACGAGCCGCCAACATGTTGTGAATCCGGTACTTTCCTAACCTCATTTACTACATGCCTCTCACTTTCACTTGACGTCTGCTTCCTTCAGGCATCCAAAGGCTACCTTCTTCTTCTTCTTCTTCTTCTTCTTCTTCTTCTTCTTCTTCTTCTTCTTCTTCTGTCCTCCCCTACTCCTTTTTCTTCTTCTCTTCCTCCTCTTCCTCCGCCTTCATCGTCATCATCATCATCATCATCATCATCATCATCATTATCATCATCATCATCATCATCATCATCATCATCATCATCATCATCATCATCTTCTTCTTCTTCTTCTTCTTCTTCTTCTTCTTCTCCTTCTCCTTCTTCTTCTTCTCCTTCTCCTTCTTCTTCTTCGTCATAATCGTCTTCTTTTTCTTCTTTCCTCTTCCTCCTCCTCCTTCTTCTTCTCTTCCTCTTCCTCCTCCGTCTTTATCATCATCATCATCATCATCATCATCATCATCATCATCATCATCATCATCATCATCATCATCATCATCATCATCATCTTCTTCTTCTTCTTCTTCTTCTTCTTCTTCTCCTCCTCCTCTTCCTCCTCCTCCTTCTTGCTCTCCTTCAACTTCTGTCCTCCTACGTGTTGGACACCCACCTAGCCTATGCACCATACACTTTAGCTCCGTGTCATCTCGTATGTGCTTGCCTCGCTGACAACTTATAAAAGGTTGGCCGACTCATTGTTAAACGGTCCCAAGATAACACACGTCAGCGTTATAGAACCTTTTCGAATTCACATTGAGTGTTGCCCCTCCGGAACAGAATAAGATAAAGGGGCAGGAGAGAGGGGGGAATGGGCCTCTTTTCAAAGTATGGTTTTGATATAAAGCCATAAATGTATGTGTTTATATGGCTTTTAATAGCATCAAGGTTGATTCTAATAAATAGCACCGCTGCGAAAGTGTGTATAGTAGACACAGCTGTTTTTGTTTTCCGCCGACCTTTTGTGTCCACAGTTTGTTGTAGTGCGACCATTACGTATTATATTACTGTTTAATGCTGTGTCCACAGTTTGTTGTAGTGCGACCATTACGTATTATTTTACTGTTTAATGCTGTGTCCACAGCTTGTTGTAGTGCGACCATTAGGTATTATATTACTGTGTAATGCTGTGTCCACAGTTTGTTGTAGTGCGACCATTACTTATTATTTGTCTGTTTAATGCTGTGTCCACAGTTTGTTGTAGTGCGACTGTCAAAGCCCCCCCTTACGGTCCTTCGTTTCTCTTACCATAAAGGGGAACTCTGAGCAGTGTATGCAACCATACGTGAACAACGGATGAATAGATAGAGACAAGTATTACGTTGGCAAAATAAAACAACAATTTATTCACATGAACATAACATGGAGTCGTAAATGAATAACTAAAATTTATAAAGGTGATAAAATCAAACGACAGAATGAAATGTTCTTTGTTTTAAATAATTTAAACGGTTCTACACAGTATTCTCGTTCAGTCTCTTTGTTTTCCTTTTCTACTGTTCACTCTTTGTTCGCACACAACCTATGCACTGTTTACAAATTTGTTGCTACTACTGTTATAACGATTTCAGTTCACAAGTCCCGTTTTACAAATACATATCACACTCCTGCGATCAAACCTTTGCAATACGAAATTGCATAATAACAAAAACGTCCCGAAGACACTAGAGCATGAACTCGCTCAACGCAGGAGTGAAATGTATATATGTCCCGGGAACACAGTAGGCAAATAAACTAAAAAATTGTCAATGCACTAGATGTAATCGATAAGTGCATACACCTCGAATGTCATTGGGACTGTAGCTGCTACGATTAGATGCATCCGCCGTGGTCATCCAATATTTCAAAGTCTGTGGTGAAGAAGCGAAGGCAAAAAGTTCACTGGCAAAAAGTCTATTATAATACAATCGGTGAAAAGTGATGGTAAAACCAAAAACAAAGTCGAAGTTAAAGTTGAAGTTGAAGGTAAAATCGAAGTTGAAGATGAAACCAAAGGCAAAAAGCGAAAGGTACACTGCAACATAACCCATACAAAATCTTCTAAGAATTTGAGTAACAATTTATACATGCTTCCTGATGCAATTGAAAACTCAACCATTTTCCTTAATAATAATAATCGCTAACTCTTGTATTGTAACAATCACAAATGTAAATCTAACGCATGTATGAATGAATGACTGCAACCTTGAATGTGTTGTATGCTTGGAAGAATAATGATTGTAATAAATATGGTATCACTTATTCGAGTATAATACTTCCCCATAATATTTTAGCCCCACAACATAATGATAACCAACAATGACACGACAAAATACGGACCACAGAAATAAATGACAACAAAGAGACACCCGACTAGCCAGTGAAAACACCCAAGTCCACACTTACTCAACTACCCGTGGATGCGGTGATGCGGCTAAGGTCGGATACGTCTCTTCATCCGCAGCATTCCTTTTGGTACAGGTAGGTCAACGGTCAGGTCTACTAGTCGTCTCGATCTTCATTGACTAAAACAAACAGTCGAACTTGCACCAGTTTCAAGGTCGAACTCTTTCTCCCTCATCGTTCTCAAACGACTTCTGGTGAAAACTCAAGTTCTTGTCGTAGGGCACCGCTACGTGAGGATATCACGTACGCATTTCCTTAAGCGTACAGTTGACGGATAAAGGATTAGCAGGGACGAAAAACGATTCAACACACTGCTCCTAGATTCACTGTTCCTGGGACCTCCATGTAACGACCAAATACCTCTTCAATCTCTTTCGCCATTTCCTCTTTTCTACGACAATAAGTTACGTCACACTTTTCATTTACTTTTGTCCTGGCTTATTCAAAGGCACACAAAACGATGATTCATAGGCACTTGCGAGAAGACCACCTATCTACAAACAACAATATAAAGTTCAAACTGAGTGTGGGTCGTGACAGCGACCATTACTTATTATTTGTCTGTTTAATGCTGTGTCCATAGTTTGTTGTAGTGCGACCATTACGTATTATATTACTGTTTAATGCTGTGTCCACAGTTTGTTGTAGTGCGACCATTACTTATTATATTACTGTTTAATGCTGTGTCCACAGCTTGTTGTAGTACGACCATTACTTATTATTTTTCTGTTTAATGTTGTGTCCACAGTTTGTTGTAGTGCGACCATTACGTATTATATTACTGTTTAACGCTGTTTCCACAGTTTGTTGTAGTGCGACCATTAGGTATTATATTACTGTTTAATGCTGTGTCCACAGTTTGTTGTAGTGCGACCATTACTTATTACAATACTGTTTAATACGACAACAATGCAATGTTCCATGTAAACTCATTTTCACAAACAATGAACAATGTCCTTGACGCGCTGCCTTGTAATTTCTAAACAAAACCTTGTTCAAAATTAAAAGTTTGCAACCGTTGATTTAACAACTATTTTAGGCAGTGATTTCTCTTTCCAAAATTAGGTTTCTTCCCGTCTGGGTTGCCAATTAGTCAAATGGTGGCTACTTTCGCATGAAGATGTAGTTTGTTTGGTTTTTTTTTTTTTTTTTTTTTTTATGAGGACTTCATTCGGGCGTCTTTGGAAAATCAGGTCAGCAAGCCCAGCTGATAATCTGACGAGCTGAGAATGTATCTATGGCGCAAATTTATAAATGCAAACCGTTGGCAGGAGAGATCCCTCATACCATTGAAGGCTGGAGAGATCCCTTATTCAATTGAAAACATCATCTAATAAGGATTATATCCAGGGTGTTGTCAAGAAACTCCAGTTCCATCTCTTGAGGCGAGACAACTCTATCATTTAAACGAAACATTTTGTCTCCCTTTAAAATAGACTTGTTTCTGACTCCTTCCGGAAGATGGAGGACCCAGCTGCCTGTTTCACTGCCGACCACATTACTGTAGAACAAGAACGAACAATTTTCATTATGATTCTTTCCAACGAAACTCCAATACAAATGTTCTAGAGTGAAGTTATTCCCCTGAGGCATCAGGCATACAAGAGTTGGACCCATGTGCAGGAGTATTTACAAAAGTCGGCGCTAGCTAGAAGGGTGAAGAGGTTCCTGCATCGCTATCGTTCTCTTCAGTAATGAAGCGCTCTTTGACAGACGCGTTAGCTTACATACATACAATACTTGATTGGCAACATGCATTTGCCTGAAACAACATGTATTGCGATCCTTACAATGGTAGAATGTAAGTGCTCACTTCTATGTCTTTCTTCTCACAATGACCAGGCCATTCCGTTGTTGTTGTTGTTTGTAGATTATAGTCGCACGACACTTTCGCATATAGGTGACTACTGGGCCGATTTATACTGACACCAGCGGGCCAGTTGTTGGTAAAGGGGAAAATAATATGATCACACGTTGACCAATCCGGGATTCGAACCAGCGACCTTTCGGTTACTAGCAAGACGCTCTTACCAACTGAGCTACCCGGCCTCATAGACTCGCCATTCCGTTGTGGCCCTTCATGTATGGTCTTATGTCCAATGTCTAATGTCTTATGTCAGCTAAGCTCGCTCACGGGAGTGTCAGGCGACGGGCCAATCATGGGCGACTCCCGCCTCTGTAAGATGGCATCTACAATCCGGATCACAAGACATGTCGCATGTACATGCAGTACTGCTTATCAACGTAATCAGCAATTTTCAACCGGAGGTTACTTTTCGACTACTTTAGATTGATATAACGGAAACTGAAGGAGAGAGAGAGACAGAGACAGAGAGGCAGAGACAGAGGCAGGGATTGGAGTGTACAGTAGATAGTAAGTATGTGTGTTGGTATGGGTTCTGTTCCCCCATTTTTGGGGGGATTTCCTGTGAGGCAGTTTAGGCGGGGAGACGTCTGACAAATTGTGTCATAAAAAGTTCTGGACAGTTTTTACCCTTTTCCTCAGCGGGACCTGCCAGAATTTGAACCAGCTTTTTAACTCATTCCCACCATAGTCAGACTTTGGAACAACTTTCACTCATGTTAGACCACTTCCAGACTTTTCAATAATTTTTTAACTCTTTTGGCCCCGACTGACAAACGCAAGAACCAACCAGAAGTGTCTCTTTCAATTTCAAGATAAGGGAAGTAACTCTGACGTTAGGGAGACCACTTTGTAATTGAAAGCCGGAACAACAGCGTTGATGTCGATTGGGTCATTACAAAACAGAACAAAGCAAAACAAAACACAATAAATATTGTACATTCAGAAAACCAAACTCCACCGCTTTGAGCAGGGTTTTGTACTGAAAAGTGCACTATAGGAAAACAACTTTGATATGAATTTGATTTGAGTTAATTTCATGATGCTTTGTAAGGTTGTTTTCTTTTCTTCTTCTTCTTCTTCTTCTTCTTCTTCTTCTTCTTCTTCTTCTTCTTCTTCTTCTTCTTCTTCTTCTTCTTCTTCTTCTTCTTCTTCTTCTTCCTTCGCTCTCTACTTTACGCAGTGCTGTCATCCTGTCGGGAAAAGATGACGGTGTCCATTGAAGCTGTTTCCGATGCCCAACAGAGTTGCTTCCCTTCAGCCTGTCTTCTAAAGTTACGTCCCTTTGCACTTTTTCTTTGAAGCGGTTTCTGGTTACTTTTGAAATGCAGTAAATAAATGCAAAATTTTTTTCATTTTTAACTTTTACATTTTATTTTCTGGCGCTTCTGAAATTTTCTTTTAAAATTTTCTAGAAGCCCAAATGTCCTTGAGAAATTATTGAGTTTGTGATTTGCGCGCGAGTTCGAGAAAGAAGTTACGTGGCAAAAAAAGAACCGGATGATGCGCAAATAATGTCTTTAGATTGCTGCGATTTGAATGCTTTGGTTGTTGAGTTCAGTACTTGTCGGTTCCATGTTCGTGTGCCTGTTGGTCGCCAGGTTTGCCTGTCGTTATTGTTAACAGGGGATGCGTTGTATGTGTTATAACGTGTTTTTGTTTTAAAAGCTAAATTTCTGAATTATATTGTTGACTTGTGTGTGGTTAACAGGGAGAGAGACAGACAGACAGACAAACAGACAGACATGCAAACAGACAGACACATTGTGGGGAAGAGGATAGGGTGAAGAAGTGAATGAGTGTGCTGGGGATGGTTTGGAAGAAAGATTTCACACTCTATTATGCGCAGTCCAGACAGAACCTCTCTCAGACCTATCAGTCTCCATTTCCCAAGTCCGCTTTACAGGCCCTTAAAAGTCTCTTTCATACTGGTCTTAGTGCAGTCGCTTCTTCTTCTTCTTCTTCTTCTTCTTCTTCTTCTTCTTCTTCTTCTTCTTCTTCTTCTTCTTCTTCTTCTTCTTCTTCTTCTTCTGCTGCTGCTGCTGCTGCTGCTACTGCTGCTGCTGTTATTCTATTATTTGTTCTTCTCTGACCCTGTGTCCCCTATCGTTCTTCCGCCTTCTCGCCGTCTTTCTTCTCCACACTCTTATTGCCAGTCAGGTCTCGGTTTTTCCCGACTTCCGTTTGTGTCCTGTCTCGGCTAACTGTCAGGGGAAGTAACCTCAGAGGCACGAAAGGGGTTGCGGGTCCTTGATCTATCTTGCCGTTTCTTGTCGCGATGCAAGCCTGCGTACATGAAGATTGAGGGGGTCGTATTAGATGGGGACCACTGTGTGAAATACTGTAATGGTTGTGAGATACACAGTTGTAGCAACAAAATTAATATTTGCGGTCGAAGCCTGCACTATTTCATGGGCTCTTGTTGACTGTGAAATGGTACCTGACTTTAGATAGCTATTTGTGCATGTTAGATCCCCGACGTCCACTAGGCGGATTCACTGTGTAGGCTAACACCTTGAGCAGCTCTTTTGCGGCGAGAAATGCAGTTTGTGTGCCAAAGTTTATGTGTGTGGGCTTTTGTCTGTCACAAGGTGAATATTGTGCATTATACAAAATAAAGGACGCTTGAGTTAGATCCTGTGTCGGCCAGCGCTTTCAACAGCTCTTCAGTCTCAGTCTGAGGTGGACATGCGCTATATAGGAACGATGGAATATCCTGTCCCATCCCGTAACTCGAAGGTCGTTGGGGCACCACAGATGATCGTATAACCAGCATACTCCATCTTTCTGTTTCTCTGTGTCAAGCCAGTCCATCATCGAATGTTGTCCTCCCACCTCTCTTTCTGTCTCCCTCTTCTTCTGCCTCCTTGCACTGTGCCTTGCAGGATAGTTTTTGCAAGGCCTGAAGCTCTGGTGATGTGGCCATACCATCGGAGTTTCCGTTTCTTCACCAATGTGAGCATGTCATCGTGTTGTCCAATGGCTTGTGTGATGGTCTGTCGGACTTCGTCGTTGGTGATGTGTTGGGTATAGTAAATGCACGGACGTGTTCTGTTGCACCTCATCTCCATGCTTTGTATTCTTCGAAGTAGATCTGCTGTGAGGGTCCATGTTTGGCAAGCGTATAGGAAGATGGAGATGACAAGGGAGTATAATACATATTTAATAAAGGCTATTTATTTCAACCTGGTGGTTGTGTTTGAATTGTACTCTCGCTGCTGTATTTGATAGTGTTTTATATTGTATATTTAGATGAATAAAGACCTTCATCTGAATCTGAAAAGTCGCTGAAATTCTGTGTTTGGGACCATATTTCACAGCGTAACTAATTTTCTCACGTCTCTCTCTTTCCAAAAGCTTTCCACTGAGCCAGAAAAACCCACCTCCTATAGATCGATAACTTGATCGAAGGAATTTATTTTCTATGACCCTCCCCCCTCCCCAACTCGTCCTTTTTATTCCTCCTCATCCCCCACTCCAGTCCTCCCCACAAATGTCTCCCTTTCCATCCCTCCTGCATGTGAAGTTGTTAGGGGGGTAAGCTATTTAAAACATTACTTTCAGTTCGTCTGGGGCATAGCGATCGGTTTTGCAGTACTGAGAGAGAGAGAGCGAGAGAGAGGGAGAGAGAGAGAGAGAGAGAGAGAGAGAGAGAGAGAGAGAGAGAGAGAGAGTTTTCACAAGCAGAATAATTAGTGTTGACGTGTTTCAGCAAACTCCGATCCCGTGAAAGACGTGAAAGAAGTCCGTGTACTCCCTCGCTTCTTTTCAAATTCCTGCCTAGGGATACAAATTTCTTACTTTTCTTTTTAAAACGTCATGTTATCTACTTGAGAGAGAGAGAGAGAGAGAGAGAGAGAGAGAGAGAGAGAGAGAGAGAGAGAGAGAGAGATGGGGCAGAAAGGGGTTGATGGGAAAGAAAGATTTTGGAAGTCGGCGGGAGGTTGCGACAGAGGTATAATTATGGGAGCGGAAGGTCAAACTGTTTGACGAAGTAACGGAGTTCTTCTATCTCTCTCTCTGGGCTCACAAACGAGCTGACAAATGAATGAGAAATTGAAAAATAATTGTGTAGAGTGATATTTGAGGGTTGGGAGAGAAGAGCTGAGATTGATTTTAAAGGAAAAAGGTGTGAGAGAACAACGGGTGTTTAAATGTCACTGAATGATCCCCACAGTAAGGATGTTAGGCACAACAGCTATAGTGTACACTGTCAACATTTTCCGGAACATTTCATCGTATTGGAGTAATGGACGCATTGGTAAGAGAGTATGGAGGGGAGGGGTGGGGGCGCCTGAGGTACATTTGGTCTGTTTGTACTGGTGAGTTGTAGGAGATTGTTGGTAGTATAACCATAACAATGCTATACATACTGTGTGGTATATTGCCCTGCATATGCGCCGTGTATTTTACACTTATATTAGGGAACTTGCACTTAATGGTTTCCAGTCATAGGCTGGCTGTGATATTGTACAGTTAGTACTCATCAGACATTGACATGACAGTCATTATTGTATACACGTACTATTGTACAGTTAGTACTCATCAGACATTGCCATGACAGTCATTATTGTATACACGTACTATTGTACAGTTAGTACTCATCAGACATTGCCATGACAGTCATTATTGTATACACGTACTATTGTACAGTTAGTACTCATCAGATATTGCCATGACAGTCATTATTGTATACACATACTATTGTACAGTTAGTACTCATCAGACATTGCCATGACAGTCATTATTGTATACACGTACTATTGTACAGTTAGTACTCATCAGACATTGCCATGACAGTCATTATTGTATACACGTACTATTGTACAGTTAGTACTCATCAGACCTTGCCATGACAGTCATTATTGTATACACGTACTATTGTACAGTTAGTACTCATCAGACATTGCCATGACAGTCATCATTGTATACACGTACTATTGTACAGTTAGTACTCATCAGACATTGCCATGACAGTCATTATTGTATACACGTACTATTGTACAGTTAGTACTCATCAGACCTTGCCATGACAGTCATTATTGTATACACGTACTATTGTACAGTTAGTACTCATCAGACATTGCCATGACAGTCATTATTGTATACACGTACTATTGTACAGTTAGTACTCATCAGACATTGCCATGACAATCATTATTGTATAAAACGTACTATTGTACAGTTAGTACTCATCAGACCTTGCCATGACAGTCATTATTGTATACACGTACTATTGTACAGTTAGTACTCATCAGACCTTGCCATGACAGTCATTATTGTATACACGTACTATTGTACAGTTAGTACTCATCAGACATTGCCATGACAGTCATTATTGTATACACGTACTATTGTACAGTTAGTACTCATCAGACCTTGCCATGACAGTCATTATTGTATACACGTACTATTGTACAGTTAGTACTCATCAGACATTGCCATGACAGTCATTATTGTATACACGTACTATTGTACAGTTAGTACTCATCAGACATTGCCATGACAATCATTATTGTATAAAACGTACTATTGTACAGTTAGTACTCATCAGACATTGCCATGACAATCATTATTGTATAAAACGTACTATTGTACAGTTAGTACTCATCAGACATTGCCATGACAATCATTATTGTATAAAACGTACTATTGTACAGTTAGTACTCATCAGACATTGCCATGACAATCATTATTGTATAAAACGTACTATTGTACAGTTAGTACTCATCAGACATTGCCATGACAATCATTATTGTATAAAACGTACTATTGTACAGTTAGTACTCATCAGACATTGCCATGACAGTCATTATTGTATACACGTACTATTGTACAGTTAGTATTCATCAGACATTGCCATGACAGTCATTATTGTATACACGTACTATTGTACAGTTAGTACTCATCAGACATTGCCATGACAGTCATTATTGTATACACGTACTATTGTACAGTTAGTACTCATCAGACATTGCCATGACAGTCATTATTGTATACACGTACTATACAAACCATTAATGAGGATGGGGATAGAAGGGGGGGAGTGAGAGAGAGAAGTACAAGAACAAGAAAAGCTTGGATACTGTTTTGATGTCCGACTTTTGATTGAGAGGATGTAGAACCAAGTTTACATGAATATTTGTTACGGGGGCTTTTTAGATGTCAAAATATAATTAAATTCGTCTGTTCATACACTAGGTACAGAAAGAAATAAAGGAGTTCGTTCGATGTCGGATCTTGACTTTGGTCAACGCTGTGGTTTTGAAATCGATCGTATTGTAACATTGCGTTTGTGTTTTGGGGTGGATGACGTGGAGAAGTGTTTACGTATGTAAGTGTGTGTATGTGTGTGTAGGTGTGTGGGTGCGTGCGTGCGCGCGCGTGTGTGTGTGTGCGTGAAAGAGAGAGATATGTTAACATGTCAGACAAATGTCAAGGATTGTATATCATGGCATAAAATCAATACATCAGTTAAGGGTTAGTTCGAGGTAACATTTTTTAGCTTAGAAGTTTAATATAAGTTACTTTGTTTTAAAAGAGATATATAAGATAAAATAAGATAAAATAACAATAGGATTTTCCAATGGTAAAAGAGTAAGCGCTGGGTGCACTTTTATTACATCCTACCCTTGTAACAATAACAATGAATTAAAAAAAGAACGTTATCACAATAAACATCTTAATCTAACACAGGCAACTTAGTTCATAAAGTAATTCTTCATCATCATCATCATCATCATCATCATCATCATCATCATCATCATCATCATCATCATCATCATCGTCATCATCATCATCATCATCATCATTATCATCATTATCATCAGAGTATAATTATAATAATTATAATTGAAATATATTGTGGCGGAATGGGAGTCAACTGGTTCACGCTTGGGAGAGAGATTGTCTACCTTCCAGTTATTGGTTAGTTAAGCCTTGGATGGCTCCTGCTGTGCAGAATCCTTTGGTGTGGCCATTGGGTGAGCAGAACTATATTGTCTGCAGCCATTTTATTCAAATCAGTGGCAGTGACTTATAGAGAGTATCGTGGCACTAGTAGCCGGCAAACCGGTTACTACCAACACGCTTCCCCGCTTTGCAGGGCAAATATGTTTAGTGTATGTCCTTCGTAGGTGGAATAAATGAAAATAACAGTTCGGGTTGGACCGTTTTCTCAAGGGCGTGGCCACTCGGCTACATATACTTATAATTCAGAGAAAGAGAAGATAGATAGAGAGCGCAAGAGAGAGAGAGAAAGAGAGAGAAAACTTTCAACCTATACAGCATTCAAATCGATAAGTATTTAATTGCCTCAACAAGCCCCAAAATCAATACCTCTGCTGGAGATTGTGTATGCACATATCTAGAAAAGCAAGCGCGTCCATATTTAAACTCTTTGGCACGATCAGAGTTAGGGGGCTATTGTAAGAGCGAGTGTGGAATACATCATACTCAGTCCTCGAGTGTACTAGACAGCTCGCGCGTGCTAGAATTGGCGAGTTAGTCTGTCAGCGAGTAATGCTTTGTTATCAGTAGTAGCATTGAACAAAGGGACAATGTTTCAATAACTTTCTTCTAACACTTGATGTTGTGGGCGACTTTGTTTTCGGCACGTTTTTCTTTTATTCTTCTCTTTTTTTTAAAAAACAGATTTTTCGTTAAACATCGAAAACAAAAATAAGAAGGAAAATAATATACAACACCGGTTATTTCATAAAATGTTTAAGAGATATTTAAACCCCTTTTTCGTGTTGTGTGTGTGTGAGAGAGAGAGATTATCTGTCTGTGTCTGTTTCTGAGTATGTGTGTACGCGCGCGCGCGCGCGCGCGTGTGTGTGTGTGGTATTTTGCTTAAACACTGTTAGGAATGTATAATGTGTACTCCATTGTTACCATCTTCAAAGTTCCTACTATTTCAATGGAAAAGACGTAATCAAACAAAATACACATTCTTCAAGCCTTATAAGAAATTGAAATCTTGAGTAAAAGTTTTAAATTACAATATGAAATTGTGTTTATTGTTGTTGTAAGGATGTGGAGAAAACGTAATACGCCATGCCCCGGGTTTGAGAAGAGCATGGGGAAGCCTTTGGATGCCGAAAGAAGACCTTGAAAATACGCACCCAAAACAGTTTTTTTTAATAAAATAAATGTGTGTGTGTGTTTGCGTGCGTGTGTGTATGTGTGTTTTGTGTGTGTGTGTGTGTTTTTGTGTGTGGGTGTGTGTTGTGTGTGTGTTGTGTGTGTGTTGAGAAGGTGTGGGGTGGCAGAGGGAAGGAGAGAGAGGGGAGGTGGGAGTTCTTAACCCATCAACCACCTTCATCCTCACCCATCATCCTGACGGGTCATAAGTACACTGTCTTACCATACAATACTATGCAATGTACAGTACAAGATGCTGACATCCTGACGGGTCATAAGTACACTGTCTTACCATACAATACTATGCAATGTACAGTACAAGATGCTGACATCCTGACGGCTCATAAGTACACTGTCTTACCATACAATACTATGCAATGTACAGTACATGATGCTGACATCCTGACGGCTCATAAGTACACTGTCTTACCATACAATACTATGCAATGTACAGTACAAGATGCTGACATCCTGACGGCTCATAAGTACACTGTCTTACCATACAATACTATGCAATGTACAGTACAAGATGCTGACATCCTGACGGCTCATAAGTACACTGTCTTACCATACAATACTATGCAATGTACAGTACAAGATGCTGACATCCTGACGGCTCATAAGTACACTGTCTTACCATACAATACTATGCAATGTACAGTACAAGATGCTGACATCCTGACAGCTCATAAGTACCTGTCTTACCATACAATACTATGCAATGTACAGTACAAGATGCTGACATCCTGACAGCTCATAACTATACTGTCTTACGATAGTGTTACGTTGAAACGCGCATGATGGCACGCGTACGTTTTGTTTTGCAAAGCATTCAATAACAGAATGTATTTACCTTTGATTTAATTTTGCGTTGTTGTTAGAAGAGGCTATTTTCGTTGGTCGATATTGTTGGAGAATTCTCTGGAGTTGCTTGTTTAGTATCGATCGAAGCTTCGCGATAAATGTAGATAGCTGAGAAAATTCTTGGACAGTAAGGAAGGTTGTATGACGTAAAACAGTGATGACGAAGTTTATTCCGATTGGTTGTAATGTGTCACACGGGAAACTTCTGACGTTATCTGGAGTCTAGAAAAAAACACTATATAATTGATGCACTGTGTAGAGTTGAAAGTTGAGAAAGTGAGAAGTGAAAAAGCGATTGTATACAGTTGTTAATGTAAACAGAAAGAAAGAAAGAAAGAGATTTCTCTTATATCGAGCACTTACAAGCTCAGAGAGCTTCTCAAGGTGCTGGCCCGTAATATCCAGCAATCACACAATATTTTGCTGAAGTCAGGATTCGAACCCACGTCGCCCAAGACGCACTCACACAAGTCGTGCGTTCTGACCACTGAGCTATCCCTGCCGCTGAATACGCTTGTACGCTGAATAAAATACGCTTGTACGCTGTACGCTGAATAAAATACGCTTGTACGCTGAATAAAATACGCTTGTACGCTGAATAAAATTGGAAAACTTCATACGACGACTCCTGCCTTGTTGCTGAGTGAACGGGTTGCGTGGATAAACGAATCCGAGTTACACTTATCAGGATTTCAGCATTGGGGCTGAAACAACTACTGATAAAAACAACACCAACATTGAGTGTAACAGATAGAATAATATGCAATGTACAGTACAAGATGCTCACACCTCACTCCAGTCCCATTTCTCTAGGTGAGACAACTACGACCTACATTTGTGGTCTCCCTTGTGTATTCTGGCCAGCAGTCCCTCTTGTGTCTACCATACTGTTATTTCTTGCGGGCTGTTGACGAGTTGTGGTTCGATCTTTGGGCTAGTTTTGCCTCAAAGTTATCGCTCTCAGAATGCTGTTTATTGCCTTGCACGTGAGTCCAACCCGTCAGTTGTTCTGTGTTTACCCGTTAAATGTTATCATTCTTTGTTGCTATCTTGTAGTTATCTTTTTTTGTTACCATCTTCCAGTTACCTCTCTTTGACTGTTCCTTTTTTTTTCTTTTTGGCAGTTATCGTTCGTCATCCTTATCTCAGTTGTCGTTCTTGAATAAACGTCGGAGCTAATGCGTAATTGGTTAGATAGGCTGACAAAGAGCCACATAGTATAGTATAGTAACATCGGCGTAGCGTTAGGCTTCTGGGGCCTGTCGCCGAGTCTGTTGTACTTGGTGACTTCGGGATTTATCTTTCTTCAAACCCGGTCTTTTGACCGGGGCCTGATCTAAGAACTTTTTGTTAAAAAATATAGTATAATGCGTATGTTGTCAAGACTTTGTTTCACTAGTCTTGACTTGATTTGGGTTGACTTCAGTTGACTTGACTTGTACAGTAAGCTAGTTTAGACACTAGAGACGCATATAAAGTCAAACATAGAACACAACACTAATTATTATAAAATATTTGGGAGATATTGTAATTCACTTCTTCAATTCTCAACATCGAGAGATGAACATTACACAGGAGAGCCTATGATGGCTTAAGAATCAAGATTCAAGATTGTATTTGTAGCACAATCTTCTTCTTCTTCTTCTTCTTCTTCTTCTTCTTCTTCTTCTTCTTCTTCTTCTTCTTCTTCTTCTTCTTCTTCTTCTTCTTCTTCTTATTATTATTATTATTATTATTATTATTATTATTATTATTATTATTATTATTATTATTATTATTATTCAGCGCTGTGATACAGTTTTTAGTGTGAAAATGCTTGTGCTTAATAAATTTTCATTAATTCATTTATTATTATTATTATTATTATTATTATTATTATTATTATTATTATTATTATTATTATTATTATTATTATTATTATTATTATTATTATTAATTATTATTATTATTATTATTATTATTATTATTATTATTATTATTATTATTATTATTATTATTATTATTATTATTATTATTATTATTCAGCGCTTTGATCACGCTATTTGTGTAAAAATGCGTGTGCTTAATAAATTTTAATTAATTAATTTATTTAATTATTTATTTTCTTTTTACAATTAGTATGTTTATTTTGTTTATTCCTTTTTATGTATGCACCTCTTATTGTTTTGTTTGTTGCAAGATGCAATTTCTTGAAAGAGATCATAAAGTTTTCTCATCTTATTCGCGAACACTTAAATATCTCAAAACAAATACAATTAATTCCAGCCATGCAATGATATAGTCTGATTAAACTATTGAAAAGTACTTGTGATATTTTCAATGAGTTGTGTGGGGAATTTCAAAGAGACCAACAGTTAAACCCTATCAAAACCATTTTGCGTACTGTCGGTAGAGTGGCACTGAGAACGTAGCTGTTTACAAAGCTGGTATGCGGCTGCAGAAAATCTTGTTTACAACCTTCAAGACCCAGCATTCATGCTGTAGTTTGTTGAATTGAGGTTCGAACCTAACTGAAGCCCAAGGCTCGGAGAGTACAGGAGCAACCCTTATATTAAAATGTGTCTTAGTGGCTTGAAAGCTTATTTCTTTGGGGATGAAAACATTAACGAATTAGTTTCCCGGAGGCTTGCACCAAAGACCACAGGAGCATCCCTTTATGTTAAAAATTGTCTTCTGGCTTGGGAGCGTATTTCTTTGTGAGGATGAAAGCATTAAGGAGGTAGTTTACTAAAGAACTGTAGCGCAAGACAGCACCCTGGCGGTGTATACCAACACTCAGGCTATGCGTACCCTAACAGGTTTCTTCTGCGTCTCTTGTTGTCGGTGAAAACAGTCATTTCGTGAGTCGGGGATCAAACCAGCACCATTCAGAGAATACGCTTGCGCAAAGACCATACCGCCATTACACTAAACATTTCCAGCGGGTTTAGAGATCTTCTTTCTTTGTGGATGAAAACAGTAATGAAGTGGAACGTTTTATCGTCGATTTTGTGCAGTTTGTTCAATTCATCGTGAAGTCATTGTAGTTAGGCAGCTTAGAGATCAAAGGGCCGCAATCCATTACATTTTCTCCCGACAGAGCAGACATCTTGGTATTGTCGTCATCTTCTTTCCGTTTATTGCTACAGGGCTTGGCCAGTTTCAAACAGTTTACTTAAACGGCGGGCAACACTGCAAATTGAATTGGTGATGGTGGTGGAGGTTGTTGTTGTTGTTGTTGTTGTTGTTGTTGTTGTTGTTGTTGTTGTTGTTCTTCTTCTTCTTCTTCTTCTTCTTCTTCTTCTTCTTCTTCTTCTTCTTCTTCTTCTTCTTCTTCTTCTTCTTAATATTATTATTATTATTATTATTATTATTATTATTATTATTATTATTATTATTATTATTATTATTATTATTATTATTATTATTATTATTCTCTTTCCTCCTCCTCCTCCTCCTTATCTTCTTCTTCCACCACTGCTTCACAACTTTAACTCAACATTTGCTAGGTGGTACAAACCGCTACAGTTATTTGCTCCTATTTAAGGAACAAAGCTTCACCCAATCAGATACCCATGTAATACGAATTTCTGTAAAAGGTTGTTCAATTAAGCCTGTTTGGTTGTTGTTGAACAGAACTATCTACACTTCTTAGGACATGTAGGCTCACTCGACAGTCATCGTATCGCTTTAGGCAATTTTCACAGGTTCATTTTAAATCGACACAAATCTTGCTAGCGATTTGCGTCAATGTATTTCAAAGTTGTATAACCACCACCAACCCTCACATCCTCTCTACCGCCCCACCCCCCTCTCTCTCTATCTCTCTCTCTCTCACTCTCTCTCTCTCTCACTCTCTCCCTCACAAAGTTGCAAGCTGTAATTTGTTTATATACCACTCGGGTTGAGAGTGGTTGTTTGTTTTCAAGCAAAATGAACAGGTTTGAATTTTTGTGTGAAGTAGTTGGTTAGTGTATCTATATTTATCTAATTTGGTAATTAAATTGTGTGTCTTTGATCTTTTGAAATGCTGCATCAATTTACTTCAAACTTTATTACAGTGACAGATTTCAGTGTCTAATTTGTGTTGGCATTACCTGCTTTGGTTCAAAAATTGGCAAATACCTTCATTTAAAAAGCGAATAATTCACATTTCAAATGACGCAGTTTAACCTTCCGTCATCCGCACTTTCACTTATAATCCAACCTGGGTTAATGGCGTACCAGGCGAACGTTCCAGCACCACTCATCTCCCTCGTTCCGTCTCTCTCTCTCTCTCTCTCTCTCTCTGATTCTCTCTCTCTCCCTCTCTCTCTCTCTCTCTCTCTCTCTCTCTCTCTCCTACCCTTCTCTTTCTCTTGCTCCTCTCATCTGCTAAGGCGGTCTGGTCTGTTTCTGCTGTATGCACATCACGTAGCGAGATAGCCGTTATTGCTGCTTTGAAGTTTAGTGCTCACTTAATATGAATCACGAGAGACCCAATGATATATGAACGTTTGATTTCAATGAAGTGTGTAGTGCAGGATTTTAAAAATCAGGTGGTTAGCACGAAGAAGTTCTAAAACGTGTAGAAAAGGAGTTGGTGACTCAGTCTTCAGTGAAGTGTCCACCCCACCTTGCTACTTCCCCACCTCATAGATTCTTCCTCTCTGTCCTCGTCTCTCTTTATTTCTCTTTCCATCTTTTTCTTTCTGTGTCTGTCTCTCCCCCCCCCCCTCTCTCTCTCTCTCTCTGTCCCCGTCTCTCTGTCTGTCTCTCTTTATTTCTCTTTCCATCTTTTTCTTTCCATCTTTCTCTTTCTGTGTCTGTCTCTCTCTCCTCTCTCTCTCTCCTCTCCTCTCCTCTCCTCTCCACCCCACCTGGAACTAATGTGCCCTATCATTGAACGTCTGATAGTAGCGAGGAAACCCTTGCAGTAGTAGAATTGATTTGGGGTAATCCACCAACCACTTGTTTGTACGCCGTGACCCTTCTTTCCGTCACTGACTACAGTGATAATGTAGTTTCCCTGTTGTGGGACATATTTAAACACAACACGATTTTCCCTCATCTTCGTATTTGTTGCTGTGCAAAATAGCGGCAGTAAGGTTTACATTGGCTGTTTCTGTGACTTCCAGCCTGGGTTCGGTCGGAGCCGTGAGTTACTCTCTAAGCTGGTTGGGGTGCGGTTTAGTAGGAAGTATTTATGAGAAAAAATAATTACACAATGTATTCATCATTATTATCACCATCAGTATCATCATCAGCCTCTTCATCATCATCATCATCATCATCATCATCATCATCATCATCATCATCATCATCATCATCATCATCACCATCATCGTAATTATTATGATACCTTCTTCTGTTTCGTGTCCTCCTCCAATCTAGACCAATCACCTTGCTTTTTTTCTTGAAAACTCTCCCAAAACTCCTCATTTGTGTTTCGAGTATGGTGATATTGGACGCTTTCTGCCAAATGGTCACTAGGGCTTTCTATGGTATTATTATTTAACATTGTAGCCATTTTATATGTATGTATTTTGTTAATATTTTATAATAATGTTTATATTCTATTTCGTTTTTGTAAACGGGTGTTCGATAAATTAGAGTACAGCCTCAGCGTCCCCTGCATGGGAGGCCTTTATTGTAAAGTGTCCGGCTGGTGGAGTGCCTTCAGTGTTACCATTAGGGTTGTTTCAGCATGTCCTTTAATACGGTTAGGAGGCGAGTCCTCTTTCGCCTAAATTGGGGTCCTGATTCGGCTCTTTGCTGGACCCTATAAACAATGACTAACTTATCTACCTCCCCTCCTCCTCCTCATCCTCTTCCTCCTCCTCCTCCTCCTCATCATCATCATCTTCTTCTTCTTCTTCTTCTTCTTCTTCTTCTTCTTCACCATCGTCATCAGTAACATATCTTCTTCTTCTTCTTTTTCTTCTCCTCCTCTCAACATCATTCACCTTTTTCTTCTACGAGCTTTACCTAATCCAGAAAGAAAACAAGTCTTTCTTTGTTCCATTTCTCTCTTCACCCTCACCCCCCCAAAAAAAAAAATGAAGATAACCAAGGTTTTTTAATCTTATCTTTAAAACTCTGGAACTCGATTCTGGCATCTGCGTGTGCACGGTCGAGTGAATTAGTATTAAAACATGAAAGATTCACGCCTTTCCTGTGAGCGATCGCTTCCTTTCAAGAGCCTGTTTAATACCCCCAACCTAAAGCACCATGAACCTCCCCATCCCAACACAGGCCTCAATCATCCACGATACCCGTTTTATTTCCGCAGTTAACCGATCACTCTTTCCATCCACTCCCATCCTATCGCATCCAACATTGATCCTAGTCACCCCCACATTCCAAAACCACCTCTCCACTCGTCCATCCGTTATCCAACGACCTTCACCCCCTATCCCAGTACTCTCTCTCTCTCTCATTTCAAAATCCCAATAACGCGTTGATCTCTTTTACTCTTGGCTGCTCTCTCTCTCTCTCTCTCTCTCTCTCTCTCTCTCTCTCTCTCTCTCTCTCTCTCTCTCTCATCTCTCTCTCTCTCTATCTCTCTCTCTCCCTCTCTCTCTCTCTCTCTCTCTCTCTCTCTCTCTCTCTCTCACATCACTCCACTTCTGCCCACACCCACTCTTTACTTCTAACTCTGTTATTCGGGGGACTAATTGCTCATAAACTGCCGAGTCTTGTCTCACGACGTGATCATCAATTACTGCCTGCGGCCTCGTTTCAAAATCCCAATAACGCGTTGATCTCTTTTACTCTTGACTGCGTCCTTCAATCTAGCCTCACTTGACGTAACATTGATTTTGCTTATTCGCTTGACACAGTTCTGCATCTCTGTGTACCTGTTGGATACATCTATCTGTCTTTGTTCGTCCGTCTCTAACTCTTTTCCTTTGTTTCACCACCACCACCACCACTATCTGGAACCCTCTTTGTTGTCATCCATTTACCTGGACTGGAGCATCATCGACGACTCCTGTTTGTATTTCCAATCTTGAAAGAGGAAGGAGACTTCGCTTAGTCGCAGCAACGCTGTATGACAACGGTTCCCGTTCCCTATGCCACTCCAGTCTTATCTAGACATCTTTACTCTATCTCCAAATCCTTGGACAAGGGGCAGAGTGGGTTGAGTCTGATCATGCGAGGACATGTTTGAGTGAATGAAAGAGAGGGAGAGAAAGAGACAGAGACAGAGAGAGAGAGAGAGAGAGAGAGAGAGAGAGAGAGAGAGAGAGAGAGAGAGAGAGAGAGAAAGGGAGAGGCAGAGTTACATAGACAGGGTTGGAAGGAGCTGGGGTGCGGGCGAGAGAGGGAGAGAGACAGGGAGAGGGAAAGAGAGATAAGATAAGATAACATTTGTATTTTCCAAGGGTAAAAGAGTAAACGTAAGCGTTGGGTGAACTTTTTTTTTTTTTTTTTACATTGTAATAAAAACAATGAATTAGAAAAATAACGCGAGAGACAGAAAGAGATTCAGATTTAGATTCAGATTCAGATTCAATATTTTATTACGAGAAAAAAATTATTTGAGAAAGATAGAGATTAAAAATGGAGATAACCAATCACTAAATAGTGATCAGCCAACAAAGGATTTATGTGCAGCATATAATTTGAATGGATGCAAAGGCGACCTCTTGTTGTCTTTGATGATCAAATAAATCCTGAACACGAGTCATTTGACACAGTAGTTGACATCTAAGGAGGGTGGGCTGGTGAGAGGGGGGAGGGGAGGAACCCGGAGGGTGTAGTTCTGAGAAGCTAGTGGTCAATCCGACTTGAAGACAGTGATGGTCATTTGCCAGGTTGGCGATGACGGACAATGTTAATGGGGTGGGTCAGGGGGTCAGCGTGGCTTGGTCACCGTAGACCTTGCTATTGGGAGCGTAGTCATGATGATGATCTACTTCTTGTTTTGATGTGTTGCCTTGTATCGTCATCGTAAGCAGCAGTCATGATGATGATCTACGTCTTGTTTTTATGTGTTGGCTTGTATCGTCATCGTAAGCAGCAGTCATTATGATGATCTACTTCTTGTGTTTATGTGTTGCCTTGTATCGTCATCGTAAGCAGCAGTCATTATGATGATCTACTTCTTGTTTTATGTGTTGCCTTGTATCGTCATCGTAAGCAGCAGTCATAATGATGATCTACTTCTTGTTTTGATGTGTTTCCTTGTATCGTCATCGTAAGCAGCAGTCATTATGATGATCTACTTCTTGTGTTTATGTGTTGCCTTGTATCGTCATCGTAAGCAGCAGTCATTATGATGATCTACTTCTTGTTTTATGTGTTTCCTTGTATCGTCATCGTAAGCAGCAGTCATTATGATGATCTACGTCTTGTTTGTATGTGTTGCCTTGTATCGTCATCGTAAGCAGCAGCAGCATTGTCGTGGTTGATATGGTAGATTAAGGCTATTATATTGTCACTGCGTCAGTAAGCTCCGTTGATATAAGAAAACATAAGACCAAGTGCCAGGTAACGGGCCGTCATGGACTGCTCTGGTCACCGTGAGATGAAATCAGAGACCAGCATTTATGTTGTACCGCTGGAAGGGTCAGACCATGTCTGTAAAGGTCAGACCATGTCTGTAAAGGTCAGACCATGTCTGGTTTCAAGCACATACATTTCTGTTTTCAAACGTTAAAAGCAAGTTTCAATAAGGAGTTATTTTTCAACCACCTCTCGAGACACACCTCAGCGTCATTTCCCCCAAGCTGTCAAGCTAGATCAGCACCTCATTATAGGTACTGGCTTCCGACACTCCACTCTTTTCATTTCCTGTGGTTAGACCTACCGCCTTTGTTGTTTCCGTAATCCCTGGCTTAGTGGTACCCTTTGTAACCCGTCGGCCACCTTCATTTGTAGGCTCGCTGGCAAGAGGCGTGAACATTGAAATGATTTTACTGTTGTTGTTCCTCCTTTGATGGGGGACGTCTGTCATCATCATCATCATCATCATCATCATCATCATCATCGTCGTCGTCGTCGTCGTCGTTGTCGTCGTCATCATCGTCATCATCATCATAATCTTCATCATCATCATGACATACAGACAGAAGTGGTTTGAAATGAAGTGGTGTTTTTACCGTATGTCATAAAGAGCTTCAGATGCGTTCGACTGTGTTGTGCGCGCGTGTGCTGCAGATGGTTGTCACTGTTCGATGCTCTGGTAGACGTCCACAATATATATTATACAAGTTCCAGATAATTGTTTTTGTGCGCCTTTCTTACTGCAAGCTGAACGTCACAGTCAGTAAAACTACGTGGATCTCCCTTGTTGGCACCTTACGCTCTAGACAACTTCACATGCGTCCCGTGGTGTGTGTGAGTATGTCACGCCCCATGGTGTGTATGAGTATGTCACGCCCTATGGTGTGTGTGAGTATGTCACGCCCTATGGTTTGTGTGAGTATGTCACGCCCTATGGTGTGTGTGAGTATGTCACGCCCTAAGGTGTGTGTGAGTATGTCACGCCCTATGGTGTGTGTGAGTATGTCACGCCATATGGTGTGTGTGATTATGTCACGCCCTATGGTGTATGTGAGTATGTCACGCCCTATGGAGTGTGTGAGTATGTCACGCCGTATGTTGTGTGTGATTATGTCACGCCCTATGGTGCGTGAGTATGTCACGCCCTATGGTGTGAGTGAGTATGTCACGCCTTATGGTGTATGTTGTGTCACGCCCTATGGTGTGAGTGAGTATGTCACGCCCCATGGAGTGTGTGAGTATGTCAGGCCCTATGGTGTATGAGTATGTCACGCTCCATGGTGTGTGTGAGTATATCATGCCCTGTGGTGTGTGTGAGTATGTCACGCCCTATGGTGTGTGTGAGTATGTCACGCCCTATGGTGTGTGTGAGTATGTCACGCCCTATGGTGTGTGTGAGTACGTCACGCCCTATGGTGTGTGTGAGTATGTCACGCCCTATGGTGTGTGTGAGCATGTCACGCCCTATGGTGTATGTGAGTATGTCACGCCCCATGGTGTGTGTGAGTATGTCACGCTCCATGGTGTGTGTATGTCACGCTTCATGGTGTGTGTCAGTATGTCACGCCCCATGATGTGTGTCAGTATGTGTGCGTTTGAGTGCGCGCGCGTGTGTGTGTGCGCGTAACTCGAAATATAAAGGTTGTATTCATCCACGTCGTTTTGGTGTTGCGAGAGGTCCTGATCGTTGTTACTATCTAGTGCTGGACTGCCATTGTATTGTTTAAACCGCATATTGCGCTCCTGTTCACTGTACGGGTTTAGCAATAAGGTATCACAAATGTGTTTGTAGGGCGGGGTGGATGTGCGAGCGTCCATATGTCTGTTATTTTCAGTGTCATGTTTGTGTTTGTGTGGCTGTTAGAATTCATTGAACGTGACTTTAAACTGTACACTCTTTGAGGTAGCCAGTAAAGAATTTTCAAAGCCCACACTGCGTGACAGCGCCAGAGACATTAACAGAATAATGTAGAATTTCTGTGTCAACCCTGGTGTGTCTACACCAGTTATAAACATCTTTCTTCTTCCTCCATGCTTTGTACATATCCTATCCCGTAACTCGAAGTTCGTTGGATCATGGCTTCGCTTAGAGTCAAGCCAGTCCATTCTCGTATGTTGTGTTTGTTTGTTTGTAGATTATAGTCACACGACACTTTCGCATATAGGTGACTACTGGACCGATTTATACTGACACCAGCGGGCCAGTTGTTGGTAAAGGGGAAAATAATATGATCACACGTTGACCAATCCGGGATTCGAACCAGCGACCTTTCGGTTACTAGCAAGACGCTCTTACCAACTGAGCTACCCGGCCCCACACTCTCGTATGTTGTCCTCCCACCTCCTTTTCTGTCTCCCTCTCCTTCTGCCTCCTTGCGCCATGCCTTGCATAATGGTCTTTGCAAGGCCTGATGCTCTGGTGACGTGGCCATACCATCGGAGTTTCCGTTTCTTCACCACTGTGAGCAGGTCATCGTGTTGTCCAATGGCTTGTGTGATGGTCTGTCTGACTTCGTCGTTCGTGATGTGCTGGTATAGGAAATACCCAGAAGTCTTCTGTAGCACCTCATCTCCATGCTTTGTATTCTTCGTTGTAGGTCTGCTGTGAGGGTCCATGTTTCGCAAGTGTATAGGAAAATGGAGATGACAAGAGAGCGCAGCAACCTTACTTTGGAACGTAGACTGATGGTCCTGTCTTTCCAAATGGGCTTCAACCTTTTCAGGGCAGCAGTTGTTCGTGCAATCCTGGAGAGGATTTCCTGTCGAGAACCTTTGTCGGATACAATGGCTCCTAAATATTTGAAGCTATGCGCCGTGTTGAGGGATTGGCCTTGGACTTTAATATCAGTGTTGATGCCATTGGTGTTGTTGATCATTATCTTGGTCTTCTCTGCACTTATTTCCATTCCATAGGCTCTGATAGTCCATAGGCTTCCATAGTCAAGTCTTTGTACCAGCTGTTGAAATTCTTGTTCCTCTCCAGCCAATCCATCCGTCTTTGTGCCTACGTGGTTTAAAATGATTCCATACACCTTTTTTTAAAGTGTTCCCTTTTATGGCTGAAATATGCATAGCTATGTTAGTCCTGGGCTGTTTCTGAAACTAGTGTCTGTCTTTGTCTGCCTGTCTCTATCTGTCTTTGTCTGTTTCTGTCTCTTGTCTTTCTATCTCTCTGATCTCATCACACGTGCTCACACACAGAGTAGAGGATATGAGAGAGGGAGAGAGATAACTTAAAAGAAAAGAGCTAAGAAGGAAGGAAGAAGATTAAAAAGTCAGAAGCTGAAACATAAACATCCTATGCGCATGTGCGTGTTCTTCAAGATCCAATCACTGCATTCTTTACAGTTATCATTATCTTTACAGGTATGTTCACAGTTCTGGTATCTGAGTAGTTATCATTATTGTTCCTGTTATCATTATCTTTACAGTTATCTTCACAGTTCCATAATCTCTAGGCTGATCTTTAGAGTTACAGGGCCGCGGCATGTTTCTATACCCAGGACTCCTTCTCATTAAAATTTGGCCCGCAGCGCTGACAGGAGAATGTGCAATCATTTCTCCACTAACATAGTCTTCAATACCGTAGCAGGCGCGCAGACAGACAACTACCTGATAAAAGGACAGTCGACGCGTGGCAAACATGTAACACCAACATGGTGTGTAGCAACGTGTAGTGAGAAAGACGGGACGCGGTGGCTGAGTGGGGACGGCAAAACATGTATAGCGTTCCAAGCTAAGCAATAACATTGCGGCATAATTATATAGTTTACAATTTGGAAGTTTACCGCCGGAATATATTGCACGACTTCTGATGTCTTCCTCCCCCCCCCCTCCCCCCGTTCCTCACCTATCTTCTTTCTAGTCCTTCGGATGTGGGTATAAACCGAGGTCTTGTCTATGCATGCACGCATTCTATCGCGCGGACTTTAAAAGATCCTGACGCTCATGTCCTAGTCGGGTGAGTGCCAGCCACATAGAAACACCCAACAAGCACTAGGTCGTTTCTTCTCCCATCCCCGGTCGCCCCGGCTTGTGCTCAGTGGTGTGAGGAGTGGGACGATGCGCCTAAGGCTGCAAGTGGTCGCCTCAGGCGTCTTGGATTAGGTTCTATTGTGGCTGGCGCTTACGTACAGCAGCTGTGGTGCTGGAAGGGCGCCCTATAAGAACGATTAAATAAATAAATAAATAAATAAATAAATATGTACAACCAGATTTTGTGCATCCAAGTATAGTGGAGATGACATACCTGTCATTTCGCGCAATGCGCATTCGACATTGCATGGGGACATTCGCTTTGCAAATGGACACCACCATAATCATCATCATCATCATCGCCACCATCATCATGCACACCCATCCGCGTGCGTGGTGTACTCATAGACATATATAAGTCTATGGGTGTACTTCTTTTCAGATAGTTCAAGGACGCACTTCTGTGAGCCCCCCACTCCTCCCCCACCCCCGGGCTGCTGCCCCCCCCCCCCCCTTACACCTCCCAAGCACCTCTCTCTCTCTCTCTGCCCCTCCCCTCCCCCTTACTTCAGGTCCCTTCTTCAATTTATCTGTCCTCACTCAAATGCGTACATTTTCTCATCCGATCAACCCGTGACGCGACTTCCGGCCCATAATGACAGCGGTCTCGCTTGTCTTCTACGTTAGCACTGACATTTCCCAGCCACATCCTCTCTCGGCATAATCGTCATCATCAGACTTTTTTTTTGTGTACATTGACTCTGTTGCCGTAGCGTTATATTGTATTGTATACCGTGGCAGGGCAACCATCGCTTATGGACCCTATAGTTGTGTTACTCTTGAGCAGAGGTAAGCTAACTTCTTTAGTTTTGATGCATACTCATCTATACGCTTTCTTTATTGATGACATCTTTATTGAGTAACACAGCTTGTCTGAGACTGGCCGAGAGGTACAGAGCGAGTCTCAGCTACGCTGCATGGACTAGAGTTTTTAGTTCCATATATCTAATTAAACGTCATCGGGGTTTTGTGTATAACTTTTGTGTTCGTGGCTTTAGTGATAAAAAGTCGTCAGTTTAATATTTAGCAAGTTCATTGAACGGTGGCTATTTTGTGGTCAATGAGTTTTGCCTTTTGGCCCGAGGGGAATTGAAAGCTAACTAATTAACGCTGACAGTCTCTGGCTTGATCATGAATGACCCCTCTTACAAGAGGAGGTGATCTAAAAG